>JAFFSR010000407.1:447500-1047500 GCA_017163975.1 Anastatus disparis
CTTTTATAGAAAGTTCGATGCAATATTCCATCAAAATGTTGTCTCAATCTTGCTGAAAATCTCGCTGAAACATGTAATAAAAGTTTTCTTGCAATATTTCATGAAATGTGTATAAAATCTAACAGAAACCGCGCTGCAACCATTCATGAAAGGTTTCTTGCAATATTTCAACAAATATTTCTAAAATCTTGCTGAAAACTTGCTGCAACCTTCCATGAAAGGTTCCTTGCAATATTCCATGAAATGTTTTCTAAATTTTGCTGAAAACCTCGCTGAAACATGTCGTGAAAGTTTTCGTCCAATATTTCATGAAATGTTTCTAAAATCTTGCAGAAACCTCGGTGCAAACTTTCGTAAAAGTTTTCTTGCAATATTTCATGAAATATTTCTAAAATCTTGCAGAAACCCCGCTGCAACCTTTCATGAAAGGTTTCTCGCAATATTTCATGAAATGTTTTATAAAACCTTGCAAAAACCTCGCTGCAACCTTTCATGAAAGGTTCCTTGCAATATTGCTTGAATCATTTTCTGTAACCTTGTAGCAAGTTTGCAGCAATACCACACTGAAATGTTTCATGAAACCTCTTAGCAATGTTAAGACAAGATTGCTGCAATCTTGTGACAATATTTCAGCACAACATTTCAGTGAAAGTTTTACTGCAATATTTCATGCTGTGTGGGTAATAAGGATACAGTCGTTAGACTGGATATATGGTCGCTACAATCGTACCCAAATAGTCCGTACGATAGTCTTGTTTGTCCCAAGATGACTATTATTAAGAGTTGAATTACCTCCTTTTTCATTTTCTGTAACAAGAAAAGACATTTTCTTTAGTCTCTCTTTTTATTTAATTTATTCTCCTCCCCTTGTTTTTTTTCTGTTCCCTCTTTAGCTTAATTATTTCTTTCTTTTATCGGTTCCCTCTTTGTTTATTTCTTTCTTTCATGGAGGGTCATTTCCGAAGTAATTTTTTGCGTAGAATCCGAATCCGGGGTCCGAATTGCTCTATCACGTCAGGATTTTGAGATATTTGAGGTTATTTACCCCAAAAATGGCGTTTTTGGCCACTTTTGAGGTTATGTACAGAAGAGACAAAATTTTTTGGGAGTTTTTTTTTAGTTGCATCTTATAGCACTACTCTTCCTCTTTAATTTAAGAGTCGCAGAGTTCAATTACGATTTTTCTACACCAAGTTACGCCAATTTGAAATTACGAGATATGTCCTATTAATTGCATGACCATTTGCATTGAATACGTTGAGGCAGACATTTGTGTACTGGGTATTTTTTCTTCAAAATTTTTACTTGGGGATTTTTGGGGTTACTGATTACGAATATGAAGTTGAGATATTAAAATTTTCAAATTCAAGATGGCGGATTCAAAATGGCGTATAAAAATTTTCAAAAAACATTGCAAATATGAAACATATTCTCATTTTCTGCTATCTAATAACTTTTGTTGTTACGATAAACATAATACATTATAGTAATTTATATTTACACAGGTATCGTGACATTGAATTTGACCTTCAGCTTGATCTTCAAGTGCATTTCAAGTTAAACTTTTTTTACATTTAGCATTACCCAGGAACAACGACGTGGACGTAGTAAAATCTGTTCCCTTTGGGGTGCTGGATTTACGTGAGTCCCCTCGCCTCTCACGATCAGGGTGCTTAATTTACGTGAGTCCCCTCGCCTCTCACGATCGGGGTGCTTAATTTACGTGAGTCCCCTCGCCTCTCACGATCGGGGTGCTTAATTTACGTGAGTCCCCTCGCCTCTCACGATCGGGGTGCTTAATTTACGTGAGTCCCCTCGCCTCTCACGATCGGGGTGCTTAATTTACGTGAGTCCCCTCGCCTCTCAGGATCGGGGTGCTTAATTTACGTGAGTCCCCTCGCCTCTCACGATTAGAAACTATTTCAGTTTAACTTATGAAATCTTTTTTTTTGATCTAGTAAAGATCTTGACCCAGACCGTCTTTTATGACGAACATTTAGCTCATCTCGTTGAAGACACCAGCAATAGTCCGCTAACATTGTTGGAGACCATTTACCCTGATAACGTCTTTCCATTTCTTTGAGGTCCTGATGAGATCGCTCACCTTGCTCTTCGCTTACGGCACCTAGATTTTCTGGAAACCATTCTAAATGAGAGTGTAAATAATGCAATTTTACGCTCATATTGCAACCTAAATTCTGAAATTTTTCAATCATATCGTCAACTATTTCTTTGTAATCACTAACTTTATTATTACCCAAAAATCCTTTAACAACTTTTTTAAAGCTAATCCAGGCTTCTTTTTCTACATTTGTCATAACCTGTTTAACCTCTGTTGTTTTCATTAATTCTCTTATTTCTGGTCCAACAAATATTCCTTCTTTTATCTTCGCCTCACTTAAATAAGGGAATTTATCTCTAAGATATTGAAATAATGCACCATCGGTATCAAGAGCCTTTACAAATTGCTTCATTAATCCTAATTTTATATGAAGCGGAGGCAACAAAACTTTTTTAGAGTCAATTAACGGTTGTTGAATAATGTTGGGATCTCCAGGTTTTAAAGTTTTACGAAGAGGCCAATCCTTTGTAACGTAATGCTTAACTCTATCTCTGCTATCCCACAAACATATAAAGCACGGATATTTTGTATAACCCAATTGTTGTCCAAGCAGCATTGAAACCATTTTTAAGTCTCCGCATACTTCCCATTTATGCTGTTCATATTTTATTGCTTTAAGAATAGTTTCTACATTTTCATATGATTCCTTTAGGTGTACAGAATGAGCAATAGGTATTGACGCATATTTATTTGAGTTATGCAATAAAACTGCTTTCAAACTTGTTTTTGAGGAATCAATAAACAATCTCCATTGATCAGTATCATAAGGAAGTTCTAATTTTTCAATTAAGCCTTTAACATCATTACAAAAAACATATTCATCACATGCAGAATAATACTCAACTAATTCCTTCTCTTGATTACGATACCAACTAAAAGTAGTTCCTGGAGCAAGAAGGTGTTTCTCTTGAAGTCTTGATCCTAACAACTCAGATTTTTCTTTCGACAAGCCTAAATCTCTGACTAAATCATTTAAAGAAGCCTGATCAAATAAAATAGGAGCATCAGAGGTTGATTCGATGTCTTCAAAATCCTGATTTTCAATATCGTCACAGACTGTATGGTCTTCAACATTTATTCTTACAAATGGAGGGCTTAGAGGAACATCACCAGATGCAAAAGGAATAGGCTTCGTTACGCTTGCTACATTCGGATATTTTATATTACAAGCATTTTTAATATTATATCCAAATGTTTTGGTTAAACAGAAATAACATTCATTGTGGCTAACAGGTTCACACCAAATTGCAGGAGTTTTGAAAGGCATTGGTGTTACTTCTTTATGGGCATTATACCAACGTCTTAATGTTTCAACACATGATTTACAAGCCGTATGTGGAACCCAAGACTTATCCTGATTAGTTATCGAAATATTGAAGTAATTAAGATAAAATATTTTTATCGTTTCATTGATTTTCATCGCATTTTTTGCGAACACGAAGCGACTACAAATGTAGCAAAAGCTGTCAGGATTATTTAAACACTTACGCGAGGTCATTATTGAAATGATCAACAGTTAGAATATTTAATTTAATACTTTATACCTCCAGCGAGTTGTTAACCAACAGATCAAATACAAATATTCACAAAATTTTTTCCAAAAAATAAGGCACCATGAACGAACAATTAAGAGCTATCTAGTAAATTGTTGCTTAAAATGTTATTAAAAAAATGATTTATTTGCGATTACAATAAATACAGAATCAATACAAATGGTCTTTTTTGTACAAATAATAAAAAATTGTATGTCAATGAGACGGGGCAAAATTATACTAAATGATTCACACTAAAGAAATGTATGCTTAAAGGAATTCCAAAGTGAGACGGGGCAAAATTAAAAAGAAAACATGTTTTAATATTGGCGAAGGGACTCCCGCTCGTAATTTCAAATTGGCGTAACTTGGTGTAGAAAAATCGTAATTGAACTCTGCGACTCTTAAATTAAAGAGGAAGAGTAGTGCTATAAGATGCAACTAAAAAAAAACTCCCAAAAAATTTTGTCTCTTCTGTACATAACCTCAAAAGTAGCCAAAAACGCCATTTTTTGGGTAAAAAACCTCAAATATCTCAAAATCCTGACGTGATAGAGCAATTCGGACCCCGGATTCGGATTCTACGCAAAAAATTACTTCGGAAATGACCCTCCTTTTTTTGACAACAAAACCATGTTGGCCTGTGTTATTATTTATTCTTGCGTCTTCTGGCACAGTTAAGGTGATTCCTTTTGTTTGTAAAAGACAGGAGGAATTCATGTTTAATATTCCTATTCCTTGTATTGCGTATCTTTGTATATCTTGGTGTGCACATTTTGCTGTTATGGTCGTTGGCTCATCCACCGAAAAAATCCAGTTGTTTGAACTTGTCTTAATGTATTTGGGGTGAAAATTATCTCCATATAGAATATTGAAACTTCGCCATGGATACTCCTTTGCACCCTTTACTATCGCATATTCGCAGCTTGATTCGTTTTTAAAAGGATACCACGGTTGAGGGCATGTGAAATATTTTTGTCCTTTCTTGCAAGCATCCAAATCTTCTTCCTTCATGTTATAGTACGAGTTATTTCTTAACATTATATATGGTGTCATAGGTTTAATCCAGGCAGCTCCCACCGTCTTATTCTGCTATTTCTGTGGAACTGGCAGCTCCCGTACGTAATAGAGTTGAGCTCGGTCGGGTTCCACTAAAGGTAGCCGTATTTCTATGAAATAATGCCTTCCTGCGTCCCTTGTTTAATCGTTGTCAGACCTTCTAATGCATTTAATTTCCCCGCGTTTAATCGTTTTCTTCTGATAGGTATCTCGTAGGGCATGTTTGTTGTCTCTATCTCCTTTACCGCCTCCTCGAATATTCCAGGATGTATTAGATTTTCATCAATTTTTCCTTGTTTGCATGCCTTAATCATCTCTCTTGCGTGGTCGGTTTCTCCTTGTGTGTTTACTAATACCTCTTGCATATAATTTAATAAAAGTTGATAATATGACTCATAAATATACCTTTCAATTGAGTCGCTCATATTATGTACATTGTTTGCAAAGTATCCCAGAAAGCGTTCTATTTTACTCACAGTTTCTTGTGTCTGATTAGTCCCTTTGTTTCATTGACTCTTCACTACGGTGTGTCGCCGTTGGATGCCGGTTACCATGTAGTCTAGGCGCCAGATAGGTCACAGTGGCCTCTTTAATTTAGATTGATCCACCAAGGTTTTTATAATGTATTTTGACCTACTGAACACGAAAATCGATGGTGGATTTGGATCCGGATGTCGAATAAATTGTTATAAACAATTTAATTGTTTATAACGCTACAACGATTAAACAAAAAGAGGTACAAAAATCTTGTTAAATACTTTCTTCTGCGGCTTTTTACAAATAATATACCCGATTTTGAATCATGCTATTTAAATAATTACAACTTGAGATATTGTTAATTTATTGCAAATTGACGAGATAAACTCGTCGCGCTTGATGAAATTCGACTATATCTCAGATTCTATCAAACATTTTTGATCGATTAAGGTCTAATTTTAAAGGTAAAAGTATTTTTCACAAAACTATACTACTTAAAGCTTTTTATAAACATCAATAGACAAAAGGAGACTGATCAAAATAAGAATTAAAGCAATTTTTTTGCTATTTCAATTTTTTATAACGCTACAACGTTCAAACAAAAAGAGATACAGAAATCTTGTTAGATACTTTCTTCTGCGGCTTTATAAAACAAATACACCAGATTTTGAATCGTGCTGTTTCGTTAATTACAACTTGAGATATTGTTAATTTATTGCAAATTAACGATACGAACCCGTAAAAAATTAGGTACAAAAATTAAATCTATCAATCTATTTTTATTAATAATGAAAAATAAAAGAAATATACATTAATAAAGAGGTAACATTTAAATATTGAGAAAAAAATTATATTATTCATTCAACTTAAGGATAATTTACTTATTTGTACATGTATTATTTTTCATGCATGCACAAAAAGTACAGCATGATGTGTTTTCTTTTACAAAAGCAAGCTTTTGTATTACAAACTTTGCAATGACTCGGTGGCACTAAGTCATCAAGAGGTAAAAAAATTGTTTTAAAAAGACGCAAAAAAAAGTATCTCACAAAATTTTTGTATCTCTTTTTGTTTGAACGTTGTAGCGTTATAAAAAATTGAAATAGCAAAAAAATTGCTTTAATTCTTATTTTGATCAGTCTCCTTTTGTCTATCGATGTTTATAAAAAGCTTTAAGTAGTATAGTTTTGTGAAAAATACTTTTACATTTAAAATAAGACCTTAATCGATCAAAAATGTTTGATAGAATCTGAGATATAGTCGAATTTCATCAAGCGCGACGAGTTTATCTCGTCAATTTGCAATAAATTAACAATATCTCAAGTTGTAATTATCCAAATAGCATGATTCAAAATCGGGTGTATTATTTGTAAAAAGCCGCAGAAGAAAGTATCTAACAAGATTTTTGTATCTCTTTTTGTTCAATCGTTATAGCGTTATAAACAATTAAATTGTTTATAACAATTTATTCGACATCCGGATCGAAATCCACCATCGATTTTCGTGTTCAGGGGGTCAAAATACATTAAAAAAACCTTGGTGGGTCAATGTAAATTAAAGAGGCCACTGTAACCTATCTGGCGCCTAGACTAATGTGCCTTGCGTTTGTTCGGACAAGCTCTTCCTCTAATCTTTAATGTGTTTTCCTATCTTCCGATAAAGTACCATTGGTTTTGTTTAAGGTATGTGCCAGGCTTTTATATTTTTCCGCCGTGTAAAAAAATTCTTTTTGTAACAGTTGGAACTGTCCTTCATACATGTTGCATTTCCTAGTGGTTAATTTGCACTCTGCTTGTAATTTTCTGCTGGCTGCTTCATATTTCAGTATTTGATTGATATTTGGTTGCATGTTTATTATGACGTTTAATGTCCAATCAGTTTTAATCAATCTTACGTCCTGTAATCTATCAAAAATTATTCCTACGTTATTTTGTGTGTGTGTGTGTACGCTAAGGTACGCATTCTTTTTCTCTTCTTCATGGCTCAACCCTAGGACACATAGCACTATCACGAGGAATGAGTACATCATTTCTGAAAAAGAGAAAATTAAGATTGCTAGCTTTATTGCTTGAGGCAAATTATATTTATTTCTATGTAGATGTTCCCCTTGTTTGTTTATAACTTGAAAAGAGTTTTGGGGAAATTAATAAAAAAAATATACTACGCCATTAATCTTATTATATTCTTTTTTTTTTTATTTATTTCTTTTTGTTTTACATGTTTACTCTAGACTTCTTTATTGCTAGTCTTTCCCCCCCCCCTTTTTCTTTTGTCTTCTTTCAGTTGTCTTGTCACCCCACATAGCCGCGCAATTTTAGTCCTATTATTGCTCGGCAGATATTACATGACACAAGCCTCATAGCGCAGTCGTAGCAAGTGGATGTATGTCCACATGGGAAAAAGGCGATCTGTACTTCCTGTGCATAACATATTGTACACTCAATCCTAGATGGCGGCAGTGGGTATGTGTCTAGAAACTTGCAAGGTCCTCCCCATTTCTTATGTATTTGATAAGGGTCGTCTGTTACCTCCCATCTACAGTATTCCATGTGGCATTCACAGCATCGAACTTTATCAATTATCCCTGTGTAATAGAATCCTACTGCTGCTAGATACTCAGGTTTAAGAGGGAGATGGGGCCAATTTACGAAGCTGTTCCTTCTCATCTCTTCTGATTCATACATCTTTCCTTTTTCTTTGGTTTTATAATTATATTGTATTTTATTATCCTTCCACCTTTTCCCTTCTTTTTGTTTTACATCCTGAGTTATTTTCTGCCAGTGATCTTTCCTTTTAGCCTGGTTTCTGCCGTTGTCCTCTCTCGAGAAACGATGATACTACTGTACAAAGAAGAAAACAAGATATATTTTTCTTTCCTACTTTTTTTTTTTATTTATTATATATTCATTTTATATATATATTCTCTCCCCCTCCTCTTACTTATTTTCTTTGGTTTACCACTACTGTTTTTGTTTATTTTCGTTTAATCGGTCGTATGCTCCCTTTTTTCTTTGTTATTACAACTATACGCTTAAGTAATCTTGCAGAAAAATTTTTTTAGAACACCTCTATATTCAAGGGAGGGGGTCCTCCGCAACGCCAACACAAAGTTTGATACTGTAAATCGTGTTGATGATGTGGGCACTCACATTCCATTGCATTTAAGAAAACTTCTTGGCCCAGATTATCAAAAAGGAAATATGCGCATGAAATACATCGACGCCACACTAGTAACGAGTCTTTGCATATCCGGCACTGTCCGTACCAGAGATCATCGCTAAATCCATACTTTCCATACTCCAAGTGCAAGTATTGTATATGTGTGACTCCATAATCCTGCCTCATCAGTAATACCAATTCCAGAAGTTCCTGAGATTCACCATCTTCTACCTCGTCGTAATAGTCTACCGCGCTTTCATGCATCATCATTTATTGTCGGGCCCTTGTTTGTGCGCGAAGATCCTCGTTGTTCTTTGGGTTGATTTCTGATAATGTAATTTGCAAATCCCATAAGGCAAGCCTGAATTCCACACTGTTATAGTACAAGATGGATGTAATCATCTCCGTTGATGTTCGTGGCGGTTCGTGATACCCCGGTGAGGAGCATCCTCGCAATATTTGTCCATGAAATTTCATTCCATCCAACATGATTTGACGGACTAGATCCTCCTGTAGATACTCCTCTCGTTCTTTCTTTTTTATGTATTTTTTCTGCTTCTTTGTGAAGGATGGAACTGGCAATTTCGGATAATATTTCTCGAAGGCTTGCTGAATTTGCCATGCTACCTTCTCGGTTGAACTTGTCTGCAGCTGGTACTCCCTAAGTTGCTTCTGTTTTTCCCTCTTATTCTCGGCAGCTATACCTTCCTCTCTATAGAACACTTGTATGGCCCCTAGTATTTGTACTAGCACATTCATTTCGTCTGGAAGTCTGTTGATTAAAAATTTGGTTTTATTCGTTGTTTGTTTAATTAAATAAAAAGTTTTCCCCTCCCCTTTTTTTGTTTCAAAAATTTTGTTCCTCTCTTTTCTCCTTTCTTTTTTGCTTTTTATTTAGTTATTTTTTTCTCATTCTGTACCCTCTTTTTTTTTATTTTTATTATTTTTTTTTATATATATTTTTTGCTTATCCTTATACTAACCTTGTAGCGTTATTTATTGCTATCCCCTTTTCATCCTTATGTGTATATTATATATATTTTTTTTTCTTAGCGGTATATGTGTATATTTACTTCTACGACTGTCACACTTAAACGTTAGAGACTCCTTCCTACCTTATTCTAATTTAATTTATTTGTTTAACATATTATTTTACTCCTTATCTCCTCTCTCTTCCCCTTTCTCTTTTTTTTTAACTTTGGTTCCAAGTAAGATTTTCTTACCCAATTTGCATGAACTACCTTAGTTTTATGATTATTTATTCTTATTTTAAGATTACATTTATCATTAAAGACATCGGTGACCAGATATGGTCCTTCGTATTGGTCAGCTAGTTTATATTGTTTACCCCCTTTTAATAGCCACACGTTATCCCCTATTCGAAATTCTTACGCGTTAATTTTTCTGTCATAATAATCCTTGGATCTGTATTTAGCCTCTATTAATTTTTCTCGCGCAATTTTCTGTATCTCGTTTAAATAAGTACTAAGATCAATTACGAAATCATTATAAGTAGGTAATTGTTCCTCGGGTTCTAAAGGCTCATTTGAAGGTAAACGCGCCATTTTCCCAAAAACTAACTCAAAAGGAGTAAATTGATGGGCCTCGTGTGGGACGGTATTGTAGCAAAAGGTGGCTAATTCAAGGTATTCGTCCCAACCCATTGTTTGGTCAATCATTACCTTTATATACTCACTTAGAGAATGATGACTGAGCTCTAAACTTCCGTTACTCGCGGGGTGATACGCTGTCGTCTTTACTTGTTTAATCTTAAATTTTTTCGCGATTCGTTTCATTAACCTACTCATAAAATTTGCGCCTTGATCCGTAAGAATTATTAACGGCGCATCAAAAATGCAGATAAATCTTTTCATAAGAGCGTCGGCTACTGATTCGGCGGTTGCATCATTGAGAGGAATGGCCATGCAAAACTTAGAAAAATTGCATTGTAAGGTTAACACATTATTATGGCCGTTTCTTGAGACGGGGAAAGGCCCTAAAATATCTAAGCTAATTTTTGCCATAGCTGTATGGGGGGTGTCCGTAATAGTCATTGGTTGCTTAGTTTTTACCCGTACAAGCTTCTTGAGTTGATAAGTTAAGCATTTACGTATAAAATTTTGTACATCCTCCTTAATATTCTCCCAATAATACCTTTGTCTTATTCTTTTCATTGTTTTGGTGACTCCTTTGTGCCCTCCTACCGCAGAGGCATGAAGTTCTTCTAGTATTTTATATCGGTGTTGTGCTTCAACGTATTTGATACTTCCTAAGCATATAATAATTTTTACCTGTGTTCCCCTCAACATTTTTCTTAGATTTTTCACTATTTCTTCCCATGGAACATTTTCCATTCGTTCACTCCTTGCCATGCTTATAGAGCGTATCTTTTCTTTACTTATAATTTCCTTTAACACACGAAAACAAGCTAATAAATTTGCTATTATTTCCATAGTACTTACTGAGGTGTTTCCTCGTAGTATCATTGCAAATTGTAATATTTTCCCTTTTGCGATAATTTTGACCTCCCCTGGGCTTAAGCCGCTAAAACGAGGCAACTCCTTTCTTTCATCGAGGTGCTGCGCTCCCACGTCGCAAGGTATTCCCGTGGTAGTGATAAAATACATTAAATTATCTTTACGCATGAAAATTTTTTCCTTACATTCAATAAGGGTTTTACTGTGTGTCTTTCTTTTTTCGACTGAGTCATTTTCTTGACTCTCATGATTTAATGTCTCGTCCATTAGGTTTCCTGTCTCTCTCTCTCTATATTTTTTTCTTGTATCGTACTTTCTAATGGATTGGGGTCCTCACACATATTTCCATCCTCACTCATTTTTTCTTTTGTTTCCCTGCTTTGCTCTTTCTTGGTCTCTTCTTCTATTAGTAGCCACTGTCTATTTGGCCTTTTGAATCGCTTCTCGCGATAGTTCGGACGATTAACCTTCCCTGTACAGGCGCGCGTTACAATCAGCACCGGTTCCTCTACCGGATTTCTTGATAAGGCATCGGCGTTTACATTCGTCTTTCCGCATTTCTAGACAATATCGTAATCATAAGCGTTTAATTTAATACGCCAACGGGTAATTCTTGAGGTAAGATCCGTCGCATTTTTAAACCATATCAACGGTTTATGGTCCGTGATTATCGTAAATTTTCTTCCTAGTAAATAGGGTCTGAATTGCGAAACGCTATACATTATTGCTAACGCTTCTCGTGAATATGTATCATATTTTCTCTCTGTATCTGAGAGAACCCTGGAAACATATGCAATTGGTCTATCTTTTCCAATCTCTCCTTGTGAGAGGATGCCTCCCACAGCTACTCCACTCGCGTCACACGTAACTAAAAATGCTTCTGAAAAATCTGCAATTTTCAATACAGGTTGACTGCACAGTTTTTCCTTTAAAATGTCGAATGCTTGCTGTTGCTGTTTCTCCCATATAAAAGCAAGCGTCTGTAATATCCTGCCAGTCCTAAAAATTGGCGAATATTTTTTGGCGTTTTTGGTATGGGAAAATACCTTACAGCATCGAGTTTTCGAGGGTCTAGCCTTACTCCTTCTTTACTAAGTAAGTGACCTAGATATATCACTTCTTTCTTTAAAAATTCGCATCTATCCGGTTGGAGTTTAAGATTCGCTTCTCGCAATTTTTGAAAGAATTCCTCCATTGCATATTTATGCTCTTCTTGTGATTTACCATATACGACTGCATCATCAAGAAATAAAAACATATTTCTTTTATTAGTTACGCTCTTGAAATTTTTCGTCTTATTTATTCTAAATACGCTATCGACTAAGCGTTGAAAAGTCATGGGTGAATTAGATAAGCCCATAGCCATTCTCTTAAATTGATATAAGCCAAAACATGACGAAAGTGTACAATTATGTCTATCTTCTTTGGCGAGGGGTATCTGAAAATATCCTTGTGCTAAATCAAAAACAGAAAAATATTCGGCTCCGCCTACCTGATCAATAATATCAAGAATATTCGACAACGGATATTTGTCTTTAATCGTCTTTTCATTCAACTGTCTATAATCTACCACTACACGATATCGTTTATTGCCCTTGCTATCCGATGACTTCTTTACTAAAAAGGCGGGTGACGCATAATTTGAACTTGACGGCTCTATAATATCGAAGTCAAACATTTCTTGAATTTGTCTTTCAAGTTCCTCTTTGAGGGCATGCGGGAAGCGATAAGGTTTGATGCATATCGGTATATCATTTATCGTGGGTATAGTATGTTCGACTAGCGTCGTTGTACCCAATGTTTCTCCTTTTAGATAAATTAGTCTGCGTATGTTTCGATTAATTTTTCTATAGGCTCTTTTTCTTTTACGGTTAGGTGTTGTAGTCGTAACTGTGATTTTAATTTTTCTAACCTTACAGCTTGAGAGTTCGGTGTACTCCTTACATCCAATTTCTCCTCTTGGTCCAGATCATAGCATAATATGTCAAAACAAGGCTTATTTGTGAGTCTTAAATAATCATATTTTAAATCATCGAAGTCGCATTAGTAGTACTCATTTTCGTCATATTCATTTCCCTCTCTATCATGCTTGCTAGAGTAATCGTCGGGTTCAAAGTCTTTAAGTAAAAATTCTTCAATCTCTCCGTTTATCGTTTTCAAGCTCAATCCTTCTCGCTGGCTCTCTTCTAGAATATCATCGTTGGGGCTTATCTCGTATGTCTCGTATACAACAGTATCTTTCTCTGTGTGTAACTTTACTTCTTTTTCTATCTCATGTGAATTATTTCTTTTTATGTGTAACGCTTGATCTTTTTCTTTTGTTAAAATTTTATTCTCGTCCTCCCCATAGACAAAATTTCTCTCATTATTATATAATTTTACTTTTAATCCATTCTTCTGGCTGCAATCGTGATTAATTTTGGAACATTTTCGTAATTATTAAATAATTTATTCTCTTTCTGTTTCTGATTTTCTGTTCTTATCCGAGAAAACGTATTATTCGGGTCTTCGTCCCACGTTTCCTCCTTCTTCTTATAAATAATATTCTTTCGTTCGAATTCTCTTAGCATATATTCCTTTTCTAAGGCTACTTGATCTTGTACGTTATCTCCTTCTTCTCTCTGAGTCATCATAACTTCCACTTTTTTGTTCAATGACGCGTTCTCTTCATACTCTCCTTGTTGCTCTGTATCAATACCGAGCTCTTTTAATGGCATATTTTTTTTTTAATATGAATATTTCTTCTATGTTTATCGTTATACGTTTCAATTATTTTCATTGCTTCATTAACATTATTTTCACACTCCTCTCTTGAGGTACTTTCATAAGTAATGTTTTCTTCGTGGTAATACTCCTTTTTATCCCCAACTTTAAGATTTCTCAAATAGAAAGCATCATTCTTTCTATTATTTTTAATATCATTAAATACTTCTTTTTTATTCAATACATAATATTTATTTTCATCGTGGTGAGGGATTCCTCTTTCCTCTTCACCTTCAACAATATATATTTTTTCAAAGTCATGACTCCCCTTCTTTGGGTTTACAACATTATTTTTACCTATAAAAATTTCTCCTTGTTTCCGTAAATCTTTATTTTCTCCTTGACACATATCTTTATTCTCATAATCATTGAAACATTCATTTTTCATTTTATACTCATAACTGACATAATAATCTACATAGTCCACGTCATTATATAGTTCATCTTGATTCTCAGAGATAACTTTATTAAGGCGATGTAAAATGGACACTAAACCTGTACTCATAAATACTGACTATCTTTTAATTTTATTGCAAAATTTTCAGTAAAAAAATGCATTAGCTTGTAGCATGTACCATGAAGATTATTCAGTTAAATTTTTAAATCAATTCATTCATTAATTATTGAGAATTTTGGGTTCCAAATTTATTTATTAAAATTTTTCAATTTAGTACAGGAATTCAAATATCCTAAAAACTAATGAATGAATTTATTTGAAAATTTATCTCAATAATCATCATGGTACATACTACAAGCTAATGCATTTCTTTTCTAGAAATTCATCAATAAAATAAAAAGGAAGTTAATATTTATAAGTACAGGTGTAGTGTCCGTTTTACATCTCCTTAATATCTTTCTCAGCTTCTTCAATAACTAATTCATTTGTTTTGAATTCTTCATTCTCTTTGAACAACTTGTTTTCTTGTTTTAACGTACCTTTATTAACATGAGCTTCGCAGTCTTCACTATTATTTTCATTAACCTTTATTCTATTTTTTTCTGTATTCGTCTCATTAAATACTTCATTTATTTTCATATAATTCACATAATTTTCATTCTTTAATACTTTATTTGCATCATTAACAATAGCTTAATGGACATGCTCCTCATTAGCCTCGTCCGTCTTTATATATATCATATCTCCTTTATTCTGTTCCATAATTTCATCATCTTCATTAAAAACTTTGTTTTTCTTTAATAATTCATTTTCATTTTTCAATATAACATCGGCGTGTCCATCTTTGGCTCCGCCTTTCTTTATATCCATAATACCTTTTTCTATATTTTCATTATTTTCATATAATTTATCATTTATCTTCCTATGATTCACATGATTACCTTTTTTTGATACGTCTTTTCCGTCATTTAAAATAACATCATTGGCATGCCCCTCATTGGCTCTGCCCTTCTTTATATCGACAACATTTTCCTCATTTTCATAAAATATATCATTTATTTTTATATAATTCACATATTTACCTCCTTCTAATAATTCATTTTCATCATTTAAAATAACATCATTTGCATGCCCATTCTTGGTTTTGCCATTTACACATTTATTAGGTTCTTTTTTTTATCATAATATAATTTTTTAATATTTACCGCATTTTTCTTTCTATTTTCATTATGTCTTATTTTAGTAACCTTCCTTATTAATCTCTTGTTTATTTCTTTATTTGTCTTCGGTTTCTTTATCATAATTATCTCGTCATTAAACGTCACTGCTCTTCTCTTTCCTCCTTTTCTGAGTTCGTTTCTGATACTTGACTTCGCTGGTATCTTATCGTTTTTCACACTTACTTCTTTTTGACCTTCATTTATTTTTTTTCCCATCGCTTCTATGAATGAATTTATTCTATTTAACTCTTCATTTAATATTATGTCACTCTCCTTGTTTTTACTTAAACTTAGTTGATTTAGTTTTCTGTTTATCTTCTCAATGTCATGGATAATATCAATTCGGTCTCGCGATTTTTCGATGCTTAAATCGGATGCTTCTTGCGGTGAATATCTTATTCCTGGTTCTCCGTCCTCGACCTTATCGAAATCTTCGTCATATAGCTGCTTATATCTTTCTTTAAATTCTTCTTGTATACTATCACCGCTTTCTAAAATGCTTTCTTGTTTCTCCAAATTAAATTCGTTATAACTGGCGTGTATATTTTTACTTGTAGTTTCTATATCTCCAATAGTTAATAAAAGTCTGTCATATTCTTCTTCTTCCTCCGTCGTAAAATCTACTGCTTGGTCTTCTTTGCTTCCGTCAGTTTTTTGTTTATGACTCT
This sequence comes from Anastatus disparis, assembly GCA_017163975.1. Classification (NCBI taxonomy): domain Eukaryota; kingdom Metazoa; phylum Arthropoda; class Insecta; order Hymenoptera; family Eupelmidae; genus Anastatus; species Anastatus disparis. The sequence continues at coordinate 463,375 of JAFFSR010000407.1, forward strand.
TATTTTTTGCAAACGTAAAATATTCCTCTGGCAGTGATTGATTTCCTTTATTTCCATTGTTCATTATTTTTATCTCATCTGAGGAACTCTCCCGTGCTCCTTCAAAAGGTATCACATTACCTTCATATTCTAGGTTATTCGTAAAATAATTAATTTTTGCCTTTGTTCGTCTAAAGAAATCCGTGCCCAAAATTCCTGCTTCCTTTATAGGAAACTCATCGTCCACTAAATAAAATTCAATTTCTCTATTTTCTAAATTTACTATGATTTTTCCTACTGTTTTTAAATAATAAGGCGTAATGCCTTTTAACCTTATCGTTTCTTGCATATCGATATGAATATAGGGAGATACTTCAGATTTCTTCACTAGACTTACCGAAGCTCCAGTGTCTAACATAAACTCAAGTGGCCTTTTAAATTCTCCTACATCTATTCTTATAATTGGTGCTGTACTTGCCTGATTCAAGTTCACTGTTTCAACGCGCGTGGGCCGTCGCTCGCTGCCTGTGACGTAGTCGGGTGCGTGCCAGCCGTTATCTCTCTCTCCGCGCCCACTTGAGGGAGATTCAAACCGTTTCCCTGCGACTCTTGTTCTAAACGCGTGTCTCGCTGTAATTTAAAACACTGATTGCGAGTGTGGCCTGGTTTACCACAGTAATAACATGTTAAATTCGAAAAATTATTCGCATTCCGATTTGGCGCATTATACGGGCCTTGTCTCTCAAAATTATTACTCTGATTGTTACTGCTATTATTTCCAAAATTTGCAGCATAACTATTTCGCCCTCTATTTTGATTTTCACAGTTATTTTCTCTGGCGTTCATCCTTAACTATCGGCCAGGAGCGTTGGTTACGTTTTCTCTACCTCTTGGTAAAAATTCTGTCCTTCGATTTACCTCCGCGTTCCAGCCCCCAAAAGCAACATTTGGCCTTCGACTATTAGAAAAATTTTGTCCCCTCTGCCATTGGTTTGGCTGAAAATTATTATTCGGCGGCGAAAATGAGTTAGCACTTCCCATCTGGCGGGTCAACAGTAAGCAATTCATTGCCGGATGTCCCCTTTTATTACAAAAGGAACAAATTATTATATTGGTCTCTGTTTCAACAATATTCACGCGTTATGCGTCCTTTAAAAAATTGCCTCTTTTATTTTCCTCTCTACGCACCTCTCCTTCCTCTTGCATACTATTTGCAAATTCCCGCTCGATCTCTATGGCATTCTCCCTAGCTTCTTCTAAATTTGCAGGAGTGCCTATGCGAGCCCGTATTTCCCAACGCAACCCTCTTAGGAAATACTTTACACATTCTTTTTCTAATTCTTGTTTAAAATCGTCAATATCATTTATTCGTTTTTCTTTTCTTGCCGTGAATAATATTTCTTTCTCAATTTCGCGTAAGCGATTTAAAAAGACAATCACGTTTTCATCTGTCTTTTGCTTGATTTTTGCTAGATCTCCTGTCCACTCGTGATACGTTTTTGCTGATCCGAAAATATTTTCTAAATATTCCACCACTTCCATTAAATTTTTGAAGCTGCGTCCTCTTATGCAATTTAAGGCATCCCCATATAGCTTACTTCTAATTAATTTAGCTAATTCCCCTTTTACATAGCTAGATAAAATCGCTTGTGCCTCCATGCACCCATCTAAAAATTCCGAAATAGGAATATTTTTGCCATTAAAACGCGGAATGACATCAAGGGCATCCTTCAGGGATAACCCACGAATTTGAAATTGTGCCATTTTTATTGAGTTATCTAGCGAATTCTGCAATTTATTATTTTCCGTCTTTTTATTTTCGTGATTATAAAAATAATCTTTGTAATCAAAAGAATTCGTTGTTTTCTCTAAACTTGCAGGTCCCTTTTCTCCGTCGGCTTTTACTAGAGTAGACGCAATCACTAAGTTACCAGAACTATTCTCTTCTTGCTTTAACTCGTTATTCTTATTCTCCGCCAAGGAGTGTTGTTCGTTTTTCACGAACTTCTGTATTTTCTCCTTTACTAAATTTATGATTTTGAAAAATCCAAATCCGTTATTTATGCTTTTGTTTAATTCTTCGATATGTTCGGGGCTTTTGAAATAATTATTAATTACTTCGTCCTCAAAACTTACGTTCAAATGTTCTTTAATGTGTTCTACCGCGACTTCTGGGGGTAAATCTAATAAATCTCCCTTTTCAAATATTGTTGGTAATCGAAAACTAGGTTTGGTACTTAAAGGTGTGCTGCAGCCTAATGCTAAAGGCGAAGGGTTAAATGTTTTATTTAAAAGTTTCAATTACGCGGGTCTAAAACTTATTTTTTATAATTAACGGGAAACTTTTCTTTAGTTCTATTTCTACTACCTGACTCCCTTTCGTCCTTACTACTATCTGACTCACTTACTTTATCCTTGTATTCCCTAAATTCTAAACCTAACGCTTTATATGCGTCCTGCCTTGATTTAAATCCTTCTAATTCCCCTACTTCTAAATTATTTCTCTGTAAAAAAATGATCAAGTCTTTTTTTATTGTAAGGTATTCTTCAATCTTTTTATCTACTTCGCGCGGATGCTTTGACTCTTTCACTGCTTCAGTGATTTCTATATTTTTACTTTTTAATTGTTTAATTAAAGTTTTTGCAAATTTACCTTCCTCATACATATCCCCAGAAGCGCCGCTCCTATTGCTCATTTCGTATTGTTTTAAATTCTTCGCGATTAACAAAGTAATTTATCAATGATTCCGCAAATTTACTTAGTTTGATTCGCATCCGTAGTTGATATTTAATGAAAATTCTTAAAACTATTTCTGCCATCAATATAAGATTGTCATGCAGGCATATATAGAGGTACCATGCGAATAATTCTACTATTGTTTCACCATTTACAAATTTACCTCCTTCCAACCTTAAATGTTTTACATAACTAATTTTTTTTGAGATTTCAAAACGACGATTCATTCTTAGGGCAGTCTCATAGGAACGATGTATTTAAAAAAAATTTTTGGGCAGTTTAAATATTAAAAAAGATTTCTCTTATCCATTTTATATTCAATCAAGATTCGTAATGCTGAAGCTTATTAAAGACTCTATTGATGGAGACTTGACGGAATTTATTTCATGCTACGGAAATTTAAGTTATAACTAAAGATAGAAGTTTTGTAAAACACTAATTGATTACAATTAATTTAAAACTTCATCAGACAATTGCAAAAATAAAATTTTAACTTCATTTTCATATCCCAAGGGTGTAGGGTAACCGCGAGCATTGCTATCGCTACCCAACTCATGTCAATTTTCATTGAACATTTTCTCTTTAATATTTTCTGTTTTTTTTTGCTTACTTTCGGAAAACTAAATCACAAGTGATTTTATGATTTCATATTAAAGAAAGAAACTATGTTGCAAAAGAAATATAATCTCATTTTAATATCTCTCTTTTGATCTTTAAACCTTCTACTCCTGCAAAATTTTGGATGATTTATTATTTCGTCGTTTTCACGCTTGTAAGAAAAAGAAAAAGAATATATTTCATTAATTTATTTGTTATGTATTTTATAATAAAAATTATCCATTACGGCAAAGGACCATTCTAAACTTTGAAAAGGTTTCTAAATATGTTATTCTTTGATCATTATTTTTTTAAAATAATGCAATAACTAGTTAGTTATATGTGTATATTTTTCAATTTTCTATAGCGCAGTTTTCATAAATAAAAAGAAGCAAATTCATTTTTAGTAAAAATTGCCATATTCAATGCTTTAAAATTTGTCTTTGATAAAAAATCAGTAAAAGAAAATATTATTCTTCTTGTTTACAACACCTCAAACATAAGAAAAATGATAAAAAATTTTTTTTTAAATTTGCAAAATATTCTTTTTGTCTTATCCTTTTATATTTAATAAAAATTCTTTTTCTCTTTTTTTTTGTTTCACTCAAGATGTTTCTGAAAATTTTGCAGTGTACGATCTAACCATACGGTGTTTTTACAATAAGAATTTCACTCATCTTCTTTTTATAGTTTAAGATTGTTCTTTTAATATTTCACACAATGATATATGTTAAAAAAATAATTTTTCTTAAATATTAAAATTATTAATCTATTTACTTTTAAATGTCCGTCAAATCACCATAGTTCTCTTTGTTGATTTCCAGCATAAATTTTTCATACGAATTCTCTGTTACAATATAATATTTCCATAGTTATTTCTATATAATTCACACAATTAACTGCTGTAAAAACTCTGTAAATATTTTAATCCCACAATGTCATAATTTTACCAAGTTATAATTAATTATTTAAATTACTGCAGAACCATCTTAATATGATATTAAAATTGATTTAATTTATTTATTCAACAAAAAATTGTACTTCACACGCTAAAAAAAAAAATTTTTTTATATCATTTTTAATTGATTTTTACTTTATCTCTCTCTTTTCTTTCTTTACCAAGTGCCGAGTCACCAGTTTATTTAACTTATGCCCATATATTCATTTTTATCTTCATTTTTATTTTCTTTGGTTATTTAAGTCTTTATAAAGGCTCTTATTCACCATATTTTTGAAAAAATGTCTATATCCTTGTCTAGGGGACTTATTCGTCGAAAAGAAAAAGCACGAGTTCATTTTTTTTCATCAAAAAATCATATTCTGCAGTTTTAGCCGAATCCGTTTCCCGAAGGTGGGGTGCTCTCCTTGTTAGTATTTGTAAATCAAATGCATCGTTTATTTGTTTTTTTTTCGAAGAGCATAGGATTTTCGCATTTTTATATTGATACTCTGAGGCATTTTGATTGGTGAAATTTTTAATTCCAAATTAATAAAAGTCTGATTGAACTGCTCTATCACAGCCTTGCTATAAAAAACTTCTTTCGAAGATTGTTGACTATTTGAGGTGGATAAAATAGGTGTATTTTCACTTCATCTAAAAATATTCTGTAACATGAAGGACATACTTTATCCTCTCTAGAAAAAGAAGTATTAGGATACAAGCGTTTCAAAGACTCCGTTAGATAGCCTTATTCTCAAAACGGATTTTTGGAGCAATCGTAAATAACTATTCATGCATTTTTTTCAAATCCTTGCACTTAGTCTCAACAACCAGTGATGCGATTATTATTAATAAGTTCTTCGACGAAGCAAAAATAAATATTTGTTAGGCAATTTTATTTTTGGTCTCACTTGTCTTATATGCTTGAATGCGTCTAGTCGTTAATGAGAATGCAGAAAGTGAATCGTCACCATCTAGCGATGGCATATATCACTCTCTACAAACTAAATTTAAATCGTAGGTGCGAAATTTAAGCTGAATAAGAAATTCTAATTATAGAGAAAAAATATTTCTATTTTTATAAACTTAAAATCATCATAACTTCGGTTCTAATTGATAAAAAAATTTGATCAAGGGTTTAGTTTAAAGATTTTTGTTAATATTTCTTATAAATCAATATATAAAAGCATAAACGAATTGTACAAAGACGTAATAGTTGGAAAAATGGCATGATGCGCTATGGTATCAATGCTTTAAAATGGAAAATATAAAAAAAATTATTAAAAATTTGTTTAAAAAAATAAGGCAAAATGGCATATTCTCACCTATTCTTAAAGCTAGTATTTTTCATGCATAAAAACATATAAAAATTTCAAAAAAAAAAATATAGTTTTTGAGAAAATTGCGTTTGGAAAAAATCGCTTTTTTTCGGTTTTCCATGGATAACTCAGAGAGATTAACTTATTTCGCAAAACTCAAAACGTCATTTAAAACAAGACTGAATTTCGCACATGTTCATCAAAAGAACGTCCAAAAGAGTCAAAAATTGACGGAGCTACAGCAATTTGAAAATTGAGATTCATTTTCAATTTTTTAATTTCCATTTTTACACCCAACACTAAATACGCTGCAGCGAGGAAAAAACATATATTTGAGCGTTCTATGAGGTAAATTTTATCTTCATATACATATTGAAAGGTATTTTTATCACTTAAAAAAGAAAAAAAAAATCGATCAGTGACGGCCTGCATGAATCTGAATGGAATCAGTCATCTAGCCTTTTTTCTTATCCTGGGAGAGACAAAGACGGAATGAGGTTTGAGTAACAATCTTTACTTGAGTTGGGTCTATGAATTCCAGTCTGATATTTGATAATAACGATTAATGAAATAGTATAATTAATTGATGTATATATATATATATATATATATATATATATATATATATATATATATATATATATATATTCGCTCCACTCGCCAACCTCCATTATAGGTATCATATCAATATAAAATGTAACATTTATAAATTGTTTTATATAAAAAATTTTTTATTATAATATATTTTTATATTATACATAATATTATATAATTGTACATTTTTTATTAAATTTTTATTATTAACATAGAAACATGAAAAAAATACTTAATATTAATTATTTATGTAAAATATCTGAAGAAAATTATTAATAAATTTTAATTATTATTCATAACATATAGATTAAGCTGGTTTTTACACCACTTTACATTTTAAATCTTTTAGATTTTCATCATTGTGAATTAAATTAAAATTTTTCTAATATAAAATATATATATATATATATATATATATATATATATATATATATATATATATATATATATATATATATAGAATGGATTTATAAATATTTTCACTTTTTCTTAATTTATATTATTATTATTATTAATTTACAATATATAATAAATATTAATGAAAAAGAAAATTTCTAATGAAATATTTTTAAATCATAAATTTTTTAGTAAAATTTTTCAATAGTATCATTTGATATATTTAAATGTATACTTAAGATTTTGAAAATTTAGAAGATTATTTTGTTATAATTCCTGTTTGATATCTTTTTCTTAATCTTACATTTTATAAATATATCAAAATTTTTCGATTATTATTTATCAATAGTTTTATATAATGTTTAATATTTTATGTAAATATTACATTAAATATTAAAAAAAATAATTTTTAATTTTTTTATTATAGTAATTCAACATAATCTTTGATATATCTAAATGTATATTTAGAATATTTAAGATTTAAAGGATTATTTTGTTATAATTCCTGTTTGATATCTTTTTACTTAATTTTATATTTTAGAAATATATCAAAATTTTTTTCATAAAATTTAATCTTAATAAAATATTAAACATTTTATAAGAATATCAAATTTATAATTTAAACAATTAATAAATTAAAAAAAATATATCATAATATTTTTTTTTAAATGTGTGCAATATTCAATAAATATCTTGAATATGTTTATTAATTTTGACTTAATTAAAATTCATTTATTGGTTTATGTAATGTTATTTTATATTCTATAATTTTATTAGTGTAATATTTATAATGTTCTCGTACTTGTTTCCAATTATGAAATTCTACTTTTTCATTATCTTCACCAATATATGAATCTATTATATTATTTAAACCAGATATTTCAGTATTATGTGAACTATCATTATCAGCAAGATTTTCTAAGTCATATTCATACTCTTCCTCATAATTTAAATAATCTTCAATGTTATTATTCAAACTATCTATCATTTCTTGACCATTTACATTATCAATTATAACATATCTACCTTCAGTCGCATTCCATTCCATTTTGTTATTTGTTTAGATTTATATATATATATATATATATATATATATATATATATATATATATATATTATTTTAATATAAAAACTTTATTTCCTTTATTTTCTCCTGTAATAATCTCAGCTTCAATATTAAATTTAAATAATTTAGTTATTTTTAATCTAGTTCCATTACATAATCCATCAGTTATACTAAGATTTCTAATTAACATTATAATTGCGTTAATCTTTAATTTAATTTCGTGAGGAGGTAATTCTTCTCTAATATTATTTAACATTATAAAATGTTTACATCTTTATTATGTGAAGTTAAAATAACATTTTTAGAAAAATTGTAATTGTTGTTTATATCTTTATAAATTGTATCACATATATTGTTAGTTTTATATTCTTCGGGAATAATGAAAGTATTAATTTTTCCTTCTCCTATATTTAATAAAAAAAATGAAAATTTTTTATTATTACATCTTATATTAGTTTTTAAATTAAAAATTTTAAATAATTGCCAAAGATGTGAATATTTTATAGTGTCTTTTATAATTGTATCTTTAAATCCATTTTTTACTATAAGTAAAATTTGTCTAAAGTCACCACCTAAAATTATTAATTTATCTCTAAATGGTTTATTATTTAAACGGACATCTTGTAAAGTTTTATCCACAATTTCTAATGCTTTTTTGGGAATCATAAAAGCTTCATCCCAAATAATAATATCTGTTAGTCGTAACTTATGTTTATCAGATTCTAATTTCAAAAAAGCATTTTCAATATTACTTAAATCTATAGGTAATCTACGCTGTAAAAAATTTTGTGTAATTTGTCAAATTTTATTTTGTACAAATATTGTTGTATTAAAATTTTACAAACATGTTTGTAAAATCAAGACAAAAAATTTTGTAATTTAAAAATGTATGTGTACTTTTAAAATTAACACAAAAATTTTTGTAGAATTAACACACGGAGTTTGTAAATTTTACAAACATGTGTGTACTTATTACTTTTAACACAAAAAAATTTGCATTTCATCTCTAACATTTATGTGTGTTAAAATTACAAATTTTTCTTCACTGTGTGAATGTTCTGTGGCTTGTCATACCATTTGGTAATAAAATTGAAGCGATTCCCGTCCAAGCTATTGATATAAATTTTTTTTAATTTAAATAAAGTAATATATTAATGTTTTATATGAAAAGGTTTTACCTGAACCTCCTGGACCATCTATAAAATATATTTTGTGTTTATTATTTATTATATTATTAAAGATATTTTTTGATCTAAATTTAATTCATTAAACGTTTTATTAAACATTTTGTTACTATATTCAATAGTTTCGTTACTAAATTCATTTTCTTTTTTAATATATATTTTATTAGGCTCAGGAATACCAAAATCTTTACATGACATTTCTTCTGACATTAAAATTTTGTTAATATGAAAAAGTGCGTTATTTTCATTATTTTCTTTAAAATCTTCTATAAAAATTTTTTTATATTTTTCCCAAATTATATTCCCTTTAATATTTTCACATAATAAGAAACTTGCAAAAAATTTTCTTAATTGTAATGGTAACATTACTTGACATGCTTTATCAAATATATTATGAATTTGTGTTTCATGTTCTATTAAACCCATAGCAATAGCTGTTTCTTTATATGTATTATAAGTAATGTTTTCAAATGTTCGTAAATATTTAAAAGAAGTTGCACCTGTTACTCTATTTAATATTAATTTTAGGAAAAATCTTTCACTATCCTTAGGTGATACTACACTTAATCTTCCAATTGCTATATTTTTTTCTTATTTCTGATCTTTTACTCCAAGATTTATTATTAGTATTAAAAATATATTCTGGTATATTTGCATATTTAATTTTTTTTGCAAAATCATCTTTTTCATTCAATTTGAACCATGTCGTTAAAGTAGTTTCCCATTTGTTTAAAGCTGAAGTTATATCGTTTTCATCAAAAACAATTTTTTGTTGATTTTCTGTATGAATATTTAATCTTATTACATTATGGCTTCTACCACATAAGGGAAATTCTTCTAATCTCCAAGCAGCTTCTAATGCATTTAAATAAGTACCATCTATATATTGTGTAATTTCATCATAAATATCAATATTTTCTTCTGTTTTTTCATTATCATCTTGTATGTCAGAAATTACTTTTTTTTATGTTCTTCTATTTCTTCATTTTGTCGTATTCGACAAAATGCTTTATCTCCTCCTTTATGTATATAATCAAAAATATATTTAATACTTTGTATAGTTGCACAAAGTTCAACATTTATGTGACTATTATATTTAGCTAATAAATAACTATTATAAGGAACAACTATAGAATTATCAACGGGAATGATTTTATGAGGATATTTTAAATTTTAAACATAATTATTATTTATATTATTTCTTCTTCTGTATTCAGGGTATTCATTTTCTTTCAATATAGTATGTTTGTTAAAAGGTTTTGGAAATTTTTTTTACATATAATACTATTTTTTTATTACATGGTGATTTTTCTGTATGTGGACCATGTAACATATGTTTAATAACTAATTTTTGTAAATATTCATTATCCGAAGAAGGTATTTCTGCAGAAATATGTTTATCAATTAAATCTATAGACAGTAATTTATTATTTTGATGTAACGTCAAAATAATATGTGCATGTGGTAAACCTCTTTTTTGAAATTCAATTGAAAAAACATAAGCTATAACAGTTCCAAATATTTTATTTTTAACAATATCATTTAATAACATTTTTAATTTAGCATAAAATAAACGAACTGTAATAGTAGGAATATCATTAGGAGTTGTTCCTACTGGAAATTTTTTTGAAATTTCTTTAATTTCTTTCCATTTTGGATTACATGTTATTGTAATAAATAAAGCTGGTTTTTCTACTTTTCTCATTATTGACATAGCGTCTTGATAATATTGTTGCATATATCTTGGACTTCCAATATATGTAGCTGGTAAAATAAAAATGTTTCCTAGTCTTTCTTTTAATATTATAAATTATATATTATTATGTTAAGTTTTGAGTTTTTTCTGAGCGCGGTGGCGTAATGGATAGAGCTCTTGCCTTCAACGCTGAGGGCATGGGTTCGATTCCTGGCCAGGTACCTCTAACTTTTTTTTCGGAAGAAAATAAGTGTATGTGCCATTTATATCGCGACTCTTTAAAAAATCCGACCTCATTGGGTATCGGTTGATTGTTGGTTACAAAAAGTGGCTGACCATCCATCGGTAGTCAAAGTTTTCGGTATGGTGGGTCTGACAGTACTAGCCTGATGTAATGTGTTAAACAGATGCCGGGCGGGGGACTTCCTCGACTTCATCATATCTAAAAAGGTTAATCATATAGAGGACAATATCCTTTATATATTAATCTTTTTTCTAATAAAAAAAAAAAAAAAAAAAAGTTTTGAGCTTTTAGATTTAAATACATACATTATTATAATATGCAGGGGCAGTGGAGGGATCGTAGGTGTGTCGCGGGGGTGCCGTGGGGGGGGGGGGGGTTATGGAGGAGTGCAGGGGTGTGTGTGGGGGTGGAGGGGTGTGGGGGGGGGGTACTTAGAATAAAAGTAACAGTAAGAAATATCGTAATATTTTAAACAATTTTACGTTATTTTGTGGAGGGGCTGTGGAGGGGCTATAGAGGGCAGTGGGGGTGGGGAATGTGGAGGGGTGTGGGGGGTCCGAGGGTCAATTTCTAATATAACTAAATAATATAAATAAATATATCAATTAGTTTCGAATAATTTTGGAGTATAAACATCTTGTTATTTTTAATGGAAGTTTGTTATTAAACGGGTTAACCTGTTCTATATAGCCCATGGTGATAAACTGAAAGGCTAATTAAAGAAGAACCTGTCCAATACTTGGTATGTATTTATTTATCTTTGAGGGCATGCATACGCTCTACTATACCGGCCGGTATAGCAGAGCGTAGGCCGAATTTCTAGAATCAAATAATTAACTTTGTAAAAAAACTAATCATTAGAATGAATTTTCCTTTCGTAGGTCACTCTATTTTAAGATAATAAAGGGCAAAAATAAAAAAACCTCAGGAATTTGTAAGAAAAATTATTTTTCTTAAAATAATATGAAAATAATTATCATATTAGAAAGTGTAATGCTGCCAGGTTGGGAATACCTAACTCTGATGCGATACATTTTGGCGTTATTCTTACGCTGTGGCGCGAACTTCGAAATTTGAAATATATTGAATATTATTATTTTATGCAAATGATAACTCAATCATTCTTTATTCTTCTGTGATGAAAGCAATGTTTTATTTTTTTTGACATAAATAAAATATTTTTGTTGTATATGTGTGAGGTATAGCGAACAAAATAGAAAGGAAAAGACAATACAAACGTGTCCGTACGACTATAAGAAACGCACACACATGAAGTCTGAGCTATTCTGTTGCTTTCTTTTTACAGTAAGGCCCTTCTTACAGTATACAATGAAAGAAGGGCTTTCTTACATTGTTTACTGTACCTCACACATATGAATCAAGAAGTAGAGTATTTTACATTCTCTTTTTTTAATGAATAATCACAAAAATTTCCTACATGCAGAAATAATGTATTTTAAACATTGGCAATGCATACAATAATGGCTTATTCATTTTCGAATATATCATCACTAACACATACACACAAGAATAATGTTAGAAAAAAAAAGAAAGCAACAGAATAGCTGAAAACGCGACTTCATGTGTGAGCGTGTCTTATGCCCGTACGCACACGTTTGTATTGTCTTTTCCTTTCTATTTTATTCGCTATACCTCACACATACAACAAAAATATTTTATTTATGCAAAAAAAAATAGTACATCATTGCTTTTATCACAGAAGAATAAAGAATGATTTAGCTATCATTCGCATAAAATGATAATATTCAATATATTTCAAATTTTGAAGTTCGCGCCACAGCGTAAGAAAAGTGCCAAAATGTATTGCATCAGAGTCAGGTATTCCCAACCTGACAACATTACACTTTCTAGTATGATAATTATTTTCATATTATTTTGAGAAAAATAATTTTTTTTCCGAATTTCTGAGGTTTTTTCTATTTTCCGCTCTTTATCATCTCAAAATAGAGTGACCTACAAAAGGAAAATTCATTCTGATGATTAGTTTTTTTACAAAGTTAATTCTTCGATTCTGGAAATTCGGCCTACGCTTTGCTATACTATTATCTCTATTTTCGAAAAATTCACTATTTTTCTGAGGTTTTTCTATTTTCCGCCCTTTATTATCTCACAATAGAGTGAACTGTGAAAGGAAAATTCATTCTGATGATTAGCTTTTTTACAAAGTTAATTCTTCGATTCTAGAAATTTGGCCTACGCTCTGCTATACCGACCGGTATAGTAGAGCGTATGCATGCCCTCAAAAGTTATTGTAATTCATATAAACTATGAATTCTATAATGGAACTATATAATAATCAATTCATAACATTTATCGCACATGTATATTTCTCATATACATGTACAAATGATTTATTGTTTATATGAAAGTCTTTTTTTTTTAATTTTTAATAGTTTATTTGTTAATATTACGAGAGGTTTATATTTTATTTAAGTTATCAAAGGGCTTTCTTTGAGAATTTGTAAGAACAAAGTTGTACAATATTTTTTCCAATATCATATTTTTTTAGCAAGTAATATTTTATGTCATTCAAAATAAATCAATTTATAATATTTAAATCAGCTTTAGCTTACTGAAAATTAGAATGTTGTCAAAATGATTTTTCAAACATATTGAACACTGTAAAGAATCAATATAAAGAATTAATCTACCATAGAAGTCAATGCTAATAATATTATTTTGATATTATTTGAATATTCTTTTCTGGATTCAACTATACGTTTAATAAAAGTCATAACAATCAGTTTCTATTTCATAAAAATCTAAAAAAGAATATCACCCAAATTTCTCGGAATCTAAGTTGGCTACAAAAAAACTATTCAGACAAAAGTTGAAAGGGACAAAGGGGGCCATCTTTTGGTAAAGTGAGTTTTGACCTTGAACTTCATTTTCAAGGTTATTTGAAGGTCAGAGTGTTTTTTTAAAATGGGAACACCTATTTTTAACGTCGGATTTAGAAAGAGCCGGAAATTTCACGTCTAAAATGATAGTTTATACATTTTTAAAATGACCTTGAAACGGTCAAATGAAGGTTAAACATTGAAAAACTAAATTGTCCAAAACCTGTTTTTTCGAATTTTTGTTGGCTTACTAATGATACAAATTACTCGCGATTAAGGTGGTCACGTAACTTTGACCTTGGGGAGTCAATTTTCAAGGTCATTTGAAGGTCAGAGTTTTTTTTAAATGAGAATCCCTATTTTTGACCCTGGAATCGTATCAAGTCGAAAAGATGATGTCTAATTTGATACTTGCCATTGGCTGTAGCAACCTTGACAAGGTCAATTGAAGGTCTTATGTTCACAAACTGTTTTTTTTTTTTTTTTCGAATATTGCTGGGAATAGCAGACGGTGTTGAGCAAAAACAAAATAAATAAAAATAAAAAGTAAAAATCCTACTTAATTTTAGCGAAAAAAGAGAAGAATTAAAACTGTCTGAATTGTAATTTTGAATTACAAAAATTAAACGTTTTAGCAACTGAACTAAATATTTGGTTATTCAAAAAGTCATTAAAAAGTTAATTAATGAGGCAGTTTTTGTCATTTTTTTATTTCTTGAAAGAAGCTTTTGAGATTTTGTTTATTCATTACTAATCAATAATAGTTTTATAAAGATGATGGATCAAATAGTAAAATTAAATTAATAATTCTTACAGTTCATTAATTTTTAAAATTTTCTCTTCTCATAAGTTATGAAAGTTGTAATCGACATTTTATTATCTGCATTTTATAAAAGTCGTAACACGCTTTTGATCCACAATCAGCACAGAATAAATTTATTAGCAAAAGACTATTTACTGCTTTTAAAACTGTTACTCTATTAATACTACTACTTTAATTGTCCCAACTTCGGAAACTCTTAAAACCCTTAATAAAAGTAAAAGTAAAAAACACCTTTAAAAAAGGCTGACTATTAACCCAACGAAATTGTGGATATGATCATGGTTTTAGGAGAAAGTCATCATAATTACCAAGCAGCAGCAAGACTTCACGCCGCACGCTTTCCTGACCGACGACACCCAGATCATAGAGCAATAAATCGCTTGACTTAAAGAGCTCGTGAAGGTCATATGTTTCGCCAACTCAGGCAACACACATATGATGAGAACGATCTCAATATTGTTACAGTTCTTGCGGTCATTTATCTTGATCCTCATACCAGTTCTCGCCGAGTTGAAAAAGAAATCGGTATATCAAAATCAACTTTCTTGAGAATTCTTAAATCCCATCGTGATTACAACATTACGTTGGTTCAAGAGTTACGAGATAATCATTTTCAACAGCGAATTGAGTCTTGCCAATGGGCTTTATGTATGATAGAGAATGATCCAGATTTTTTTAGATATGTCCTTTTTCCCGATGAGGCTAAATTTCAGAGTGACGAAGAACTCAATAGGCATAATTGTCATTATTGATCAGATATCAATCCTCATTGGTACAGAACGGTTAATCATCAAAGGCGTTGGATCATTATGGTATAGTGTGGGATCGTAAATGGTTATTTGATCGGCCCTTATTTTTTTGAGGAAAATGTTGATAGGAACTCCTATTTACGTTTGATAAGAGATCAGTTTCATAGAATGATGGGAAAATGTGTTGATCTAGAAACGCATCAAAGAATGTGGTTCCAGCACGATGGCGCACCAGCACAATTCGCTGTAATCGTACGAAATTTTTTAGATCAACATTATAATGGTAGATGGATTGGACGAGGAGGTCCAGTTAACTGGCCTACTTGCTCACTCGACCTCACATCTCCAGACTCTTATTTATGGGGGTTTTTGAAAAATGTTGTTTTTCGAGAACGGCCCACAATGACTCCAATTTGAAAATTTGCTTCGACGTTAATTAGAATAATATTTTAAGTAGTGAAAGGCAAGAGGACTCACGTTAATCAAGCACCCCGATCATGAGAGGCAAGGGGAATCATGTTATTCAAGTGCCCCGATCGTGAAAGGCAAAGGGACTCACGTTAATCAAGCACCCCAAAAGAAACAGAACTCACTACGTCCACGTCGCTGTTTCTGGGTAACGCTAAAAGTAAGATTAAAAACAAAAGTACAATATTTTATTTAATCAAACTGCTTTTAAATGATTTTCATATTTGTTATTTATGTCAAAATAATCAGTCATTGGCCCCTTATTATATTTAACAATAAAATATTCGAAAAAAAAACAATTTGTGGACGAATTTTCAACATTAGACCTTGAATTGACCTTCTCAAGGTCGCAACAGCCAATTTCGAGTATCAAATTAGACATCATCTTTTCGACTTGATACGATTCCAGGGTCAGAAATAGAGGTTCTCATTTTAAAAAACTCTGACCTTCAAATGACCTTGAAAATTGACTCCCCAAGGTCAAAGTTACGTGACCACCTTAGTCGCGAGTAATTTGTATCATTAGTAAGCCAACAAAAATTCGAAAAAAAGGTTTTGGACAAATTTTCAATGTTTAACCTTCATTTGACCGTTTCAAGATCATTTTAAAAATGTATAAATCATCATTTTAGACGTGAAATTTTCCGCTCTTTCTGAATCCGACGTTAAAAATAGGTGTTTCCATTTAAAAAAAAACACTCTGACCTTCAAATAACCTTGAGAATGAAGTTCAAGGTCAAAACTAACTTTATCGAAAGATGGCCCCTTTTGACCCCGTCAACTTTTGTCTGGATAGTTTTTTTGTAGCCAGCTTAGATTTCGAGAAATTTGGGTGGGGCGAATAAAATGGTCCACCCTGTATATATATTTAAAAATATATGTTTTTGTTTAAAATTCTAAATTGCCTCTTTTTTGGAATATTGAATTTACTTATTTATTTTATTAATATTCAATAATACAAATCATTCTTTGGAGTTTAAATAAAACTATTTACATTTATAAAAAAAGTATTTATAAAGAAAATTAATTTATTAATGTAAACATTATGAAATTTATTCATATGATGCATAATTGCTTCATATTAAAAGATTATTTAGATAATTTAATATAAGATTTTGACTATATAGAGTATATCTATTCTTCAATTAATTCTATTTTCATCAACCTCAATTTTAATATTTATAACATTAAATGAGATCAGAATGCCAATAATGTGCAACAAAAATTTTTTCCTTTAACCGGTAATGTGATTCTTTCCATTTTTTAACTATAAGACACAGAGAAATCAAAAAATAGTCCCTAATTTTATATGGAAAAGTTTAGAAAAAGTCATTTATTTTTTCCGTAAACATAATAATTTTTTAATAAAAAATTGTTCAAGATTTAGAAAAGTTAGCTTTTTAGTCACCAATGAATTAAAAATATTTGAAAATTACTTAAACTCCACAGTTGCTTGGTAACATCTAGTTTATTGGGTGCATGCCATCTAAATGATCGGCTAATGATGATACGCGCGCAGTAAGGCGCAAAGTTAGTAACAATTGGTGGTGAGGATATAAAATATGTATGTTTATATATTAACAATAGCATGCTCGCAACGTTTCACTTTCAAGATTTTTTCATATTGCAATTTGTCTTTTAGTGTTAGGGCTGCCAGATTACTTTTTAATAAAATTAATGATTATTTAAATTATTTAGGTTTCAGATATCAGAAGGTGCTTTTCGTTTTTTTTATTTTTTCAGGTCTTAGGAAGACAATTATGAAAAAGAATTTTCCTCCGCTTATTATTATTATATTTATTTATTATTATTTTATATATTTATTTTTCAATAAAAATTATTGAATGCTTGCAAAAGAGAGTAGAGAAGAACTATTATCTTCTAATTTTATCTTTTATTAAGAAATAAATTTATGTTTCAAAAAAGATTGTTCTCCCTTTTCTTTTAAGAATAGATAAATGTGTAGAATGTATGAAAGATCCAAGCCTGGATAAATTGCAGAGGGCACTTACATTGGCTTTCTTAGTCTACGAACCATATATTTGTATATGTATATATGTATATGTTTATCTGCGTCTGTGCACTCGCGAGTGTGCGTATCGATATTATAATTTTTGTATTTAAATAAATTATAAGATGTGCCTAAATATTTAAGAAAAAAAAGTTCCTTAGATGCCATATTTGTGTCTTAATCTTATCTCAATCTTGCCTTTGGAGAGAGAAACGATCGAATCAGGCCCTTAGGTGATTTCAGAAAAAAAATAATCCTTAGATGTCATATTTGTGTCTTAATCTTGTCTTAATCTTGCCTTCGAAGAGAAAAACGATCGAATCAGGTCCTTAAGTGATATAAAATAATTCAAAATTGTTCCGAAAATATACACATGTATATATATATGTATATATATATATATATACATATATATATATACATAATTTCTAGACAATCAAAGATTGATATCAGAATTTTTGACAGTGAATTGCATCAAAACTAGGTATAAATATGAAAAAAACGTCGAAAAAATAGGTTTTTTGCGATTTCGACCTTGTTCCACCACTTTTAAAAATCTGAAAAAATTCATTAACATGATTTTAGATAAAATATACAACATATAATTTTTTCGGTCCTGCTGTTGCTCTTGTTTTTTTTAAGTCGATCTTTTAAACTTTTAGACGCCCGAAATAGTTTGGATTTTAGGTTAAAAGTGGAAACAAATATAGTATATTTAAGACGATAAAAAAACCCTAAAATAAAAAAAAGAAGTTTCTAGAGTGTCCAGAAGCCGAGATATTGTTAAACAACCGAAAAACACGTTTTTTATGTTTCAAGGTTATGTAAGGGTTTAAAAGGCTGAAATTTTCAGCAAAGTTATATTTTTTTATGTATAACACGAGAATGCTTTTAGGATTTTAAAAGCACCAGTGGTATTTTCCACTATCTTAATTGCCTAGACTCCTTGCAGGGGAATTATTTGCGAATGCTGAAAGCAGGGAAATTTCCAAAAATAAATTTTCCTAGCGTAGTTTTAATTCTACAACATTTTGAAAATATAAAGAAAATAGTTTAAAAATAAAATTGTATTTATTTAGCTAATTAAATCTCGAAAATTACTCGACAAATTTGCTTCAAATTTTACTTACTATATATTCTTTTGCCGTAGTACGTAGAAAGCTATTGAAAATAAGTTCTTAGTGTAGTTTTAATTTAAGAACCATTAAAAATTTTAGAAAAAACTTTAATTTTTCAATTTTTTTCTTTTATTTTACGGAAATTACTTTATAAATTTGCTTTGAAATTTGCATCAAAATTATTTTCATCTTTAAAGAGAAATATAAATTTTAAAAACTGATTTTCTTAGCGTAGTTTTCATTTTAGAGAAAAATTTCATTTTCCTTTTTTTCCATTTTACGTAAACTACTCGATAGTTTCGCTCTAGAATTATACATACACACAAGCACAAAAAAAAATACATCCACACATACGCATGCACAAATATGCACACATACACACATATACATTCACGTAAATGCACACACAAAAGGTACTTACACATACACACACAAACACATAAACGCATACACATACACACATACACATAGTTACTTAGGCATACACACAAACACATAAACGCATACACATACACACATACACATAGTTACTTAGGCATACACACATACACATACACACGCGCACATACACACATGCACATACACACATAAACATCCGCACATACACATACACATACACACATACGCATACACACATACACATTTACATATACACATATGCACATACACATAAAGACATATACATCCAAACATACGCATACATACATAAGCATACACAGATACGAATACGCACACACACATAAACACACACACGTACGCACATACACATAGAAATACGCTTACACACATACACATACACATACGTACATACACATACACACGTACACATACACATATACACATACACACATACACATACGCACATATGCATACACTTATACGCATACGAGCATACGCATACATACATACGCATACCCGCATGCCCATACACACATACACATACACGAATATACACACTTACTTACACGTACCCACATACACATAAAGACATATACCCATAAAAATACGCATACACACAAACGCATACACAATATACACGCACACACATACACATAAACACACACACGTACGCACATACACATAGAAATACGCATACTTACATGCACACACAAGCATATAAACACACACATATATGCACATACACATAGAAATACGCATACACACATACATATACACATACACACATACAAATACACATATACACATACACATACACACATATGCATACATTTATACGCATACGAGCATACGCATACACAAATACGCATACGCACATGCCTATACACACATACGCATACACACATGCCTATACACACACATACACAAATACACATACTTACTAACACATACACACATTAAAACATATACATCTAATCATACGCATACACATATAAGCATTCACAGATACGTATACGCACAAACACATAAAAATACGCATATACACATACGCATACACAAACATACATACACGTATACACGTGCACACATACAAATCAACAAATACACATACACATAAAGACGAATACATCTACCCATACGTATACACACATATGCATATATATATACGCATTTACACATGCATATGCACACATACACATAAAGACATATATATTCAAACATACGCATACACACATATGCTTACACATATACGCATACACACATACACATCACATACACATACACATTAACACATACACATACACATACACACACTTACTTACTCATACACACATAAACATGAAGTCAAATACATTCATACACACGCACCCACACATTTATATATATACGCATTCACACATACACACGCGCGCATACACACATGCACATACACACAAACACATACGCACATACACATACACAGATACTTATACACACATACGCATTTACATATACACATACATATAAAGAGATATATATCCAAACATACGCATGCACACATAAGCATACACACATACGCATACGCACATACACATAAAAATACGCATACACACATACGCACACACACATACACACATACACATGTACGAATACACATACACAGATACACATAAAGACATATACATTAAACATACGTATCCACACATATGCATAAACTTATACGCATATACGCATACGTATACACACATACGCGTACGCATATGCCTATACACACATACATATGCACAAATACACATACACACATATACATACACAAATCCACATACACACATACACGTATGCACATACACGTATATACATAGACATGCGAACATACACATACCAGCATACGCATACACACATAAGAAAGAAAATAATTGCTGCCAATATAACTTATGGAGCAATTGTTGAAGAATATCATAAAAATGGTTATGAGGGCTTATGTAATCTTTTAAAAAATGATCAAAACCAAAAAGTTAAAGTTACAAAAAATAAAAAAGTTTTGCTAAAATTATATACTTATTTAAAAAATAAATATGCTAAGTAAAATAAATTAATGTGATAGTTTGTTCTAATTTTGTTATAATAAATAAATAATTTATTTAATTTTATGTGTATATTTTATTCTTAAAATGATAGAATGGATTTATATCCATATAACTATGAACCCAAATCCTAAAGCTCAGTAAGTTCGTATAAGATATTGAATTCACGCGCGCTCTAACCTCTTTTACAATGTTGCCATATCGCATGAGAGAAGGCTGACTACCTTCGAAATTTAATTTTTATTTACTTATTAAGAAGCTCATAGCAAATCACTATTCACAAAGTTTTATATTGTTCATTTAATCTTTAATTAACGACGTATTAAATTTGATCAAATTCTGAACCGTCAGTATCTTGCAATTAAGAGTTAAAGATAAATTTTCGTGCTGTTCCCATAAGAACGCGTGTTGAAACCATAAAAATTGAAATGCTTATAACTTTTTTCTTATGCTCCAAAAGTTTACCAAATTTCAACTGTATTTTATTTAAACTAAAATTTATTCATTTACTCAATTTCAGATTTTTCTGAACCGTCAATCTCTTAACGATGATACTACCTTAAGCTGAGCCCATAGATGAATTGAACTTTTCCTAATGGTTTTGATTTCAATATTAGCATCATTCTCGCATTAATAAAGGCATTTCTCAAATACAAAAAAAATTTTTACTTTTTAACAAAAAATATCAAATTTTTAAATAAATAATAGTTTTACCTTATTTTTGGACTTTTTAACGACTTCTAGACAATCCATCCATGGATGTAGCTTGTATCTTACGGCTCAGCACCTAAAATTTTAAAAACTAATTATTCAAGAAAAACTGCTTTAAAGTTTTGAGTTATTATAACTTAAAATTATTCATGATATTCTTATCTTTAAAATAATTTTTGCCTCCTGTTTTTTATCTCCTGTTTGTATTAGCCTCTAATATAAAAAAAGGTACCAAGCAATCAGAACTTGTTATTGAGCAGATGAAGCTGAAATACATAAAAATAGAATATAGTAAAATAAGCAATATTCATAGTTCATCTTGTTTTATAATAGTTTATTTATATTCATCTTTTTTTCTATATAGCTATAAAACTTTGTATTTATTGTGACAGTCTTAATCTCAATTATCACACTGCTGACTGCTTGATTAACTCGTATCCACCTTGAATCAACTAGGAACTATAAAACAATATTTAATATCAAGTAATCATTTAAAATTTGATTTTAAAATTCACAATTAAAATTTACAAGTATAATTTACACTGAAAAAAAACCCGAATCCAGCGTTGCGAAGTTGATCGTATTAGCAGGATGCGAAAAACATTCGAAGCATAAGAATACATAAAATCGTAGTAGGCTTATGCGTCTATACTGCAGTCAATCATTGCGATCGTCTGTACAGTATAGTCACGTGAATCCGAGTAGAGCGCTGCGATTGCATTGCCGGGTCAATCGCTTCGACTCGTCAGCATCATCCATGCCGACAGTCGAAACCGGGCATAACTTTTAGCGTTGCGTGATTGCTTGCTTCGACTCGTCGGCATCTTGCATGCCGCAAGCCGAGATCGAGCACAGAGATAACGTTGCGAGTTCGTATACTTCGACTTTCGTGATATTTTAATATTTACTCAAATTTCAAAAATTAGATATCTTGTTTAAGTATATTCATTAATTATTTATAATAAAATGAAGTTGATCAATATTTTACATGAAAATATTTACTAAGTCGACTTGATCAGTTAATAAAATCTAATAAATACCTATCTATCTATCTATGTAAATGATATCTGATAAAAAAGGTATTTGTATGTTTTCTTCAAAATTAAAAGGAGAAAAAAGATCTTATAATCAATTATTTTTCTATCTTATACTATCTAATATTTTTCTCACTCTTTTGCAAATTTAGAAGTTTTCAGTTCTTTCCCCGTTGAAAATGAGAAAATTAATCAGGCAAGTTTCCTAGTAAGTTTTTTTGTATATTGAATAGTAACCTTTCGCCAATCAGATGAGCTAAAAAATTTACATATCGTAATTTCCAAAAATTCAATTACATTCCACATTTTATTTATAAGAAAAATGAATATGATGAATATATTCATTAATAAATATAATATAATAAAATTTTTATAATTTTATAATAATTTTGAAAATTTATCAATATTTAATTGAAATTTTGAGGTCGTCCGTGGCTCAGTTGGTAGAACGATGGGTTCGTAATCTCGGGATCCCGAGTTCGAATCCCGACGGCCGATTGATACAAGCACCACTGTGCGCTACAAGTGCTTTGTTCACAAACACACTGACGACCTCCGTCGCTAATTAGCATCATAATGATAGCATAAATACAGCTACGTTAAATAAATACAAAAAAAAAAAAATTTTAATTTTATATTACTACGCTAATCGTTTTCAACAAATTATATTAAATTGTCTGTTCTACTTGAAGTGGAATCGCGCATATATACATATACAGCGTGTCCAAAAAGAAATTTCCAAAGTTGATAATTTTTTCAATCAGGTGCAGGACGTTCTTGGAGTAACTTTTTACGAGGTATCCGATGGTGACCTTGGATTTGACCTTGAACCTCATTTTCAAGGTTATTTTGAGGTCAACCTCATTTTTTTAAATTGGAACCCCTACTTTTCGATTCCGCTATAAAAGTAGGGCTTCCCATTTTAAAAAATGAGGTTGACCTCAAAATAACCTTGAAAATGAGGTTCAAGGTCAAATCCAAGGTCACCATCGGATACCTCGTAAAGAGGTACTTCAAGAACATCCTTCACCTGATTGAAAAAATTATCAACTTTGGAAATTTCTTATGTGTATCGTTACTTTTTGGACACTCTGTATATATATATATATATATATATATATATATATATATACTAGGGGGGGTACCCCTTTGCTCGCCCTGCTCGCCAGCCCCCCAATTTGTGATGTACTTATTCTTGTGTATACATACGTATAAATGCCTCATCTCTGAGGCGTACCCTGAGGCGTTGTAAGAGGAGGGGATGAGGAAACATTGAGGCGTCTCTAAGGCGATGTATAAGGCGGGACAAGAGGCATACAAAAAAATGCCTCATCTCTGAGGCGTACCCTGAGGCGTTGTAAGAGGAGGGGATGAGGGAGCACTGAGGCGTCGGTAACTATTTTTACGTTATTTTTGAAAATTTTAAAAAATATCACTCTCACAAACTTGAGGCGTTTCGAGGAATTCCTAAGGCTTAACTTAGGCGTCTCTGAGGAGTCTTTGAGGAGACCTATGAGGTAATATGAGGCGACAAACGTTGAGGCGATGTCAGAGGCGGGTCGAGGAGGGGAGGGGGAGGATGAGGCTGGGAGAGGAGGGGGGAGGCATCTCACAGAGGCTGAAAAAAAACCTATATTTACATTAAAAAATTTAGAAAAGTGAGGCGGGGGGAGGCTGGGGGAGGAGGGGGAGGACGCAAGAATGCTATTTTTTGAGGCTTACGTCTATATAATATAGGAAGATATATATATATATATATATATATATATATATATATATATATTATAAGTCAAAATGTCAATACAAAAGCTATGAAGAGTCCTGTTTTGTTTTTGCGCTTGTCTCTTAAATTATTGCTTTAAATAGTTTGTTGAAACAATTAACAAGTTTTTGACAGTAAGTTTACAAAGTGGTAATTTGTTAATGTAATTCTAATAGTAGTTTTTTTACAATTTTATATTATATTTTATAATAATAATAACACAGGATAATGGAATTATTTATTTATATAAATATGATAATTTTTTAGATTTTTGTCTAGATTTGTTCTATCTTTTTTAGATTAAAAAACAATATATTTTAGAAAATATTTTTCTATTTGCAAGTATACGCTTGAAACATAGATTTGACATTTAGATATTAAATCTTGAGAATATGTGAAAGTTAAAGCTTTTTGTTTTATCAATTTGTTTTTATTTTATTTGTAATACCTCCAATCTAACCTTTTGTATATAGCTTTATTCATGTGTGTTGCATGATTTCGGAAGAATGGTTGATAATTACTCTGAGAAGCTTTAAGCGGTTAAGCTTTATCTTAAAAAATTATATAATATTTGTGTGATTAAAAACTAAAACACTAAGTTAAAATTGGGATCTTTGAAGTACTTATTGACATTATTAATTTTTGTATTTATTCATGATAACTGTTTTAAATAGATTTTGAAAACAATTAACAAGTTTTTGATAGTAGTTTACAAAATGGTAATTTTCTAATTTTTGCTTTCTCATAGAGAAAGCATTGTATCGATAAAAAAATTTTTTTTCTATTTTTTCATTAATTTGTACATATTTGAATTTGGTGAGTTGAAAAAAGTGGTTTCCAGAAAATGTCTGTATGCATGTGTGTGTGTGTGTGGATGTATGAATTCAGTTAGTAAACTGTATCTCGAGAACTACTCGATGGATTTGCTTCTAATTTTGCATGGAATTTAGTTTTGTGACTAACTTGCTGGGAAGCTATTGATAATTGGTTCTTCTAGCGTAGTTTTCATTTTAAAGTTTAAAAAAAAAAAAAAAAAAATTCGATTTTTCGTTTTTTGTTTTTTTTTTGTTTACTACTTAATGAATTTGCTTCAAAATTTGCATGGAATTTATTTGTGATTGCCCGGATAAAATAAATTTTTAAAAACTGATTTTCTTAGCTGAGTTTTAATTTTAGAGCATTTTGAAATTAAAAAAAAAAATGTTTCTATTTATTAAGCCAATAAAATCTTAAAAACTACTCGATGGATTTACTTTAAATTTTCCATACAATTCAATTTCTTGATGAACTGGTGCGGAAGCTATTGAGAATTGGTTTTCTTAGCGTAGTTTTTTTTTTAGAATCATTTTAAGAATTTTAAAAAAATTTCGATTTTTCATTTTTTTTGTATTTTACGTAAACTACTCGAAGAATTTGTTCGAAAATTTGTATGGAACTTAATTTCGACTGCCAAAAGTATAAAAAATTTTGTAAACTAATTTTCTTAGCACACTTTTAATTTTAGAGCATTTTAAAAATTTTTTTAAAAATTTTTATTTTTAATTTTTTTCTATTTTACGAAAATCATTTGATAGATTTGCTCCAAAATTTGTATGCAATTTATTCGCTACTAAAACTTAAAGCTTTGGAAAACTAATTTTCTCAGCGCAGTTTTAATTTTAGAGCACTTTAAAAATTTTCAAAAAAATTTTTATTTTTTATTTATTTTCTATTTTGCGTAAACCATACTATAAATTTTCTCCAAAATTTTTATACAATTAATTCGCTGTTGTCTGAAAAAAATAAGCTGTTGAAAACTAATTTTCTTAGCGTGGTTGCAATTTTAGAGAATTTTAAAGATTTAAAAAAAAATTTCGATTCTTCTTTTCTTATTTTTTTTTATTCTACGTAAAGTACTCGATAGATTTGTTCTGAAAATTGCAGGGAAATTATTTGCGACTGCCAAAAGAAGGGAAATTTTCAAAAATTGATTTTCATAGCGTAGTTTTAATTTTAGAGCATTTTTAAAATTTTGAAAAAGAAATTTTGAAAAGAAAATGTTATTTATTTAACCAGTTAGATCTCGAAAATTACTCGATGGATTTGCTTAAAATTTTGTATACCATCTATGTTTTTGTATAACTAGACGGGAAGCTATTGAAAATTGATATTTATAGAGTAGTTTTTTTATAGAGCCATAAACATGAACTGTATTTATATATAAATATGATTGCATTTTATAAAGATTAGAAATTTTGTTGTCATCATTCTTTTTATTACTACATTATATCATTTTTTCAATAGAACAAATTTTTTTGTATTATTTGATGATTTAAAATAAATTATAAATGTTGAATAAGTAAACAGCTAGCATATGAGTTCGAAATTTATAAAGTACAATATGAGTAAATATTAATGTTAGACAATTTTTTAATATTAAAATCACACATAAATAAATATAAAAAAATTAATGAAACTCAAAGAACTCTATGAGAAAGCATTCCGCCAAAGCACTTGGCAGCGTTTTTTTTATTCTTAATAGCAGTTTTTTACAATATCATTTTACATTTTATAATAATAATAACAAAGGATAATGAAATTATTTATATAGATATGAAAATTATTTAGATTTTTAAAAACATTTGTTTATTTTTTATTGTTTCAGAAGTGATTTTTTTGTTGGATAATAATAGACATGACATCTAATAGCGAAGGAAATGCTAACAAAAAAATGAAATATGATGATCGAAAATGTTCTATATGCAATATTTATTTAAGAAAAATAAGTGGTCGAAAAAAAAAAAAATTCAATGCGAAACAGAACTAGAATATGCAAAAGTAGTATCTGGCAGAGAAGATATTTTCATTAATGATATAATGTGTCATCCGTGTAGAAAGCAAGTGGTAAAAAAAATGTCAAGCTCTAAAATTGAAATATCTGATCATACTGCCGAAAATGTTTTCTCTCAAAAATCTAATATTTCGGAATCATTATCTGAAATTAGTATCAGTTCATCATCTCAGACAAATACAGATTCGTCGTACAAAGTTGAGGAAAAAGAAGAACAAGAATTCATAGAATTACAAATGCAAAGAACGATGGCAACGCATAAGTATTGTTTTATTTGTGGATACAATAAACGCACAAATATAATGTTAGTGCCTTTCGAAGCAAGAATTCAAGTTTTCAGTAAAATTAATTTATTTATTCCAAATGGCAATAGATGCTGTTCTGATCATATAATTAAAAAAATATTTTATGAAGATGAATTGAATAAAATGAAGATTTTTTCCACCAGTAATACATTAGATGTTAACGAATTATCAAAAATACTAAGTTCAATATCTGCAAAAACAGATGAAAGGTTATTAAATAAAGTAGCCGAGTTTGTAATGCCAGAAAGAAAATTGAAAGTGTTTACAAGGTTATCTTGGGCACAGATTACCCAACTTAAAGTACAACTCACTTCTCTTAAAGATTCCTGTGCAAGAACAGTGATTCAAGCCATCGTAGTATTTTTATTTAAAATGCGTACAGAGAACTCTAATCAAGTTATTTCTTCAATATTTGATATCGAGAGTGAACAAGTATCTCGTTTATGTCATTCAGTCTTATCATCTTTTAAAAACGACGTGTTACCAAATTATTTTGGATTAAAAAATGCAGACAGAAATGACTTGATTGAAAACCAAACTTCTCAAATGACGAAGAAATTATATCCAGGCAACCAACTTATTTTGATTTATGATGGAACTTATATAAGGCATGAGAAAAGCTCTAATAATGAGTATCAGAGAAAATCCTATTCAGGTCAAAAAAATTTCCTCTTAATGAACCCTTTACAATATCTTCAACAAATGGCTATGTTGTTGACCAGTCAGGACCTTATCTCGCTAACATGAATGATGCTGCAATTTTAATGAAAATATTTGAAACAATACCGGTAATTTTACAGAAATTGCTCTGGAAAGGCGACATTTATGTTCTAGGCAGAGGCTTTCGAGATATTAAAAAGAAATTAGAAGATATGGGTTATTTTGTTCTGATGCCTGAACTTAAAGG
This sequence comes from Anastatus disparis, assembly GCA_017163975.1. Lineage (NCBI taxonomy): Eukaryota > Metazoa > Arthropoda > Insecta > Hymenoptera > Eupelmidae > Anastatus > Anastatus disparis. The sequence goes on from JAFFSR010000407.1 coordinate 492,168, forward strand.
TTCAAAATCACAATTTTTAGCACAAGAATCAAATGAAACACGATTTGTAACAAAAATAAGGTGGGCTGTTGAAGCAGTACATGGAATTAAAAAAAAACAGATTATTAGATCACAAACTTGACAATAAAATGGTGAAGGATACTAGATTGTATTGCAGAATTGCTTGCTATTTAAATAATTTATTTGTCAAACGCTTAGATTCTGATCATGATATTCAAGATGAAATATTTAATACCATGCAATCGAGAAGGAATATTGAGAACACACTTGCAGAATTAGTAGCAGAAAAAAGATGGTGTCGTCGTAAATCCCATTTCAGATCATAACTTCGACTGATTCACCAGATTTTCCTGAATTAACAGAAAAAGATTTGAAAATTCTTTTCACAGGATCATATCAACTTAAACAGACCATATCATACCTAGCAGAAATGTTAGATTCAGATAATAATTTGAAACTAGGATATTCCATAGAACATAAAAATATTCTTAAATTCGAAGTTCAATCAAGACATGTAAATAAAAAACAATACAAATGCTTCGTTGAATATAAACCAAATGGTATTGGTTATCCCAGTATCCTCAGATATTGTTGCGATTGTCCCAATGGTAACCGCACTGTTGGATGTTGTGCGCACGTTGCTGCAATTGTATATTATCTTTCACATGGAAGATATTTATGAAAAATCATAAGACCAGCTGAAATTCTTTCTAAAATGTTTCTTAATGATAAAATACAAGTAGGTATTAACGAAGACAGTGACGATAATGAGTAAAAAAAGTTCCTATTATGAACATTTGTTATGCTTAAAAAACTATTCAGATGTGTATCCTAATTCAAATAGAAAATGATATATTTATAAAAATAAAGAGACAAATTTTCTTTAAAGTAAATCTTTAATTTATTACTGAACCTCATTTAATTTATTATTTAACCTAATTTGATAATATTGAAATAATATTAACATTATTGGAAAGAGAATTATATATGTAACCTATTGTTCATTTTAAAATTTATTTTTGATAGCGAAATGCAGAAAAATTATCTTTTTATAAAATTATTTTGGATTTCTCTAGATTTCAGATTCTACGGGAATTATTATAAGTAAGGGTATTTAACTGCTCGCTATTATTATTATTATTATTATTAATAGTAGTAGTAGTAGTAGTAGTAGTAGTAAAAGTAGTAGTAGTAGTTGTAGTAGTAGCAGTAGTAGTGGTATTTTTTTTTCGGTGGTCAAAAACGGGTAAATCTGCTATCAGACCTACAGCGGTATGGGCTACGGCCAGATATCTTCAACCGCAGTGCAAACCACTGGTGTGACGGGATTCTAGCACTGCGGCAGCTTGGAGAAAGGAAGAAGCCTGGTAGGCTTACATTCGCTCTCAAAGCATTTACAGGCAGAGACCGACTAAACCCCCTTCACCCTGGCCGCGGAACGAGAACAAGAAAATGTTACCGTTACACGGACGTGTAACGGTGGATCCGTAACGTCCACCGTACTCATCCGCAACGTGGGACTGCGTTAGCATTACTTGACGTTGTGGACCTTGTCCATCGTCATTCGTTTCGTCCGTCCGTGTAAGCACCGGGCTTCGTCCATTCATACGTCCTGTTATGCATACATCTACCTTGCTTTTTTCCTCACACTCACTCAGCTCGGGTACGTGGGGTCGCTGGGCCCAAGAACTTTTCAGTCCCCCTGCGTATTCACACATCTCCTTTCTCCCTTTCATCCATGCACACAACCACCATTTACTCAGCTTGGGTACGTGGGTTCACTAGGCCCAAGTAGTAGTAGTTGTAGTAGTATTTGTAGTAGTAGTAGTAGTAGTAGTAGTAGTTTTTTTTTCTTTTTTTTGTGGTCAAAAAACGGGTGAATCTGCTATCAGACCTACAGCGGCGCGGGCTGCGGCTGGATCATTCCAACCACAGTGCGCGCCACTGGTGTGACGGGATTTTGACGCTGCGTCAGCTTGGAGGGAGAAAGAAACCTGGTAGGTTCGCACTCGCCCCCGAGGCATCCACAGGCAGAGACCGTCTAAACCCCCTTCACCCTGGCCGCGGAAGAGAAGCAAGAAAATGCCTCACTTACATGGGCAGGGATCCGTAATGTCCACCGTTCAGAGCCACAGAGTGGGACTGCGTTAGCATTACTTCACGCTGCGGTCTAGGCACTAGGCCGTGTCCGTTCATACGTCCAAACATGCATACATTTGCCTGCTATCCTGCCTTGCATACTTCCATTCACACGTAGCTCGGGTACGTGGGGTCGCCGAGCCCAAGGACTTTTCAGTTCCCCTGCGTATTTACACATCTTTTTTGACCTTATTAACTATCTTCCTTATTCTTCTTGGTTATGCAACTTCCCGTCTTCCGTTCTGCATAATCCTAGATTTTTTCTTCTTTTCAGCCTCAAGGGCTCTTCGAAAGACCTTGCAGACTCCGCTACCAGCCACATGTTTGACAGCTTCCCCGTCAAAGCCTTCCTGTCGGCACAAGATGCAGCAAGCATTGTTTGCGCATGTTGCTCTTGTATGGTCTGCTTCCCCGCACTTAAAACAGTAAGCGGATCTTTCTGGTCCTGGACATTGATCCCGTCTATGACCAAAACCGAGACATTTGTGACTTCTGGTCACCATTGTTCTCCGTTCTATCCTGCAGTTTACAAAGCCTATCTGGATTCTCCTTTTGTCTAGGAGATGTCTAGCTTCTGTTTCTTTTAGGACGACTACTGCCATTTTAGTCCCGAATTTACTGGGTCCAAGGATCATGATTTTTCGTGGTCTTTGCTCGGGACCCAGGACCTTGGTTAATGCTTCCTGAACTTCATCTTCCGTTATCATCTGGTCCAGATCGCGAATTTCAATGGTACTCTTCCGTTCATCCATACTTATGTTTCCCAGGCCCTCTACCACAGCTTTGACGTTGTCAGTAAAGGTTCTCTTATCCGATTCTTTATAAATCTGGATAAGAAGGTTCCCCTTTACTGTGGGTCTGATACTCAGAACCTCTGTGCTACTGTCTTGCAGCTTGACATCTTTGCGGAGCCTTCCAAGGACTTCCGCATATGAAGACCCCTCGGAGATCTTGATGACCACCGCTTCTTTCTTTCTAATGCTTTTATTCGAAGGCTGGGGGCGTGGCCGACTAGCCAGCGCAGTCGGTGTAAGGGACTGCGTATCTGCCACACAAGCCGTTGCTTTCTTCTTCTTCCTCTTTTGTTTTGACGCTCATCCTCTGGGCTGTCTTCTGTGCTGTCTCGGTCCCTTTTAATACCGGTGCATGCAAGCACAGTATCTCTTAAGACCTCGGCCTGCATCCGTCTTCTTCCTCTTTTCCTGTCCATGGGTGGATCCAGGACTTGATTCACTCCAAACTTCAATGAATCCGCTTTTGCTTTAATGACTTCCTGTTGGTCGACTGCCTTCTGAAGATATACTAGCATTCTTTCCACTGCACTTATGATTTTGCGGTTAATGCTTTTCTTTAAAGCTTCCTGCATGGTCTGAATTTCTTTCATTATTTCCTCTATATTTGAGTCCTGCTTCCTTGTTGCAACTAAGAATTCCACCATTTCTTCTTGCAGGCTGTTCCGCTCGAATCGGGAAGTGTCGCTGTAAGCGCTTTTGGCACTCCCAACGCTAGCTACACTACTCTGACTACCGCTTTGTACCCTCGGTACCTTCAGCGTATGCAGTTCCTGTTTTTTCTGCGAGTATGTCTCCTCTAGCCTTCCGGATGCGATGTTACTCGCTGCCGCGAGAGCATGGTTAACTTGAATTTGGCCTCCCCCAGAATCCGTGAGGCCGACCCCACCCACCATGGCTTTCACCCGATCGGAAGTGGCGGTGAGATTTCCCTGGATAGGGGTACTCTCCTGGGGTAATACATGTTTTAAATTCGACATCTTCCATTAAAAAGTGGTGAATTTAGTCAGGGAACCACCCCTATCTTGTAACCCAAAGCGGGACCCTTACAGGGTTACTACCATCGGGGCCAGATAGTCCCTGGTTTTTTTGCGAGATTATTTCTCCTCGGGTCATTACTTCCCATTTGCCGTCAACGTTATAGCATTGCTGCAAAGAGCATTAATGCAACGATGACGCCCAGGAGCGGTTGGGCGATGCCCGGAACCTGGAAGACAACACTTGCTCAAGGGGCCTCCTCAAGCCGACTCCCAGTAGTAGTAGTAGTAGTAGTAGTAGTTGTAGTAGTAGTAGTAGTAATAGTAGTAGTAGTAGATGCAATGTGATAAACAATTCCAAGATGAGTGAGCGCCAAAAGACGAAGGTAAGTATAGTTTGAGTTTTAGTGGGTTTGGATCCCACACTACCTTAGAGCCGTTTTCCATTTATCCTTAAAATAATAATCATTAAAAATATTTATTAATATAAAAAAAAATCAGAACAGGATAAAGGCAATAAACATACAGTACCTTCCAGAAGTTCCGGGCCACTTGAATAATTTTAACCTATAAAACATAAAAAGGTGTAAAAAAGTCGATTTCTAGCGAAAAATAAACTATGACTCGCATTTAGAAATGTCATTTGGGTATCGGTTGTTACTTAAAACTTATTCTGTCTTTTTATCTCTTATGATAAGAAAAAAACCTATGTATATAAGATTAACTTATAGGTTAATCTTATATACATAGGTTTGAATTAATAAACGTATTTAAATGTCTTTTTTTCTTATCATAAGAGAGAAAAAAAGACAGAATAAGGTTTAAGTAACAACCGATATTCAAGTAACGTTTCTAAATGCAATATTTTAGTGGTCACATTGAAAACTGGGCTGAATTTATAGTATTATATATATATATATATATATATATATATATATATATATATATATATTGTAGGAATATTGGGTTTCTATCTAAATAAATAAATGGAGAAACACAATTAAGATTAAAAGAATATTTATTAATAAAAGACATATATTGAGAAGAACGCGCCAAGACAAGGTCGTCACGAGACGACTCACACAAGACTGGCCGTCAGGCCCGCTACTTCTTATACGAAGAGTATAGATATAGTGGAGGGGATGACATAGGTGGCAGTCGCATATTCTAACACTCCCTCTCGGCTGACCCTATGGAATAACTCATCCACTCTGTTGCTTCCTGTGAACAAAATAATTAAACAAAATATTTAAAATTATAATTTAAAAACTTCGCGCCCGTCAAACGTCAGAGGTCTTGCACACATCACTGCGATTTGTTTTCTACAACGCGCCAATTTAAATTTTAGTAATTTTAGTCTCACACTTTCAATAATGTGATGTCACGTTTTAATCACGTACTGCAGTTAATTGCCTCTATTCGTTTAAACACACACATCTACATTTTTATCGCGTCATCGCATCAAGACATAAGCAACTTCTTCAATTAATACATTAAAGAATCATAAATCGACATTTCTTAGTTGGTTTTATTTGTCACACCGTATTCTTTCTAGCACGTAAGAAAGACAATGCAGGATCTATTGTACAGAAGCTGTAAACTCACCAAATAACAAAAATGACACACTCAAAAATTTTCAATTATCAGTAAATTTTACATAAGCAAAGATCTGAATTTCGATACTCGAACTGTTAGAAGTTAAACCCAGTGACCTAGCACCTTTTACGCATCGAGATACTCTTTTCATCAATTTAATCATATTCTGTTGAATGTAATTTATTTTAATTTAATACTTTTATTGTGTAACTAATATCTAGTCTTATCACACCTTCTAGATATAGTAAATTGATCATAACTTTTCTGTATATCATATTCTTCATTTCAAATTAGAATTTAGATTAGTTTGCACGCCTTTAATTTTTATAGAATGATTGCTTATCAGCAAAGTGTCATCTGTTTGTAACGATAATCTTCAATAACTTATCATTATCGCGCTATAGAGATAAACCATGATCTCTGAGTATTTGCATACATGCACTCAGTGCTACTTAGATATTTATTATTTTATTGATTAGACTTGATATGTGGAAATCCTTCACAATTTACAGTCCTTAACCAATTTAACCAGTACAACACACACCTTCTGGTATTTTCATACAAATGCTCTCATCTATTTTCCATTTGAAATACAGCCTTTATCTGATTTACACAGACATTCTTATAATAGCACACACCAGAGCTACTCTTGTTATAGAAGTATAAGCTCATCAAAATTTTTATAAGTTCCATTCTTTAAGAATCACTTAAATCAAATTAAATCTTGTGCTCAATTTCACACCGCTTAATTTTTCTTATACACTTGTTTGAAACAATTTTATTAGCTTGGACATTATTTTATTTGTTAGGCCATTTTTAAGCCTAAACTTGATTTTATATTTACAAGATTGAATCTTCAATCTAACATTGCTTACCAAAGCCAACTCTCTTTGCGCACCTGGTTTATTTGCAGCGAGCACAGTTTCAGTTTGTTTCAACTACTTGTTTCAAAGACTATTTTAATAACATATGCTGAATCACATCTGTTTTATTATTCGCATCTGATTTCTTTTCCATTAGGAAATTTGCTTGATAGTTGTCATATTTAATTTTGTTATCAACTTGCATAATCTTGAAACATCTAACATTGATTGATTCACGCACCGAGACTTTAGCATTATTTTAACAAGATTTGCCGCACCTTTTGGGTTTTAACTCTCCCTCTGATTCTAATAATATTTAGAATCAAATTTACCATGTTTCTTTAACACATCAAATCATTAATCTTTTTCAATTTCTTAACAACTTGTCAAGTAATCTTTTATTTTACATTTGATATATAAAACATCATGTAATGATTTTCATTATCGCATCTCTTTTCTTACAACATTTCTCCCATTTTGGATTTAAGAAATTGATAACCTGTAGGTATATATCCTACTGAACAGACTCGCCTGTTTTCATTTCTGAAGTCTGGACCTTTATGGATTTAACGCATCTGAATTTCTATTTAAATAATATCAAAATTGCAATAAGATGCAAACTTTTCTAAAGCAATTATATTATGACTTATATCATGTATGGTTATGTACATGCATTATAATCTTATAACTCATACACTTTTAAGTAATTAAACATCGTACATAATAGTTCTTATATTCTGTTTAATAGCTTGGTTAAAACTATCTAACGAATTATTATGTACTGATATATCAAATCACACTTATTTCAATTCCGCACCAAGTTTATATAACACTTTTGTGTATATTGACCAGTGTATTCTATTCTGTATTGAGATAGAAAATAACACATCTTAGTATCACGCCCTAATAAAATTATGGTAATTTTTAACACACATTTTCAAGCAACAGTGAATTTGCTGTTTATATTTCAAACTGAATTTACATTTAAATTGAATGTATAATTAAACGACAATTTGTCCAAATTCACGATTTTACACACCTTGTAGTTTGATATTTAATTATTAAATAACGCTTCGATCAATTCACTATTAATAGAAAATTTAGCTTTACCAGTAGGTATTAGATTCACAACCAAACTTACATGGTATACTAATGACCTGTTATTGTTTAAAACTTTTGTATTTTTCTATAAAAGAAGACACATCATCAGTTACCTGTGTTATAGGTAATTCATTTATATTATCAAATTTTCAATTCCAAATAATAATATGAAGATTCGGCATTTATAAAAAGTGATCTTTTTCTCCGCCATTCCATTTATTAATAATTTTCATCGCGCCTTAATTAAACACATCGGAAACAGTTTATTTTAATTTGTCTGTATTTATTATCGCATCTTTAAACAATACATTAATTTTATTTAAATTGAATTATTTTTCACTTCATTAAAGTAAATTTATTTAAAACATTCCGAGTAATAATATTATCAACTTCGAGTTAGACCTTATTCAAGTTCAGTAAAATAACTTCATTAAATAATAATTTTAATTTTCGCGCCTGAAATCATGATTATTCATTTCTGAATTAATAATTCAGGATTATTTATGTTACACGCCAGACAAATATATTTCTTAAAAACGCAATTTAAATATTTCAATCTTTTTCACTATCTTAATAAATAGTTTAACTCAGTTTTGTGAACTTCAGTAAGAAATGTTTTCTTTTAAATTTTAAACCAAGATGTTTTGTCTAAAATTCAATATATCATTTTTTATTTTAAATATATTTATTTTCTACTCCCTCTGTCTTCAAGTTCACTACTTCATTTTTAATCACTTATTTAATCACACCTTGATTCAACTCATAGATTTTAAAATTTATTAAATTTACACTCACACCTAAACTTGTTTCAATTAAAAATATTATTCACAAAAACAATTTTGTTAGCGAAGCAGTATGTTTCTATTTGTTGGGTCACATTATTATATCCACACTTTTTATAAACACGCCATTCGTTGAAAGTCTGCTTAGTATTATTGTTTTTGCAAATGAATACATTTATAAGATTTCATTTTATTTTATTTTAATTACAATTACCTAGCTTGGCTTTAACCACATCATTGTCATTACTTGTCTTTCTTTTCGCATCTGCAAACGTGGTATATGATTATAATATAACTTTTATTCACATCTAAGCTAGTGATTGTTTATTTAAAAACTTGCTGTCGCATCGAAGGTAATTACGTTTATTTTGTAAACTTGAGATGTTGGCATCATAAGACAATATAGAGATATATGAGTGCCAAATATATTGTATTTATAATACAATATATCTTATTGAAATTAAGACAATTGTCGCTAGCGTCCTCTCGCCTAATACTCGTATAGCATTTCATTATTTGATCTGCAAGATTGCAGTTCACACCGTTAACACTCCTGATCCCGCACCAAAGACTTGATTTTGCTTAGCTTTATGTTGCATAATAATTTATTTAAAATTATTCAAATTATGTACTCTTATTTCAAGTACTTTTCAAAAACAAATTATATTGTTTGAATAATATATTCGATTAATGTGACAATATTTTAAAATATCATTTTCTTTTCTTTCTTTGCCAAGAAAATCGCATCAGAGGTATTTTTACAATTTCTAATGTCATAAAATTTTCACATTAATTAACAGTTGTTGTTTTACCAACAATATAACACAATCATATAGGTTCTTTTCTCGCATTTATAATTTTTATTTAAATTTAAAATAAATTACCGACTTACTCGTGTCTTAGGGATAGTTGACCGAACAACAAGTATGGCTATTCCCAAAAGACGAGTAGATGCATGATGATCCAAACAACACTAGTTTCTACTAAATCTTTCAAGTGTATGAATTTACTTATGTTTGTCATTAATAATTCACTAAATCCTTCTCTAGGTTTTTAAAATTTTAATTTTTTAATTAAAAAAAATTATTGTAAATTCATTTGATAAAATACTTGATTTTAAGTCAGAAGACCAAAATCATAAAAACATTGACATCTTATTTTACTAATTAATATGTAATGACCTTTCACATTCACACCTTATAAATAAATTCAGATTTTAAATTTAACTTTTAAAAAAAAAAATTGAATTCAAACTTCAAATTTATCTTTAAAACTTTAAATTCAAACTTTAACTTGATTAGTTACTTTTATCTAAAGGGCTGAAATAATTAAATAATCCCTTAATTATATAAACAAAATTTACAAGAAAGATTTATAATATTCGCATCATTTACGCTCCTGTTGTAATATAAACTTCTCACCATTAATTAGATTTCTATTAAGATCATTATAAAATTTTCACTATATTATTCACTCTCGTAATTTATGCAACATAATTCTCATAAATAGATTGTAAAAGCTTTATAAATTTTATTTGCTCAATACATTCGCATCAGCTTTAACTACTGCTCAGGTTACATTTAAACTCACGTCTATTGTGATGCACACCTTAACCAATAAACTTCTTTGAGCTCAAAAGTTGTTTTCTCCCTCTGATTTCAATCACACCATCATTAAAAATAATAGAAGAATCATTAGATTTATCTATATTTATATTGCTGTATTTAAGTACTGTTTAAGTACTGTATAAATTCAGCTTTAGGTTAAGGTTAGTTTTACCTTATTCAAGTGTGTAAATAATTATTCGAAAAATCGTTAGATTTCTCTTTATATTTACATCACTGTATTTAAATGCTGTTTAAGCATGTCGATCAATTTAATATTTTTATATAAAAATCTCATCTGTTTTACTCAATTCTTATTCACCGCATCTTTATCTTGGATCGACATATTCTCCTGCTGAGTACTCGGGATTATTATTAGTATATAATACAAGATATATTTCACACTTCATTTAAACAAGCGCACTCAATTTCATGTCGCGCCATTCCTTACTCTGTAATCAATATGTGTTAATAAAGCTTTAAATATACACATATGCATTAATGCAGCGCGCGTACCGAGTTACTCGTGTCTTAAAGATAGTTGACCGAACAACAAGTATGGCTATCTAAAAGACGAGTAGATGCATGATGACCCGAACAACAAGATCTACCACACAAATACCCAAGTTGATCAAAGAATGAGATACCGAACAACAAGCACACACTCTTAGATCAACCAGGAGTTAATTTTAATTTGTATATAAATATTAGAAAATATTCACTAAAATTATAATTCATTAATTTGAATTATAAAGTATTAAGAGTGAACAAACGAGCTAGCATGTTTGCCCATCTTCTTATACTGCAATTATCACGCATCGACTTGTTTATACATGCATGCATAAATTTACACCAATCGCGCCATCTATTTCCATGTATAAAAGTATTCACGTCATACACATCGTTTATATTAAAATAATTTTATTCTTTACTCGAGAAATATTTAAAGCCTTTGAGGTTACAATAAGCTTATTTTTTATGTATATACTTAACGTCAATGAACCGACACATCAATGCATTTAACTTAAAAAAACATCTGTCAGATATTCCTGAAATTTTTCCCACTTCTGTTAATCAATAATTATAAGATAATTAAAAATATTTAACAAATTTCGCACCAATTGCCATTTTCTTTTGCAATACAACAAAATAATTTGTTTAAAATATTTATCATTACACATGTATATGATCATACGTATAAATATACATGTGGTTGATTGTATAAAAAAAACATTTACATATACTTGCATCTTTAACTATTTTCAAAATTCTTTTACTTCGCTCGCTTACGACTATACGCAACATAAGGCATAAATAGAGCGAGAGAGAGAGAGAACGAATATTAGATTGAGAATAGCAGCGCATACTATCTGTCTCTTTTCTTTTTACTATGTTAGCTACGCGCCTTGTTAAGAAGTCTCTCTCCCCCACCGCTCATACCCAGTATGCGCAAGCCAGTGCCGGCCGGCTTCATTACGAGTCGAATTCCAAGAATTCACATCAACACGCCACACTAAAATTTCTTTTCCGCACCTTTTCTTAGAAATTTCTTTTCTTGTTGCAACTTTTAGAAACTTAATAAAAATTAACAAAATCACTTCAATTCAAGCACTAAATTTACTAAAACTATCCGCTCCTATATTTTAAGTTTTCTTTTCGCGTCATTAGCCACATCATTTTATTAGAGAAAACTTAAATTTCTTTCTTATCTTATTAATATTCGAAAGAATATACACGCCTTGTCATATACTCATGACCACACCTGAACATGGCAATACTTACTACCTTCTTCTGCCTAAGTTACGACATTCTTACAAGAGGTTGTTGTATTTTCCGCCATCTTGATTTTTCGTTTGGCTGTTTTCTTACACAACATTTCCTTCGAGAATTCTTCTCGCATCACTGCTACATATATGCGCACAGAAAACACCAAAAAAACATTCACACTAAAATAGGCCTTTTTATATTTTATGCACATACAGACACAGTCATCAAAAACAAAAATTTCACTTCGCGCCCACGCCGAAAACGCAAGACACATCGATAAAAACGCTTCTAAATTTCACTATCACTAAATCGCGCAGTGGAAAGCGTATGTATTACACGCTCGGGCTCATAACCTGTAGGAATATTGGGTTTCTATCTAAATAAATAAATGGAGAAACACAATTAAGATTAAAAGAATATTTATTAATAAAAGACATATATTGAGAAGAACGCGCCAAGACAAGGTCGTCACGAGACGACTCACACAAGACTGGCCGTCAGGCCCGCTACTTCTTATACGAAGAGTATAGATATAGTGGAGGGGATGACATAGGTGGCAGTCGCATATTCTAACATATATATATATATATATATATATATATATATATATATATATATATATATATATATATATATATAATATACTTTTCTAGGACGATTTGTAGTATACATCATGGCTTTCTAGGATTATCGAGTTTTTCTAGGACGTCCTAGAAAATTTTAGCATGGAACGTATTTTTCTAGGATCCCAGAAAACATGAGATAATGTTCCTGGGATCGAGCCAAAATCGAAATAATTTGATTTCTGGGATCCCAGAAAAATAAAGTATTAATTTTTCTAGGATTAAAAAAAAATTTTTTAATTTAAAATAGTTAAGAGTTGGCCGTATCGTATCGTTCTGTCCTTGTCTAATCTAAATTTTCTTTATATTTAATAAATATTTATACACAAATGTAAGAGATGAGCGCTCTAGAGCAAAAAAACGAGCGAACAATTCTATTTTATGAAAATGAAATTTCTCTTATTTTTCAAGTAAAGCACGAAACGAAAAAAATTAAGTTGAGTTTAACTGTGTTTTCCGTTTCATACTTTATTTGAACAATAATGGCAATTTCATATTTTTTCATAGAATAGAATTGGTTGCTGGTTTTTTTATCTACAGCGCTCATCTCTTACATTTGTATATAAATATTTAATTTATTTATTATAACAAAAATTTAGATTAGACAAGGACAGAGCGATACGGCCGGCTTTTAATCATCGAACTGTCTTTAGCACCCTTAGTGATTCAACCTAAAAAATATCCACGAAAATTAAAATAATAGGTGGTCGAGGTGTCCCGTAAAAGGTTGCAAAACCTGTACGGGTATAGTACTTGAAAGATTATCTGAGATATATTACGATATGTGCGACTTAAATCATTTATTGTTACACGGCGGAGTTGGCACTCTCGCTTTGCTTGAGTGCTAACTTCGCCGTGTAATAACGGGTCCTCTTCAATATAATTTAACTCTTAACTATTTTAAAATAAGTCGCGAGTATTGCGCATACGATTTTATAGCTCGTGTGACATTAATCCGCCGTGCTACATCTACAGTCTTTAATTCAATAACAAAGACTATGCACTTTATGAATGATAATTCATAAAAAAACATATGCCATATAGCAGCAAAACTATAGACATCCCACGAATGATAAATCGAAAAAGAAAATTGAAATCTAAGCACTCCGCAAATAATAATTAGAGTAAAAGCTAAAATTATAATTAAAAAAATATAATTAATATTATAGTATATTACGACACATGTGATTTAAGTGACCCATTATTGCACGACGTGAATAATCACGTCATGTGATGGGTCACTCAAGTTCCATACATAGTATATTATTTCATAGCACAAGTATTCACTCTACGAATGACTATTCATAAAAAAATTATAAAAGAGCAAATACTAGGCATTCCGTAAGTTATGAATCAAGAAAGGAAAGCAAAAACAGTGTTATATAAAAAATGGTATATTACGATACACGTAACTTAAGTGGCCCACTATTGCACGGCGATAATCGCATCGTGCATCGGACCACTTAAGAGTCGGCCGTATACCTTTGTCCTTGTCTAATCTAAATTTTCGTTATAATTAATAAATTAAATATGTATATACAAATGTAGGGGCTGAGCGCTGTAGAGCAAAAAACGAGCAAAGAATTCTATTCTATGAAAAAATATAAAATTTTTATTATTTTCCGAGTATAGTCCGAAACGGAAAAAACAGTTGAACTTGATTTCATTTTTTCCGTTTCGGACTATACTCGGAAAATAATAAAAATTTTATATTTTTTCATAGAATAGAATTCTTTGCTTGTTTTTTGCTCTACAGCGCTCAGCCCCTACATTTGTATATACATATTTAATTCATTAATCATAACGAAAATTTAGATTAGACAAAAACCGCTATACGGCCGACTCTTAAGTCTCAAGTATCGTATATTATTTTATAGCACAAGTGTAATAAACCCGCCACATTACACGTGTACTCTTAAAAATCAATAATTAACAAAAACTATGCACTCTACGAATGATAATTCGTAAAATAGAAACGAAAACTGTAAAAGAGCAAACACTAGGCATTCCGTGAATAATGAAAGCAAAGCAAAAACTATAAACGAAAAAAAATTGAACATTTTATAAATGATAAATCGAAACAGAAAAAAATAAAACTATACTTTCCAAAATTTACTTAAATCGTATAATAATGATAAATTTTTATCAATATCATCAATATTACTTAAATTTCACGTGCATATTATCGTTATTTAATTTAAAAAATGTACCGGCACATTGGTGCACTGAAAAAAGTTGGGGATAACAGTTGTACTAAATGCCGACGCGTAGCCGTCTTACGCATAACAGAGATCCTTGCTACGTTTTTGGGAAGTCTGCTATCCCAAAAATTAAAGCTAGAGCGCGTACGCTTAAGAGGGAAATCTAATATACACTGTTAAGATGACAACTATACGCCGTAGGTCGTCTGCTTTCCTAAATTCTAACAGCAGACTTCTCAAAGGTCGGTACGTCGTCGCGTTTCAGTTGTTTATACATATGCTCGCTTAAAAAGGTATATCAACGGTCCTAAATTTTAAAACATACAGACGAATGTGCGTTTCGTACAGCCACACTACGCTGCGGTAACGGAGAGTTCCCGTACTTTTTCAGTGTGGGGTTACGGAAAGTAGCGTTTGAATCCGAACTGTTAAACTGTTAAGATCGACGCGTAGGCCGGTTTCTGCTGATGATTAAACTTAAATAAAGATTTAATCTTTTTTATTTATTTCTGTTGCAGAACATTCCTTAACCTTCCCGAACACGCATTTTATCCAGGTTTATAGGTCCTGGATATGTCACTACCGAAGTTATTAATTAACCCTTTTTAGTCACAGGAGCCACTATAGTGGCACCCTTTCTCATTTTTTTTTTTATTGTTTAATTAGCACTTTAAGTTTAATCTTTATTCTTTTTGCATTTTCATATAAATAAGTGTTCATTTTATAAGTATCATATGATATATTTTGAATATATGATTGTAAATAAATCTAAAAAATTAATATATGATAGAAAATACGTGTTTTTGCGGAAATAATTCGTGACTGAAAGGGTTAACACACCTATCTAACCTATAACTATACCTCTTATGCCCATATTGTATCTGCTATAGAACATGCATAACCTATGGACATAACAGGCATAAGAGGAATTAGCGGTGCATAAGGACCCTTATGTTCACCTTCATGTGAGAAAAAGTCAGAAGCAGATCTAATGCATGCTTCTCTCTCTCTCTCTCTCTCAATCTAAACTAGAAAAATTACACAGGCTGGAAGTTAAAGTCATTACTCATTCCTCAGTTATCCTATTCTTGTCCTTCATATGAAAATAAAGTAAGAATAACAATGATAGAATACTTGAGGATTGAGAAATGAGTAACAAGTATAGGTTCGAATTTGTAGTCGACACTCAACACTCAGCACTCACCCTGTTGAAAATGTATATGTATTTAAGTTACGTATCTCAGATACGTAACAAAATTACGTAATCCATACGTAACAAAGCGTTCGAATTTGTTACGTATTATGAGATACGTATTTTATATTGATGATACGTAGTTTCAATACGTATTCCAAGGGAGCATACGTAATTAAGCAAGATTCAATGATCAATCAATTAAACTTTGATACATATTCCATACAAGAGATATGTAATTTCTCACACAATATATGTATCTACAAAACAGGTTTTGTAGTAAAGGTACGTAATTTTTTCCACATAATACGTATTCTGAACACATCTTCCAATTGAAATACGTACACAGTGGAAAAAAATTTGTAATTTTAACACACATAAGTGTTAGAGATGAAATACAATTTTTTTTGTGTTAAAATTAATAAGTACACACATGTTTGTAAAATTTACAAACTCCGTGTGTTAATTTTACAAAAAGTACGCATATATTTTTAAATTACAAAATTTTTTGTGTTGATTTTACAAACATGTTTGTAAAATTTTAATACAAATATATTTGTACAAAATAAAATTTCACGAATTACACAAAATTTTTACAGTGTAATTTTTATAAATACTTCTGCTAGATATATGTATTTTTGATACGTATTCCATGCGCGTAATACGTAATTTTCGATTCGAAATTCTGGCTTGAATGCACATTGATTCTAGGAATACGTAATTTCGAGAACTAGATACGTATTTACGAGTCAGGGTTCATATTTAGAATACGTAATTGTAGGCTGCACACATGTAAAAATGGAATATTTAATGAGAAAAATACGTAATTTACAATCGCAGTTTCACGCTCGAATATGTATCGCCAGAACAAATACGTAATTCCAAGCATAAGATACATATCTACAAGGCAGGTAGTGAAGATACGCAATATTTGCCACATACGTATCCCGAACACATGCCGTAATTAAATTACGTAATTTTAAATCGCAGTTCTGGGCGTGACTATATCGTTTGCTTGGAGGAAAAAAAGGACACGTCAAATTATAGTTGAAAAACCGGACACGTCAAATTATTCTTGAAGAACCGGACACGTCAAATTATTGTAGAAAAACCGGACAAGTCAAAAAGCATTTTTTTTTTTAAATTTTGAGTTGGTACTACTGATTTCAAATGAAAAATTTTTAAATATGATAAGTAAGAATTCTTTTGATGTTTTTTGATCGCTGATTGGAAATTTGAGGCCAAATAAAGATTATGTCATTTGTCAAAGAATGCATATAGCTTACTAAAAGCATTATTTAAATGAATTCAAATAATAAATTCATTCAAAAAAATAACTCACCATTGACAATCAGGAATAAACAATTTGAAATTATTAAAAATGATTGTCAGAGTTTATAATTTCTATGGTAAGTCAATTCTCCATTAAAATTATAATTAAAGAATAAACTTTGCTCGATTATTGTCTTTGTCTTTAGATTTTTTCTCAATGAATGTACAAACATAAAATAATTTATTTTCTTACTGAAATAAAATTTATTTTTATTTTATTAATCAGTCAATGAATAATTAAACATTTAAATAAAATATTAATTAATAATAATTTTTAAATACACAATTATTATCTTACATATAAAAGAAATTTTTTCTTAAAATAAAATTTTTATTAATAAGTAATAAGAAAAAATTTTCATTGATTATTTTTTTTGTGCAATCATGTTGAGTTATTTTATTTTTACGAAAAAGAATTTATAGCACTGCGTGAGCTAAATTCGCGTTTTCTACACCATTTAGCGGGAGCTAAATACAACTTTTTTGAACTGTGTAAAAAAGTACTACCGTCAGAAATTTCGCACTTTAATATACTGTTCAAAAAAGTAATATCGAAATCACGCATCACACATGATAATACGTAGAAAATCAATCAAAAAATATAAATACTTTAATAAAAAATTGAAAACATCAAGAAAATCAAAACTATATTTATATATAGTTTATAAATTACTGTTGTGCCGTGAGTTGTCGAAACAAAACATCTGTGAGCGGCGCGCATGCGTGTACAGTGTGTACGGCCTAAGAATGAGAAAGAAAGAGAAAGCTGTACGAACAATAAACTAGATGCTTTGCTTTGTCTGACCTGTGTATACATAAATCTAAATAATCGGCAAGTTCTCTTTTTATCATATTGTATTTAATTAATAAAATATCACTGACAGCAATACTTATTTGATATAATTTCTCAATCTAAGAATATTTTTGATATCGTTTTTGCTTTTTTTTGTTTGCGATGGGTCTATCATTGATAATAAATAGTTTTACTTTTTTTCGATTTATCATTCGTGGTGTGCATAGTTTTGCTGATATATAGAATTCGTTTTTATTTAAGAATTATCATTCGTGGTGTGCATAGTTTTGCTGATATATAGAATTCGTTTTTATTTACGAATTATCATTCGTGGTGTGTATAGTTTTTGATAATATTGATATTCTGGGGTATTAATTACGTGTGGCGAATTTATCTCACACGTGCTATAAAATAATATACGATACGTGTGCTCGAAGTGGTCCTCTTACACGACGTGCATAGCACCCTCGCTGCGCTCGGGCGCTAACTGCACGCCGTGTAAAAAAGGACCACTTAGAGCACGTGTATCGTAATGTACTATTATAATTGTATGAAGTTGAACTTTTTTTTTAAATCAGTAGTACCAACTCAAAATTAAAAAAAAAAAATGCTTTTTGACGTGTCCGGTTTTTCTACAATAATTTGACGTGTCCTTTTTTTCCTCCAAGCAAATGATATATGGTCAGTACAATCACGTAATTTCGAGCACAAAATACGTATTTATAAGGCGGGATTCGTATTCAGAATACGTAATTGTAGGCCACTCACATGTCAAAAGTACGTATTTAATGCAAAAAATACGTAATGTTCGATCGCAGTTTTAGGCTCGAATACGTATCTTGTGCTCGAAATTATCTATTTATTCAGGCGATACGTATTCGAGCCTGCTATTAAAATTAAAAATTACGTATTATTCGCATTAAATACATATTATGAATCCATATCTCATGCATAAATATCGATGAAAAATACTTATTCCGATAACAAAAATATACATATTGGGCATATATATAAATGAAAATTACGTATTTTAATCACAAGATCTTTGCAAGATGAGTATTTTGTGGTAGGATTACGTGTTCTGACTGCGAAACCTGCTTCATAGATACGTATCTTTTGCTTTAAATCACGTATTTGTACTGGTAATACATATTAAAGTCTGAACCAGCGATCGTAAATCACGTATTTTTTGCATTAAATACATAGTTTTGACACGTGTGTGGCCTACAATTACGTATTCTGAATACGAACCCTGACTCGTAGATACGTATTTTGTGTTTAAAATTACGTATTTCTAGAATCAATACGTATTCAAGCCTGAAATTTGAATGAAAAATTAGGTATTATGCACTTTAAATACATATGTCTGGCACATGTATTTATAAAAATTACGTATTCCAATTGGAAAATGTGTTCAAGATGTGTATTATGAGGAAAAAATTAGGTACCTTAACTACGAAACCTGTCTTGTAGATACGTATATTGTGCGAGAAAATACTTATTTTTTGTATGGAATATGTATCAACATTTGATTGATTGATCGTTGAACCGAACTTAATTACGTATGCTCCCTTGGGATACGTATTGAAACTACGTATCATCAATTTCAAATACGTATCTCATTATGCGTAACAAATTCGAACGCTTTGTTACGTATGGATTACGTAATTTTATTACGTATCTGAGATACGTAACTAAAATACGTATATATTTTTAACAGGGCAGTTTACAACCCTTAGATCTTAAAGTTTAATTGTTCCGTGTTCCCTATGAACAAAACTTTGAGATCTGAGGGTTGGGATCTGAGTGCTAAGTGTTGAGTATCGACAATAAATTCGAGCCATAACTCCCAACCACACAGAAAAAAAACCGTTGCGTTTACTCAAGTCAGTTCAGTAACTTCCAGAGGGTACTTCCTCAGTTACAGCCACTGAAGACTTCAGTTAATTTGATTTAAGTTTAAAAACGTTAAAATAACATAAAAGAGACAGTAAAATTATCAACTTGTAAAAGACGTGGATTATGTGCGAGTATTGTTTCACTTGAGATTTAATGCACCATGAAATGTTTAATGTAAATATTATAATAATTCTAAATTATTTTTTTCAATTATTGTATTTATATTTATAAAACTTTGTAAGTAAGGTTAGAATATTCTGTCGACCATAATATCAATACAAATCCATGTAATGTGGGTTGTATTGTGATTTCATTTTTAAAAGTTGGTGGAAAGTTTAATTTTTGGTCTAGCGATAAATAAAATATATAATAGTACATATGTTAGACTATTTGTTTTAAAATTCTGGCACTTAAAGTTCCAAAATTTTGCAAATAATTTTAAAATGTCCTGCTGTAACATAATGACTATCCAAATCAATGTAATCGAGATTGTATTATATAAGTTAATATTGAGTTCTATAATTTTAAAAGAAGTAGTCTGGTACGTATCATATAAGAGGACTTATCACAGACTGAATCAAATATGAAACCGGTTACCAACTTTTTTAAACAAAATAACAGTACAATCTAAATTACATTTATATGCATTGATACCATATTAGAGAAAGATATTTTAAAGCAATATACAGAGTATTAAGAGAATTATGCTAATTTTCGAAATTGAGAGTAATTATTTCACTACACCGAAGAAAATATTGTTAGTATGTTCTGTTAAATGAAAAAGTGCAAAAAATGTATGGACATTTTACGTCAACTCGAACGGTCAAAAAGTAAAAAATGCTAATAGTCTCAAAATATGTTTTTTTTTAGTACCAAAAATATATAAAAAAAAATTTTAAAGGTTCAAGAATAAAAAGTGAGATGTAATAGAACGTTTCAAATTTTTCAAATTTTTTGTTAAAATAATTGTCTAAATTTTTTATTCGAAAACTATTAACTTTTGGTAAAAACTTGATAGTTTTCTTTTTTTTGGAAATAATACATAGAATATACACAAATTCTTGTAAATTACAATATGCCGATTTTTCAGCTTATTCGATTGATGGCAGGATACTATTTAAAACATCCAAAATATGATCAGGTTATTTTGCTTTTTAAGAGTCGGCCGTATTGCTTTTTTCTTGTCTAATCTAAAATTTCGTTATAATTAATAAATTAAATATTTATATACAAGTGTAAGGGCTGAGGCGCTATAGAGCAAAAAACGAGCAAAGGATTCTATTCTATGAAAAAATATAAATTTTTATTATTTTCCGAGTATAGTCCGAAACCGAAAAAATGAAGTCAAGTTCAACTGTTTTCTCCGTTTCGGACTATACTCGGAAAATAATAAAAATTTTATAGTTTTTCATAGAATAGAATTCTTTGCTCGTTTTTTGCTCTAAAGCGCTCAGCCCCTACATTTGTATAAAAATATTTAATTTATTAATTATAACGAAAATTTAGATTAGATAATGACAAAGGTATACGGCCGACTCTTAAAAGAGGAGATAATTAACAACCGTTACATTTCAATTTAAAAAGTAGATGAAAGTGCGTGCTCTTTGTGCGCCACGTTATTGTTTCCCCACTCTTTAGCTTGATAAGTGATGCTTTACGTAGAAATAGGAATAATTAACAACCGTTTAACTTCACTTCGATTAATAGATAACATTCAGTTCGGTCAATTGTTTTATCAAATCATAGTTAAAATGTACGAAAAAATAAAAAGTATTTAATTTTTTTAATACTACTATTTCCTCCATTTTCATTGGTCGAACTTTGCGAAACTTGTTAGGAAAAATAATGTACGCTACACGTGCAAAAAGCAAACGATAGCTGCACGCGCGTTGCCGCTCTTGCTTCGCTCGAGCGGCTATCGCCTACTTTCTGCACTGGTAACGTAAACTACTATTCGTAGAATAGAATCCTTTGTTCGTTTTTTGCTCTACAGTGCTCAACCCCTACATTTGTAAATACATATTTAATTTATTAATTATAACGAAAATTTAGGAAAATATAAGAAAACTTTTTTAATTGCAAAATAGTCTAAAAAAATAGTCTTTTTTTATCTATTCATGAGGTTTATAATTTTTTTAGCATATTATAACATTGTCAATTTAAAATAATATTGAACGATCAAACGATCTTACCTGTACGTTAAGTTTGATCGCAATTATATGAAGAAGCCTCGTTCGAAGAAATTATGGTGTAGTTCCCCTTTCGCCTGCTCGAATCCACAGCGCTCTTAGAATAAGTAAAGTTTTCTCCCCACCGCTCGTTTGTCGTTGTCGTTTGCGGCCGGGGAGCTCTCATTTTTAGAGTAAAAAATTGCTGTACTTTGGGATAATACATCGGGAATAATTTTATATTATTGGGTGGGTGATAATCTCTTTGAACGAGGCTTCTTCATATAATAGCGATCGAACTTCACGTACAGGTTAATTCGTTTAATCGTACAATTATATTTCATCAGCCTCGTTCTTGAGATTATGGTGTAGTTATTCAGAGTTAGCAATTTTTCTTTCAGTTAAGTGTTTTTAATAAATTTTTACATTAACTTTGTGAACAATTAAGGATGTCTAAACTAATGATACATGAAAATAAACGAGTTATTACTTTACTATTGCTTTAGCAAATTCTTGTCTATCTTGCATTATAGGCTTATTATAAAATTTTGCAAATACATGCGATTTCTCTGACCAGTTTGCTGTACGAAATATTGTACTGAGCTCAACACCTTTGGCTAACGCCGCAGATGTAGATGCATGTCTAATGGAATGCGCAGAGTAAATCGATACATCTATACCGCTTTTAAGAAGACTATCTTAATCCATTTGCTCAAAGTTTGTGAGCCAACTGCTTTAAATGGTTTCCTAAATGATATAAACAGTTTTTCCTTCTGATTTCTAATATTTTTCGTTTTTTTGATGCATTCCAAAATACAAGATTTTACACATAGCCTGGGCTTTTGGCTGTTTTCTGGTATAATTAAGAGAGGTTGATAACGCCCTGGTCTAGATGTTTTTAATACATCTGGAATTTTAATCTCCAAACTGTTATTTTTAAATATAATATTTTTTATTTTTATACTACTTAAGATTTGTATTATGTGTGCTGTAATTAAAGCTAATAAAGTTACAGTTTTCTTTGACACTAATTCTAATCTATCAGTCTCGCAATATTTTAAATAATCTAACACTACAGCTACATTCCAAGTGTAGTCGTACTTTGGTTTTGTTGGTTTTAATTATGATACGCCTTTAAAAAATCGGCTTATTAATAAATCTTCACCTATCTTGTCCTAGCTTAGCGAAGAGATTGCTGATCTATAAGTATTTAGTGTTGAGTATGACGCCCCTTTATTATAATTTCCTGTTAAGAAGGCTAATAAACTTTCTCGCATAAGAATATAAATTTCTTTCTTGGATTAACAACAGAAAATTTGCCACTTTTTCAGTCCTGTTTCGTATTGTTTATTGGTTGAATCTGTTATTGACGAGAGCAGGATTTCTGCAGTATCTGTAAGCACGTTTATTCTTCTAAAGTCTTCCCTGATACTTTGCCGACCAGTAATGATAGCGATTCTGCTTTCGGATGATGTTTCAGTCTGTAGGAAGAAAGCAGTAAATTAATATTTGGCTCAAATTTCAGTGGTTTTACTATTAACATTGATATAAATAGCGGGTACCATGGTTGGTTTGCCCAATCTGGTACTACAATTAAGCCTGTTACTTGTTCATGTTTAATTTTTACAAGTGTTTTTAAAATTAAATTAAACGGTGGGAATGCATAGACCAAAAAATTTTGCTAACTTGTCGTAAACACATCTGCTTTAATTGCTTTTTATCTGGCATCCACGAAAAAAACTGTTCGTATTTTACATTATGTTTATTAGCAAATAAATCTACGTCTGGTCGTCCGAATGTTTCGACTATTTCTTTGAAGAAATTATCCGCTAGTTCCCATTCCGTATCTTCGTTGTTAAGTTGAGATAACCAGTCTGCCTTTTTATTTTCTGCTGATGTTATGTATGAAGCGCAAAGAAAAATGTGACGCACTTCTGCCCATAGCCATATTTTTGTTGCTAATTTTAAATATTCTACGTATTTTATGCTACATATTTTATTAATATACGATATGGCAGAAGTGTTATCAACTTTAAGTAGAATCTGGCAATCTTTTTCTTTTTCGGCTGATTTCTCTAACCCTTACTTAACGGCTAGTAATTCTAATAAATATGTTTTTATTGGGTTTACGGTTGATTCTATAGAGTTTCTCCACCATATCAAATCTAATTGTATACTATTTGGTATTTGTATTTTTTTCTTATAATCAAAATCGTTGCCTATTAGTGCTAGTAGCTTTTCCCTTTCCATATTTTTAGTGTATAATATTCCGTTGTGAGGCATCGCTTTAATCGGTTCTCGAACGAGAACCGAACGCGCTTTCACGTGCGTGCAGATACCCCCATACGTCCTACTATTACCAACGCGCTGTACATTTAAGATATATGATGTACACGTTATATCCCTTCTCTAAAGCG
This sequence comes from Anastatus disparis, assembly GCA_017163975.1. Taxonomy (NCBI): domain Eukaryota; kingdom Metazoa; phylum Arthropoda; class Insecta; order Hymenoptera; family Eupelmidae; genus Anastatus; species Anastatus disparis. The sequence goes on from JAFFSR010000407.1 coordinate 516,413, forward strand.
TTAGAGAAGGAGAATAACATCGTCGACGGCTAAAATGCGAGGTGTCCTGAAGCGAAAAGTAATGTTGAGAGCTCACTCTCATCCTTGGTCTAGTTAAATAAACATTTAAAATAAAAATAATTGTTCTGTTTGAGTTTCTTTCGTTCAAGTAGACGTGTGATGGCGAAGCAGTCGAATTAATCTTCAATTACAAACCCGTTGTCTACTTGAATGGTGTTAATTAAATTCAGTGCTAGTGCATTTATAAAATCTTGAATTTATTGGTTATTCTTGCAGGGGTAATAGTGGTTTCTTTACTTATTGCCTTTGCAAGTTCAAATTAACGTAGTTTATAGTATTAAGTGGTGAGAGGCATTTAAGCAGGACCTTTTTCTGTTTTCCTATCCTTTTACTTTGATCCTTCCTTGAGCATACGATCTCGAAGCAGTCAGGCATGGCGTCCTGGCTGCAAACGGATTAGCTCTCGCCCTACACTTATGAACATTACAATTTACACATAATATGACACATTAAATTTATTGATAATACGTGTAGTTGTAACCGCGTATATAAAAATAAATCGATCATTTTCTCGTGACGGCTTCACCGCACGGTTCGATATATTTAGGAATTTTGATAAATTTACATTTGAATCATACTAGTAAATTTAATTATATCTTATTTTTCAAATTAATTTTAGTTATCAAATTAATAGAGATACAACGTATCGTTCTCTTGATCATTAGAGAAACGGCGTTTCTACAAAACGAGAAGTTTAAATTTCTTGAAAAAAGGCGAGGGTCGTAACGAGTTTCGTAAAAAAGTCTTTTGTTTTGTAATTCTATACCGATCACGAAATTTTATTAGGAAATTCCCTACATATTCTATCATTTTATGACGTAATTACATATGAGCTACGTAATTTCGTATGAATTTCGTAGCTTTGTTACGTAATTTCAAAACAATAACTTTATTTTACGACATAACGAAATTACGTAATTTTCTAGAAATTGGGTAATTTTCTTACGTAATTTATGATAAAAATGACGTATTTAAATATACGTAATTTTCTAATTTTGTGAAATAATTTAAAAATATTAAATTAATGTGGTAATTGTTAGTTCTTTTAAATTGGTAATTATTATCATAAATAACGTAACAAAATTACCTCATTCATGGGAAATAACATAATTTTCTTACGTAATAAAATTACGTAATCATTTCTAAATTATATAATAGAATTACGAAACCTATACGAAATCACGTAACTCATATCGAACTATATCACAGAATTACGAAATCCGAACGAAATTTCTCAACAAAGTTTCATAAAAAGTAGGAAATTACAAAAAAAAATTACATAATTTATACAAATAGGCGTTCGAATTTGTTACGTAACACAATATATACAAAATATATGATCATTTTTATTATTCACACGGAAAGATTACATAACGGAACAAAGTTATGTAATTTGTGCGAAATTACATAACAAAATTATGTAATAGAATTAGAATTGTTACGTAACTGAACATTTAAATTTTCTTCATAACGAGTACGTAAATTTGGTGTATAACAAAATCACATAACATACACAACCCTCCAGTCACATTTGCCCACCCTACATGAAAATCGATAAAACTTTAAAGTTTTGTGGCTCAGTGAAAAATAGTCGTAATTAAAAAATCCCGACGGGGTTTTAAAAAGGGTTTAAAAACCTTTAGTTTAAGCCGAGTTGAGCAAGGAAAAATTAAAAAATGCATGCCTTATGCGTAAAAAACTAACTAAAAAATATTCAATTTTTTTTGTCCCTATTCAAATGCCTGCCATTTTTGCGGAAATTATTGAATCATAGAAAAACAAAATGGAGGTAAAAGCTAAAGGAGTCACCTTTAAAATGAGCTATAGAAAGCACATTTATGATCGATTTTAAGGTAGTTATGGTCATTTTTTATGAAAAAAAACGATTTTTTTAATAGCTATTATCTCAAAAAATACGCACGATGTAAAAAAATTTTTAATAAAAAAGTTGTTTATTTTTGAGTCAAAAAATAAATATTCAGGTTGAACTGAGAATCAGTAAAAAAAGATTTTATTCATTTTTGATCCTATTGAAAAAAAATCCATTTATTCAATATTTATATTTTGATGAATTTAAAAAAAAAATTTTTTTCCCCGGATTTCAGTTAAATCTAAATATTTATATTTTTGACTCAAAAATAAACAGTTTTTTCATTAAAAATTTTTTTATATCATGCGTATTTTTTGAGATGATAGCTATTAAAAAAAATCGTTTTTTTCATAAAAAATGACCATAACTACCGTAAAATCGATCACAAATGAGCTTTCTATAGCTCATTTTAAGGGTGACTCCTTTGGCTTTTACTTCCATTTTGTTTTTCTATGATTCGATAATTTCCGCAAAAATGGCAGGCATTTGAATAGGGGCAAAAAAAATTGAATATTTTTTAGTTAGTTTATTTTTTTTACGCATAAGCCATGCATTTTTTAATTTTTTTTTGCTCAACTCGGCTTAAACTAAAGGTTTTTAAACCCTTTTTAAAACCCCGTCGGAATTTTTTAATTTCGACTATTTTTTACTGAGCCACAAAACTTTAAAGTTTTATCGATTTTCATGTAGGGTGGGCAAACGTGGTAGGAGGGTAGTGTAATTACGTCATCATTTTCAATAGGGAGAAGAATATTAAATACTTGATTGACAATTTATTTTTTTGTTTTGACATTTTTTAAATTGGTTTTTTGGTTTCATGAATTTTTTATTGTTTTTTTCAACATGTTTGTGAAACTTATAAAATAATATATTTTATTCATTTAAAATGTACTAAAAGCTAGTGTTAAGAGTCGGCCGTATAGCTTTATCCTTGTCTTATCAAATTTTCGTTATAATAAATAAATTAAATGTTTTTATAAAAATGTAGGGGCTGAGCGCTGTAGAGCAAGAAACGAGCAAAGGATTCTATTTTATGAAAATTTTATATTTTTTCGTAGAATAGAATCCTTTGCTCGTTTTTTGCTCTACAGCCCTCAGCCCCTACATTTTTATTAAAACATTTAATTTATCAATTATAACGAAAATTTGATTAGACAAAAACAAAGATATACGGCCGACTCTTAATAGATCAAATACAATCAAGTTTTCCATGAATATGCAATATATTATATGTTTATCTATTATTTATTTCTTTCTAATTATCTCATAAAAATCATTGAAATTTTCAAATTTCATGTGGTTTTTCTTCTGAAACCAACCTCACATATAAGTACAAACTAATATAATGATAATGTATTTCTAGGATCCTAGAAATCGAAATTGATTTATTTCTCCCTTCATCCCAGAAAAAGTTCAACTGTTTTCTAGGATCCCAGAAAAAAGGTACTAGATATTTTCTGGGATCCTAGAAACAAACGTTATATACTCCTTCCGATCCAAAAAATATATGTCCTAGAAAAGTACAAAGCACAAATATATATATATATATATAATCATCGAAAACATGAAAAACACTAAGTAAAATATAATTCCAACCCCTCAGAATATACCGCAACCTGATCATAACGTCAAACAATTGTAGAAATCAGATTGTTCGACAATATTTGAACGTATTATATTAGAAACCTTGATTAAACTGACACCACCATGACAAACAGAAAAAATTACACATGAAATCGTTATTTCAGCTCTTAACTTTTAGCACAGACTATAGAAAAATCGTGAAAATATCGGTTTTTCTCGATAATCAGAGTTGCAAACTACTTTTTCTTGAAAGTAATAGCACGATTATAATGAGCAAAAAACAAATACGCAAAAAAAAAAGTTATTCAAGCTCTTAACTTATAACATAACCTATAAGAAATATGAAAAAGTGCAAAAAAGTTGATCTTTTGCAAAAAATAAGAGTCAAATGCCTTTTATCCTTAAAACTAATAGTACCATCGTAAAGAGTGGAATAAAATACACCAAAAATCTTTATTTGGACTCTTAGATTGTAACATAACTTATAGGAAATACGAAAAAAGTGCAAAAATATCGGTTTTTTGAGAAAATCAGGGTGGCGCACCATTTTTTTTCTTTAGCTAATATAACTATCATTAATAACGGATAAAAATAAATTTAAAAAATCAATTCCAAATCTGGCACCTTAATAGAAAGGGTGTGAAAATAACGATTTAAATCTTAAATATCAATTTTAAGGTTGATATTTGAGGTTATATAATCTCCAAAAAATTTCTATTAATTGCCACACAATAACCTATCTTTATATATTTTTGCAAGAGTCTTCCATGTAAAGGGGCGTCAAAATAAAATGAAGTCGAAAAAACACTTATTTTGACTTTACTGCGCATGCGCAAGGGTTAGGGGGCTGAAAATTGGTGTGTGGGAGTTTTTTTTCAACCTCCATCAAATGGTACATAAGCCATGAGGATTCTAAGAGGGGGCAATTTCACTATGGTAACCCGCCTATAGCCTTTTCGTCTATATTTTTTTCGTATTTTGGATGGTAAAACTTGTCTTTATATTTTTCACATAGATCTCGTGCATATACAAGATTATGAAAAACGAATAAAAGCGAATAATTCATCTTATATTTATATCTTATTTTATATTGAAGTGAAACCACTCTTTTCCGTTTCTCCGGTTCTCCGAATCATCAATTTTTAAACTGCATAGTTTTTTTCTAATAAGATTGGCAATTTTTTATTAGGTCCTATAAAATTGGTACTCATTATTCATGAGCTTTTTTTTGCAGCATGTTTTAAAATGTTTTTAGATGTCTACTGAATTGACTATCTAAACAATACACAAGTTCAAAATTATACGTAATACTCACGGTCACCTATGAAGCCGAGCTTAATTTTCGACCTTTGTGAATTGTGCTTTACAATTTACATACGATTTAGAACATTCCTTACTTTTTTCTTTAGGCAAAAAATATACTATTTAAATTGAGATATTCTTGGAAACAAAGCTTGAGTTTTCTATTGTTTTTTCAATGTTCCTGACTCTATATCATTACTTTAAATTTTTTAGTTTCACTGATTTTTAGTGTAAAGTAAGTCTATGTTTAGAATCCATTTTTTATTGTTGCTTTTGCTACTTTTATTTTAAATATTAAAATACATGTACACCCACCGTTCAGGATATTTTTCCGAACGTGTACGTCGAATGGCATCGTCGCATATTTAATCCATGGCGTAAGAATGTTATTTTTCCTGCACAGAGTTTCGCATCTCAGCTACTTCATTACTTAGCTTACGCCGTCGATAATAAAGATTTAAAAAACAAAATTTAATTCATATTTATTCTAAACAATTGATTGGATCGCCATCTACATTGTTCGCAGAATATTAACCATAAAAATCTTCATTATCGTAAAGTAGTAAAAAGTAGCTAAGATGCGAAACTCTGTGCACGAAAAATAAGATTCTTACGCCATGGATTAAATATGCGACGTTGCCATTCGACGTACATGTTAAGAAAAATATCCTTACCGGTGGGTTTACTCACTCATAATTGCTAATTCATAAAATTATAATTCGGATCATCAAAAAAAAAAAAATTGTTCACTAAAATTATGTCATTAAGTAATAAGTGACGATGATGCGTGCTCTATAATTTAGAATTGTCTTATGTCTTTGGTAAAATATGCGATGTTGCCATTGGTGATTAACATTCGGAAAAATATCCTTTCCGCCAAGTGTACTTCTATATATAACATATTCGAATTTAGCCTCATATTGTATGTGTAATAAAGTTAAGCTTTTCTTTGATATTTGTTTACATATACACTAACATATATTTAAATTTAATATTTCAAAGTTAATTTACTCTTTAGTGCATTTAAAATATCATTGTAATTACAATTTTTATTAAACCGAATATGGTTAAATGCTTAAGAACTTGTAAGTATTTTGAATTAAATTGTTTAAAAACATAAAAATAAAAAATAATATTTTGTAATCTTCTCAAAAACTATATTTTTTTCCTTCAAATATTAATATGTTTTTGTACATAAAATAACTAATTTTTAAGGTGGATCAAAATATGCTATTTTTCGTTTTTTTTTTAGTGAATTTTAAAAATTTTGTTTCATTTTTTTGAACTATAGAATATTAAAACCAATTCCTCTTCCAATCATTACGCTCTTTCACTATTCATTCACTGTTTGATTTATAAATATTTTGTTAGTGCTTACAAAAACCTTGAAAATGAGCCTGGTGGTCAATTATTTGAGTCAATTAGAATAAAAGTTATAGCAAATTTAATTTTAATAATATATTCAAAAAGAGCAAATATATATCCATTTATTTAGTTTTAATTTCGCGCCTGCAAGTAAAATTCAGTTTGGAAGTAATTGGTGCATGCCGTCGTTAGCTAGCGCAGTCGCATTCCAAGCGTACTCATTATCAATATAGCGCATTGCCGTACATAAGAAGAAATCGAATTTAAGAACGATTCGTCAAACTTTAATAATCTTTTTTTGCTTTACGAAATCATTTTGCGTTAATTATAATGGCATCATCACTGGCCAAGATAAAGTGCAAAGGCTTGAAAATAACGCACACGAAAGCTATGTACCATCACTCTAAAAATCCATTCAGAGAATCAGGCCATATAACGAAGACTTTGCAGCGCTTGTATCCAAATATTGTGCTACCTAGAGAAGATAAAGTTTGCGCTAAATGTTATACATTATTATTGGAAGAAGTAAAGAATGCTACACTCTGTTCATCTAATTTAAGCAGTCAACAATCTTCATAAGAAATTAATGATACTGAGATTGTGATGCACGAGCTTCATGATACCGCAAATCTCATGCATCTCTGAAACTGTTAATTTAAAGATGCGAAAATCGTATACTATTCAAAAAAGAAAGCAAATGAATGATGCATTCGATTCTCAAGTAGCTAGTAAAGTGATGAAACTTTATGATATAACGGATTTGTCTTAATTGAGTGAAAACATCGAATGTAAGACATGTAATAAATAGCTTGAAAATATCAAAATTATCATAAAAATTTGTTTAAGTTTTTCTGAAATATTGCGTTCATTAACCATTATACCAACTGATTCTCGCAAAGAATATTTATTATTAGCTCTGCCAGGTGTAACTATTTACTCGATTGATTAAGCACGCTCACTGGTAAATAATAAAGATGTCCATAAGATCCTGAAAATTATACTGGCTGTTCTTTGGATAGGGAAAATGTGTTGAAATTTAAAGAGTATTATTAAAATGATGATTTTAATTACTTTTGTCAAAGTGCTAATAAAAATGACATAATACATCTGGGCACATCAATTAGCGGGTCACCTAAAATTTTCTAAAAATTTTGCATTTTTCAAACAGTCATAACTCCGTCAATTTTTAACGAAATTATTCCTTTTTTTTTTTAAATTCAAGGTCAAAAGTTCAACTTTTTGAATATTGCATTGAAAAAATTTCTCAATCAGAACAGATGGCGCTGTTGTCAATTGTTTAAACTTATCAAATTTTGCAAAAAAAAAATTCAACTTTAAACCATTGAATCGGCTTTAAAATTGTTAGTTCAGGATGTTTTTACAACAGAATTTGAAAATTTGGAATCTCCTGAAAAATTTGAAAAAAAAACATCGAAATGCAATGGTTTTTTACAAGGTTATGGGCATTTAAAAAAAAAGAGATTTTTTTAGTTTTTCGATCATAACTCTGACTGTATTCGTCGAAATTGGTTATTTTTTTTTTTAAATTAAAGCTGAAAACTTTAGCTTTTTGAATCTGTTATGCAGAACTCTTTTTAGCAAGACTGATAAAAAATAATCGCATGAATAAACCACACGAATAAACGTGGAAATCTGCTATACATTGAACAAGCATACGCACGCATGTATAAAAGTGTTATTGTATTGTTTGACACTTGTCAACACATTTATACGAAACTATTACAAAAATTTATCTGAGTTTTAACAAAATTCAACATTAGATTCATACTGATTGCATCACCGCCGACATTAGCATTACCCAGGATGTACCGCGTGGAGGTTGCTCGGTCGGAATTACATCCCTTAATTTTTTTTTTGTGTTTTTGTTTTTTTTTGTTTTTCTTTGTTTTTTTTGTTTTTTTTTTTTGTTTGTTTTTTTATTTATTTTTTTTATAACTGGTTTTAACTACATGCGATCTAATCAGTAATGTGTGTTTCCTCCGTTTCGTTGGATCACTTCTTCCAATCGAGTCCTCATATTTATGCACGCCTGGATTTCATTTTGCGGAATCTTCTCCCAAATTCTCCGAAGTAAGTTAAAAAGTTAAATCGGATTTTGTGGCTGAACATTTGATTCTCTCAACTAGCGTCCAAGAATATCCCAAACGTGCTCTATAGGATTAAGGTCGGGGCTCAATGGTGGATGATTCAAAACGTTAATGTTTTCGTTGCAAAAGAAATTTCGAGTTATGAGAGCCGTGTGTCGTCGAGCGTTGTTTTGCACTAATGCAAAATTTCGTCCGATTCTTTGCCGCATTGGCAGTACGTGAAGTCGCAGAATTTCATCAATGTATCGGCGAGCATTAAGTCCTGGTGGAGGAACCAATACAAGCTCTGTTCGAAAATTTTATTAAATTCCTGCCCACACCATTACAGATCCTGCACCAAATGCATGTTGTGGACGAAGAAATCGTTCTTCAAATCTTTCGTCTCGTCTTCTCCAAACTCTCTCGCGACGATCATCTCCATAAAGGCAGAACCGAGATTCGTCTGTAAAAAGGATGTTTCTCCACTGACGATTTGTCCATTGAACATGTTCCTGCGCATATTCGAGACGGGCTTGATGATGACGAAGAGTGAGCGGTGGGACACGATTTGGAGCCCTTGAAAGCAAGTTATTTTCATGTAAGCGATTCCTAACAGTTTGGGCAGAAATTCCATTTCGGCCAGCACGATTAGGTTGTTCACGGGCAATTCGCCCAGCTCTGACAGTAGGATTCCGTCTTACTGTTCTCACAATGGATCTATCTGTTCGCGCTGTCGTTACTCGTCTTCGTCCTTGTCCACGTCTTCGTCTATAACTTCCAGTTTTAAGATAACGTGACCATACTCTTTGGACTACAGATTGACTGACTCCAAACTGACGAGAACAAAAGCGTTGACTAAAGTTTTGTTGCAGAAGAATAACAATTTTTGCTGCAGTTGCTTCCGAGACTTGGCGTGGCATGTTTACAATAGTTTTGAATTTTCATACAAAAATGTGTTATAATAAATTTTAATATTCAAAATCTATTAGCTTCAATCATTAAGTAATCAGTAGTAATCAATATTTCAAAAATAGGAAAATCAAATTTAATGTCAACAATATTTAGGTATTATTAAAATTGAAATATCCGAAAATTCTTGTCAAATCTGTAGGTAATACGTTAGCAATTGCTAAACAATCCTTCTATACATGAGTGTGTATGCTCATTCAATATATAGAACTTTATCACATGTTTATTCATGCGTTTATTAAAAAGGGTTTTGAATAACAGATTCAAAAAGCTAAAGTTTTCAGCTTTAATTTAAAAAAAAATAACCAATTTCGACGAATACAGTCAGAGTTATGATCAAAAACTAAAAAAATCTCTTTTTTTTTAAATGCCCATAACCTTGTAAAAAATCATTGCATTTCGATGTTTTTTTTTAAATTTTTCAGGAGATTCCAAATTTTCAAATTCTGTTGTAAAAACATCCTGAACTAACAATTTTAAAGCCGATTCAATGGTTTGAAGTTGAATTTTTTTTTGCAAAATTTGATAAGTTTAAACAATTGACAACAGCGCCATCTGTTCTGATTGAGAAATTTTTTCAATGCAATATTCAAAAAGTTGAACTTTTGACCTTGAATTTAAAAAAAAAAAGGAATAATTTCGTTAGAAATTGACGGAGTTATGACTGTTTGAAAAATGCAAAATTTTTAGAAAATTTTAGGTGACCCGCTAATTGATGTGCCGAGTGTATTATGTTACATAATGTATCTGTATAAAAATGGTATCAAAACTAAAAAGAGTTAAGCCCCTTCTTTACGCGAAGTATGAAACAAATGTTTGAATTATTCAATGAAAAAAATCCTAAAATGGAAAAGAAAACCTGCAAATCAACATTCTATGGCTTAAGAGAAAAATGGATTATACACTGTCCATCCAATGATACATATCGTTGTATTCATTGCAAAAATTTAGAACTTATGTAAGTAGCTTTAAAAAATTATGATACAAACAATAAACATAACATTTTAAAAATAGAATCGAATACATTTTCTTCTTTATTTCGCTCGAAGAATGATATGAAATGTGTACTGGAAGACTGTGAAAAATGCCCAATTAAAGAAACTATAGATTTGGAAGTGACTTTCTTGACGGAAGAAGATCTTTATGGACACATGGTGTTTGGAAAGAATCAGGATTACTCAATAAAACTAGTACCATTGAAGACTTCTTGATACAATTAAGAAAATATGCTCTCACTATAAGGAGTCATACTTATCATGCTTTAATAGCTACAAAATTCAAATATAGAAAATATAAAGCAAAAACATATTCTTCAAAAATGATAAGAAATCACATTGATACAAAAACGTCAAAACTCAGACCATGTAGACTTTATGGTTCTGAGATCGCTCGATCCGAATCCGGTGTTAGCCCCATCATGTCAGGTTCAAGGCCGTCTCCAGGTTAAATCAAAATTAACGAAATTCCGATCTTCAGCAGTGCATTTTTATGTTTTTGGGGTTACTGAAACCAGATTTGAAATCAGTTTGACCTCATAAGGCTATAGTCAAGCTTATCTCAAGGTCAAATCTGCAATATGAAACAAAACCAAATTTTTATCAGTGCATTTTTATGTTTTTGGGGTCGCTAAATCCGAATCTGGAGTCAGTATGACCCCATGAGATCAGGGTTAAGATCATCTCAAGGTTGGATCTGCAAAATTAACAGAAACACTAATTTTTAGCAGTGTATTGTTATGTTTTTGTGGCTAAATCCAAATCTGGAATCAGTTTGACCCCACAAGGTTCGGGTCAAAGTCATCTTCAGGTTCAATCTACAAAATTAACGGCAACCCAAATTTTGGTAATACATTTTTATGTTTTTGAGGTTGCTTAACATAAATCTGGAGTAAGTTCGACCTCCAAGGTCGGGCTCAAAGTCATCTGCAAAATTAACGGAAACCCAGTTTTTAGCATAACTTCCTCATGTTTTTGGGGTCACTAAATCTGAATCTGGAGTCATTTTCACCTCACAAGGTCAGGGTCAAGTTTATTTCAGGGTCAAATGATCGCTTGAACATGGTTATCCCAGGTTAGATGAGTATTTTCAATTTCGTGCTATTTAATTTATTTATATGTACTTGATGTTACACATTTGTCAGTAAATGACAGATGTTGTCAGTAAATGAAGTTTTCCTTTTACGTTCTTTTCCAATAGCTTTAAAAACTCTTTTTAACATCCAGCAGTAGTCTGCCAGCATGGTAATATGCCAGCTACTTTAATAGCTCTTCTCTATTGCTTTGATATCTTAATGAAAAAACTCTCTCTGCTTTTAATTATGATCTCAATTATAATCCATTTTGTTAAATTTCTTTACCATTTTTAATACAATTACTTTGTAATTTTGGCTTCTGCGATTACCCAAAAAGTTTTTAGAAACTTTTTTAAAGCTAAGCCTTGCAGCTTTCACATATTTAGTCATATTTTTTCATATTTTTATGGTAGTAATAAATTGATCATCGACCATTATTTTTTGAATTTGTAGACCATTAAAAGTACCATCCTTCAATATCACATCTGATTTTCCTGAAAACTTGCTTCCCAAGTATTCAAAGCATCGGTTTTCTTTATCTAAAGCCCTTATAGATTGTTTCATCTTACCAAGTTTTATGTATAGTGGTGGACTTTGAGAAAGTGAAAATATAATTTATCACCTTAATTTAGTGATAGTAAAATAATCTGTCAGCCTATATCAGCGACAGTGGAAAATTATTCTGTCAGCTTTCATTAGCGACACTAATATAATTATTTATCAGCTCACTTTAGCAATAATAGAATTAACCGTCAGCTTATTTCAGCGTTTATAATATAATCACTTAGCTCATTTGAGCGATAATAAAAAAACAGCCAAAGATGAATAGTTATTCTGCCAGCTTCTATTAGCGATACTGAAATAATTATTGATCAGCCTATTTTAGCGATAATAGAAAACCCTGTAAGCTTATTTCAGCGATTATAAGCAAACTGATTGTCTGCTAATTTCAGCTTCAATAAAATAATCATTCTCCAGCTTATTTTAGCAATTATGATATAATCTCTTAGCGCATTCGAGCGATCATAAAACAACTGGTCTGCTTAATTCAGCAACAAGCAAAAGTCTTGTGCAAAAATTCTGTAGGCTTCAATATGCGATAAAATAATTATAATTTATCAGTTGATTCTAGTGACAATATAATAATCTGCCAGCTCATTCCAGCGACAATAGAATAGTAGCCGGTTTGCTTATTTTAGCGGAACGAAAAATTATTCGGTCACCTTTTAAGCGACATTAAAATAATATGTCAGCTTATATTAGTGACGAACAAAAAATATTCTATCATCTCACTTTAGCGACAGTGAAACAATCGAAGGCATTGATGCAATAACGTCCTTAGCGTCGACTGGCGGCTTATGGCGCTAAGGACATTATTGCATCGATGCCTTCAATTGTTTATCAACTAGCCTATCTGCTTATTTCAGAAACAATATCAAACAGCCTGTCAAATTATTTCAGCGACGATGAACAGTTATTCTATCAGCTTCTATTCGCCACCATAAAATAATAATTTATTAGTTAACTTTAGCAATGGTAAAATAATCTGTTAGCCTTTTTCAGCGACAGTAAGAAAACAGCCCGAATGCTTATTTTCACGACTATAAAAAAACAGATTGTCTGTTTATTTTAATAACAATAAACATTTATTCTTTTAGTTTTTATTACCATTAGGAATATAACAGTTTATCAGCTTATTTTAAGATAGTAAAATAATCTGTCATCTTATATCAGCAAGAGTGAAAAATTATTCTGTCAGCTTCTATTAGTGATAATAAGATAATTATTTATTAGCTTATTTAGGTAATAATAAAATTATCTTTTAGCTTATTTTAGCGACAATACAAAAACAGCTGGTCAGCTTATTTCAGCGACAATAAACAGTTATGCTGTCAGCTTCTATTAGCGACTATGAATTAATAATTTATCAGCCTATTTTAAATAGCAATAAAAAATTATTCTACCACCTTTTTGCGGCAGCAACATAATCTGTCAGCTTGTATCAGCGACAATTAAAAGTTATCTCGTCAGTTTTCATTAGCGACAGTAAAATGATTATTTATTAGCTTATTCTAGCGACGAGTAAAAGCTATTCTGTCAGCTTCTATAAGCCATGATAAGATAACTTATTGAGTTTTTTTGATCGTAAAATAATCTGTCAGTTTATTTCAGTGACAATAAAATAATTATTCATTGGCTTATTTTAATGAAAATAAAATAATCATCAAGAGGCGGCCGTATAGCTCTGTCCTTGACTAGTCTAAATTTTCGTTATTATTCATAAATTAAATATTGTTATACAAAAGTAAGGGCATAGCCTAATAGATTTCAGGACGAGCAAACGATCCTATTCTATGAAAAAATATAAAATTTTCATTAGTTTTCGAGTGAGGTCTGAAACGGAAAAACAATTATCAAGTTCAATTGTTTTTCCATTTTAGACCTCACTCTGAAACTAATGAAAATTTTATACTTTTTCGTAGAATAAGATCGTTTAATCGTCCTGAAATCTATTGGCCGGTGCCCTTACTTTTGTATAACAATATTTAATTTATTAATAATTACGAAAATTTAGATTAGACAAAGACAGAGCCATACGGCCTCCTCAGCCTATTTTAGTGACAATAAAAAATCAACCTGTCTATTTTAGCGTCAATGAGCAATTACTTTGTCGATTTTTATTACCGACAACAAAATAATAATTTATTTGCCTATTTTTAATTTTTGCGTATTTCTTCTTGCTTAAATGTATCAACAGTAAAATACTAGCAATGTTCTGTCTTTTGCCTATGAAATAAGAATAAATTCTTAAAGAGCAAATTAGAAAGTTTAATTGTTACTTATTTTTTTAGATGTCAGAGTTTAAAATCCATGTGTAAAATGCATTAATGTTTATACACCTAAATTCAGAGTTAATGTTGAATAAAATAAAATTAGTGATTATGCTCAAAGTGTTAATGCTCTGTACAATCAATAAATTTGGTAATAAGCATGAATTTAGTTTAGTTTTATTTGCATACAGTAGTTAAATTTAAGAAATAGTCATAAGATCGTGACGGATCTGGTTTGGCAACGCCTGGGTCCTAACAAACTAGAGGACGAGCGAAAAACAAGTAATTTAGTAAACAAATTATTTGTTCATCATTTTTTATAAACAGAAGTTCAAAAAAAACTGTTCGAATGGTTTTTAAAATCGAAGGAATTTGTGATGGCACTAACCAGCTTGTGGATAATTGATTGTAGAAGTAAAGATAATAAAATTTATTGGGATTCTGATCACGTAAATACAATCAATTTTGTTGCTGGTTAAATCTTTTGCTTTATCAACAGGATTAATGTTTTTGCAAATTTTTTATCTTATTCTATCATCAATACTTATAATATTATTTATTACATTTAAAAATATTTTAAGTAAAATTTTTTAAAATAATTTTAATACTATTATAAAATATATGCGTGTTAAATTTGAAATCATTTACTTCATTTAAGTAGTACTGTACAATTTCTAGAGAAGTGATTGGTTATGTGGAAGCAGTTTATGGTATAAAATTCAGAAACCATTATGAAATATTTACTTTTATATTGATTATCAGCGATGGCAAAACATATGATTTATGTTACGGTTTGGGATGATGATATCAAGTAAGTATTTCCATACATGCGGCTTCACAGGGTATTGAATTGTTTGTTTTTCATCGATTTCTATTGTATTTATTTGTATGATACATTATATTAGATTATACATCTTGATGAAGCGCATTGCTAATCTGTACATAACGATTTTAATACAGAAACATTATCAACTGGTTATTTTAATCGTTTTATAAATGATTTACTTTTTCGATCAAATTTATTTGGCAGTAAGTAATTATTGTACATCTGTATTTATTTATTTATCTCGCTTCATAATAGACTAGTACCAAGAAAATTTATGCTCTCGCTTCATAATAGAATAGAACCAAATCAGTCTCTAAAATTTATGCTATGGTACTAATTGAAATTATATCGTCAATCTTTTTTCAAATACATCAGTACATAAGTTAGATATATTAGATTTAGTACCTGTTTTAACAGTTCTTTCCTTTTTTCATGCAGTTGTAGTTCTAGTAAACGTCAATTACTGTTTTTGATTATTTCACTCAAAAGTAAAAAGTACTCGACCACACTTTTGAGGATTTTTATGCACGTTTTACACCTAAAAAATTTTATAAATTATTCTTCTATACATGAATTTCTGGGTTTTAAACTAAGTTTAGCTAATCAGAAGACGGAATTATTGAGATTTAAAGAAAACGTTAAGGAAGCTTATTTTATCAAAAAAGGGAGATTATTTCTTTAGTAAGTGGCCGTACTCCTGTAAGAAATCCTCAAAAGTATGGTTTGTAAAATGTATATATGTATCTGTGTATATATATATATATATATATATATATATATATATATATATATATATATTGCAGATCAGGCCATCTGATCTGCATGGTCGTTACAATTGGCGTGCCAACGTGGTGTCGTAAAAAATTCACTGAAATTGTTGTAAAATTTTTAGGGATCAAAAAACTAAAAAATAAACTGTGCCGAAAGAAAAAAAATTGAACTATGAGAAATTGTGCTAAAAAAGCGTTAGTGCATAGAAAACTTCTTAATCCGTTTTCGTTTCATCCATGCGTTGGAGGTTCTCCGACACGTAGTCACCATCTTCGCGTTTCACAAACACAACGCAAACTGATAGAGAACACTGTAATACCTCCCCCCGCCCAGTCCAAAAAGTATTAAAAAAAAATATATATATATTGAGTAACAGATTTTAATTAGCTCAATCTACCTATAATATTTTTATAATTTGCCCACTACTCGTTTTGTTGTAAAAAATGTACAAAAATTAAATTTTGATTTTTGCGTATATAGGGATATCCACACAGCTTTTAATCCTAGTAACAGATCATATTACAGCTGTTTCTGGGTTTACCGCATGATGCATATTATTTCAACGATGTTCAAATCTTTTGTGCTATCCTGTAACTCTATTTCTGATGTATTTTGTAAATGTGCTACAAACGGCACAACAGATAATTCTATAAAAAGTAAATTTACACATAAGATAAATTACGGTAATTTCTTATGTGTAAATGAATGTTTTATAAAAATATCTACTGTGCCGTTCGTGGCACATTTACAAAATACATCAGAAATAGAGTTACAGGATAGTACAAAAGATTTGAACCTAGTTTAAATAATGTGCATCATGCGGTAAACCCAGGAACAGCTGTAATATGACCTGTTACTAGAATTAAAAGTTTTGTGGATATCCCCATATCTCAGTAAATATCGATTATATTTAATTATATAAAATATTAAAAAATTGCTCACGAGCTAAATGAATTCGCTCATATAGATTGTTGTGAAAATTGTAATATATGAAGTAAAACATTAAAAAGTCCTATATTATATTAAAGTGAAACCACTTTTTCTTCCGTTTCTCCGGTTCTCGGCATTTGTTAAATTTGTCTAATCTTTTGGTAATAAAAGTAGCAAATTTTAATTGGGCCCTATATAATTAGTCCTCATTAGTCATAAGCATCTTTGTGACAACCTTGGGGATCAGGAGGTTACACTAGGGTATAGATTAGATAATATGCGGGTTTTCAATTAATTAAATAATAAAAAAAAGAGCTTTATTCTAATAACTACACAATTATAGCATGCGCGCTCAAAATAGACGCCAGCTGCGTATAGCGTACGCGACGCCGCTTGCACTAGCAGCGGAACTATCGGCAAGAGTAAAAGCAGATAGTTAAAGAAAAACAGACACACGCAAAAAGGGCACGAGCACATAAAAAAAAGAGTTATAATAGCACGAAGGGAAAATAGCAATAGGACGTGCACGAGATCACCCGGCACACACGTCGTACAAATAAAGCAATAAACCATGCTATTTTACGTAGCACTAGAGCACTCGCAATAATACGAAGCTTGATTTTAAATACAATAAAAGATGAAGCTAATTAGTCTCACTCACACTGACAATTATACTATTATAGCACATAAAAAAGTACTGTATATTTGCAGCCGGTCGTAAAGCTCTTTTCACTCTTACGAAAGAATGATGCAATGGCGTGTTCTTTCTATCGACCAAGCTCATTGCTCTTACGGTACTCTGCGCGCGCCGTAAGAGAGAGACAAACGATCCTTAACCGATCCCAACTTAACTACTCAAGTTAATCGGCTTGCTAGCCATATCTGTGCACATTATACTGGCTTTATTAATTCGCGCGTGTGTGCCAACGATCTTGGGTATAGTGATACATGTTTGACTCGTATGGTCTGCTTTCCGTCTTGCCGACAGTTGTATGCTTCTTTCTATCGTCCATATGCGTTATTACTATATATATAAGTAACATGGTCAATTTGCCATGTTACATCTTTGTGGGCCATATTTTTTTGGGCCTTATATTTTTTTGGGCCCAATACTTTTTTAGTTTCCATATTTTTTTGGGCTTTATATTTTTTGGGCCTTATATTTTCTTGCGCCCTACTTTTTTTTGGGCTCAATATTTTTTTGATTTCTATATTTTTTGGGCTTATATATTTCCATATATTATTAGGCTCTATATTTTTTTACGCCCAATATTTTTCTGGGCCCAATATTTTCTTGAGTTTTATAATTTTTTTAGGTCCTATAATTTATTTAGCTCTATTTTTCTGGGCCTTACATTTTTCAGGCCCTACATTTTTTTGAGTCCTATTTAATTTGGGCCTCATATGTTTTCGGGCTTTATATTTTTTTGGGTCCAATTTTTTTTTGGGCCTAATATTTATTCAATTCTTATATATTCCTGTGCTCTATATTTTTGGGACCAATATTTTTTTTAAATTTATATTTTCCTGGGTTCTTTGATTTTTCAAGTCCTATATTTTATTTAGCTCTATATTTTTCTGGGCCTTATACTTATCGGGCCTTACTTTTTTTTAGTCATATTTTCTTTGGGCCTTATATTGTCTTGGGTTCTAATTTTTTTTGGGCCAAATATTTTTTTGATTCTTACGTATTCTCTGGCTCTCTATTTTTTTGGAATTTCTATTTTCATGGGTTCTATCATTTTTTTGGGTCCTATATTTCATTAAGCTCTAATTTTTCTGGGCCTCATATTTTTTAGGCTCTACACTTTTTTGAGTCCTATTTTCTTTGGGCCTCATATTTTTCGGCCTTTTATTTCTCGGCTTCCATATTTTTTTGGTCCTATATTTCTCTAGGCCTTATATTTTTCTGGATCCACTTTTTTTCGATTCCTATTTTCTTTGGGCCTCATTCTTTTGGGCCATTTATTTTTCTGGGCCTTATTTAAAAAAAAATTTTTTTGGGTTTTATATTTTTCTAGGCTCCATATTTTTTTAATCTTATGTTTTTTGGGAGCAATATTCATTTTATCATCCTATTCTCTTGGTCTCTATATTTATTTAGGCCCAATATTTGTCTGATTCTTTTAATTTTTTGGGCCCGATATTTTTTTGATTTTTATATTCACTTAGGCTTTATATTTTTTTTATTCTTATATTTTCTTAAGCTCTATAATTTTTTGGACCAAATATTTTTAAAATCTTATATTTTTTGGTCCCAATATTTGTCTGAATCTTTTATTTTTTTGATCCCGAAATTTTTTTTATTCTTATTTTTCTTGAACTCTATATTTTTTTGATTCTTATATTTTCTTGAGCTCTATATTTTTTTGGGACCAATATTTTTTTGAATCTTATATTTTTTTGATTTTTATGTATTCTTGACTCTATTTTTTTGAGCCCAATATTTTTTTGAAACATTTTTTTGGGCCTAATATTTCTTTTATCATTATATTTTCTTGGTCTCTACATCTTTTTGTGCCCAGTATTTTTTTGATTCTTATATTTGGTTTGGCTCTATATTTTGGGCTCTCAATTCTGCCATAATAGACTAAATTTAACTGAATTTTCAGTAATGTTCATACGGCTTCCATATCGTCCAATTGGTAATGTTTGCCTAAAATCTCCTGATACAATTACAGTTTTACCACCAAAGGGTTGTTTCACATCGCATAAATCTTGAAAAAGACGATCAATTGCTTGAAAAGCAAACTTTGAAGTCATGGATATTTCATCCCAAATGATCATTTGTGTTTCCTTTAATTCTTTGCTTTCTGCAGAATTAGGCTTAACATTACAAGTTGTACAATCTGTTATATTTAAGAGGACGTTGCATCTCTCTATCCTTTTCTAATCGAAAAATGTAAGTTTTTGAAAAAACTAGTAGTTATTACCAGAAATCAATAGTTGCCCGCCACTTGTACAGTAAAAAACAATATTTTTCTCAATGAGAACAAATTAATTTTGATGCTTTGTTTTCAAGAAAAGTTTGAAATACTTAAACATCATATTCTCTAGCCTAACTTATAATTTTGCAAGTATGTCGAACTTTTTTTGAAAACAGCATCAAAATTAATTCCTCCTCATCAGAAATAATATTGCTTTACTGTACAAGTTGCGGATAACTTTTAATCTCTATCAATAATCGTTAGTTTTTCCGAAAACCTACATTTTTCAATTAAAAAAGGATAGAGAGATCCAGCGTCCTTTTAACGGTACTTTAAATGTTGTATGCACGATTTTTCCATTGACTAATGAATTCGCTGCTATAGCTGTCCAAGCTACACATAAATGATGTATAGTATGATTTTTAAAATAAACTAATAAAACGTTAAGTAAATAACTTTTTCCACTTCCACCTGGTCCATCTATAAAAATATATTCTCCTTTACTTTAATTGTTTAAACTTCTTATAGTAGAGTTGAATATTTGCCTTTGTTTATCATTTAAAGAATTTATTTTCATTTCTCGTCCATTAAGAATATTATTATTATGATTTAAAATTTTTTGATTATTATCTTCTTCTATAAATGTGCTTATGTTAGGTAAATTAAAATCATTTAAAGAGAATCCATTGACTTGTAAATTATTTTTAATAACATTCAATGCAAGATTTTCATCTACATTTTTTTCGTAATTAGGATGGTATAACTTATCTTTATATTTTTCATATATATCTCGTGCATTTATAGGATTATGAAGAACGCAAATGAAAGCAAATTATTCATAGAGAATATAAAGGAATTCTGTTGAAGATGCTTCTCCCAAACATCCATCTCATTCTTCATCTTCATTAATTAATTGTTTCGCCTCAGCTGCCACATAAAACGAATTGTACATCACATCATCAACAGTACGCGCAGCTTTAAAAGACGTGGCTCCTTTAACATGCAATAATAATAACCTAATGAAATAACGTTCTCTATCTTTCGGACTTACTTAGTACATTCCACTAAGTATTGGTTTTCTTTTTTTTTTTATTCTACTTTTTCAGCTTTTCATCAAATGTATAAAAATTTGGTATTTCTGAATACAAGTAATTTCGTGCTTCAAAATCTTCTCTATTCAATTCGAAGTATGCTGTTAATGTTGTTCCTACATTTTTTCGCATGATCATTTTTTCTTTTCCTTTTTTAAAGAATACGCTTTTTTTATATTCTTCATAAGCGCTTAGACGTTTTATAGTATGTGAAATAACATGTAAATGATATTTTCATAACCTGTGCATTACTTGAGGTGAACATAAATATCCTGTATTAATGTATTGTTGGGTTTCGTCATATTCATATTCAACATTTTCACGATTGTCATTTCGAAAAGTGTCTTTATTTTCTCATTGGAAATCCACATTTACTTGATGTATTTTAATGTATGCACAATCATGACCTTTATAACAGTATTTGAATAAATATTTAATGCATTGTACAGTGGAACAAACTTCGACGTTTATGTGTGCATTGAATTTCAATAATAAGGATTATAAGGAACGACAAATCCACTATCTGCAATTCTTTCTGTAAATTTATTTTTAAGAATTATTTTGACGCCATCATTTTTATGTTTGTATAGTGGATATCCATTGCATTTAAATTTTGTTGTATTATCAAATTTTTTTTGAAAATTTTCAGTACATTGTTTCGTATTTTTATCCAGACACGGAAAATTTATATTTTGCATACCATAGGGACCGCATATCATAAATTGTTTAACAATACTATATGATTTTGGATAAATATCTCTATTTGGGATTTCTGCACTTATTATTTTATCAACTTTTTCGGGAATGTCAAATTTATCATTTTTATCTAAGAGTAACAACATATGCATATGCGGTAATCCTCGTTTTTCAAATTCAATTACATAACTATATGCAATACATTTTCCTAACATTCCCTTTTTTATTACTGAATTTATTAATACTTCCACTTTTTAATAAAATACGTTTGTTATAATATCTGGTCTATCTATTGCATTTTCATAAATTTCTAAGTTTTCAGTCATTTCTTTCCAATGTGAGTTACAGGTCGTAGTTACAAAAAGATCAGGTTTACCATGATAATTCACAAGTGTCATTGAGTCAATGTAATTTTATTTAAAAAATCGTGGACTTCCTGTAAACTTGGACGGTAATATTACCATTTTTCCGATTTTTGAATAATCTTCTTTTTTGTTATATAAATAGTCCATAACACGTTTGTAACAATCACTTCTTAATATGTTTTTGTTTTTTCGCATGACATATAATTTGGAGGTTTCAACTTTTTCAAACGCATCAACAATGAACTGTTAAGATACTTTTCCTAAATTGAGGAATGGATTAACTTCATTTCTAACACTAAATCTATAATTATAAAATATCAAATTTGAAATATTAGATTTTCCAAATTTACTTTTCATATTTGACATCCATCCAAAACCACCATAAGGATGAATAAGCGGATATGTCATAGGATCTATATGTTTGCTAACTGTCGGTATACCAATTAGTTTATCATACTTAGAGTAAATAACAATATCACGTTCAATAGGAGGAAGATCGTCTTCTCCAACATATACTATTGCAACTTCATTACATGTAGGTAGGTTATATCTATTTTTATCCAAATTATTATTGCAGACAGTAGACATAGTAACAGTTCTTGAAGGACAATAGATTTTCGCGCATCGTTGTAGTTCTTCTTTTTCTTCTACTTTATGCATCGTTTTATAGGCTTTAGCATAAGGGTTAATGTCTCTTATCAAGATATCTAAATGTTTCAATAATGTTAAATTTATATTAAACTTATTCCGTTCAGTCGTTGCCATTTCATTATCTAAAACATATAATTGTCC
Organism: Anastatus disparis; assembly: GCA_017163975.1. Classification (NCBI taxonomy): domain Eukaryota; kingdom Metazoa; phylum Arthropoda; class Insecta; order Hymenoptera; family Eupelmidae; genus Anastatus; species Anastatus disparis. The sequence continues at coordinate 538,950 of JAFFSR010000407.1, forward strand.
ATATTTACGTGCTTTATCTTTATTAGGATGTAACGTATATACGTTATGGTGAATTTATCCACATATTCTAATAACTTGTGGTCCTTCACCCGGCAATGTATCAAAATTGCCACCAAAATTTTCGAATGGTAAAGCATCATCGTACGACCTAACATTCCGTCGAAAATCAATAATTTCTTCTGTTAATTCAGTTGCTAAAATCTTTTATTGTTCTGGGTAAAGAGAATCTCCTAACAATTCTACTTGACCTTTATGACAACGATTGGAGAAATCGTTACTTTTAGTATATTCGAAAGCAAAATGTTTTGCATCACAATAAACACATGTATTTGTCATGGAACCAATGTTATTTTCAGATATGAGATTTTCATCGAAATATATATTTGCAATACAACCAATCAGTTTTGAATTAATTTTTTCAGTTAATATTTTTTCATTCAATTTCTTTAATTTTTTTTCTACTTTGCCCTTTATTGTTTTATCAATAACTTTGTTCAATACAATATTATGATTGTTATTATTATTATTGTAATTTTCATTATAATTATTGTCTTCAATTTTTAATCGTTTACACTTAATAAATAATGTCTTTAATTGATAAGAATCATATTTATGTTTTCGCTTTTTTCCATCTATTGGTTTATTTATTGAAGTATCATTATTAACATGTTTATTGTCAATTTCCATTTATTTACACCTTGTGCGTGATTCTTTTAATTGGTAACAATCATTTTTTACTTGCGTTTTCTTAGTTATATCGGCATTTTCCAATTTTTGATTTTTAATTTGTACCATTCTCTCATATTCATTATATTGTTCACTAATAACTTTTCTATAAGTCATTTTTTTGGGTAATTTTTTTCTTTCATGCATTTTTTTCAATTTATTAGTATCTCTATTTTCAATTGATTTCATTTTTTATAACTTAATATTTTCAATTTTTTTATATTTATTTGGTTGTTCTTCTTTCATTTTTATGTAAACTTTTTTCTTACGTGTAGCTTCATTTGTACGTATTTCTTCCATTTTATCAGTACCTTTTTTTTATCTTTGATTTCATTCTTTTTATTTTAGTATTTTTTATTTTTCTTTATATTTATTGGGTTGTTCTTCTTTAATTTTTATATAATTATCTTTTTTACATAAAGCTTCATTCGCACGTATTCGTACCAATTAATCAATACTGATTTTTTCAGTAAATTTCAATTTTGTTACCTTAGTATTTTCCAATTTTTCTTTATATTTTTCTGTTACTTTTCTTTAATTCTTATAGAAGCTTCTTTTTTAAGTAAAGCTTCATTTGCACGTATTTGTACCAATCAATCAATACTCATTTTTTCCTTGAATTTTAATTTTGTTATCTTAGTATTTTCTAATTTTTCTTCATATTTTTTTGTTTTTTTTCTTCAATTTTTATACAAGCTTCTGCCTTACGTAAAGCCTCATTTGCACGTATTTGTTTCAATTCATTAATACTCATTTTTTTCTTGAATTTTAATTTTGTTATCTTAGTATTTTATAATTTTTCTTTAAATTTTTCTAGTTGTTTTTCTCCAGTTTTTATATAAGCTTCTTTCTTACGTAAAGCCTCATTCGCACGTATTTGTTCCAATTTATCAGTACTCATTGTTTCCTTGAATTACCATTTTGTTATCTTAGTATTTTCTTATTTTTCTTCATATTTTTTTGATTGTTTTTCTTTAATTTTTATATAAGCTTTTTTCTTGCGTAAAGCCTCATTCGCACGTATTTGTTCCAATTTATCAGTACTCATTGTTTCCTTGAATTACCATTTTGTTATCTTAGTATTTTCTAATTTCTGTTTATATTTATTTGGTTGCCTTTTTTTCATTTTCATATAAGCTTTTTTCTTACGTAAAGTTTCTTGATCACGTCTTAGTTCTAATTTATCATCACTTTTTTTTTCTTGCATTTCCATAATAATTCCTTCTTTTGAAATTTTTTTATATTCATGTGATTTTTTTAATACTTTTTTTCTTCATTTAATTTAATCTCAACTGTCCGAATTTTACTATCGTTATAATTTAAGTGGATATCATTGATTCCCATTATATTATTATCTGGTTTTAAAAAAATTGTATCTGAAATATCATTGTTAATTTCCATCAAAATTGTTTCATGATTCGAATCCTTTTGCTCATGATACATTTCTAAATTTAATGGTATTTGATTTAGACGTTGCTCATGACAAAAACTTCTCCTTATCATGTCTGGTGAATTATCGTAATTAATATTTGCATTATCATAATTTTGTAAAACTGAAAACATTCTTATTTGTTGCGTTTTAAAAATTCTTGATGAACGTAATCGCATTTGAGAAGCATCATATCCTAAACAACGTGGACCTAAATTATAAAGTATTGCAACAGCAAAAACAATTGCAAAAACGCCACAATCATAATTATTTGTTTTTGATCGTACTGTTTCGAATACTACACTCAATTCTGATTTGTTCGGAAATAATCTGTTTACATAAATCTCATGCTCATCTTGTAGTTGTTTGAGATTTAAGCTGTCATATATATGAATTACCTTATTATTATAATACACACAAATCCGGTGACCATTTTCTAAATTTCCGAAAAATAATAACTGTATAAATTCTCCATCAATCGGTACTGAATTAATATATTGTGGTCTATGAATTAGTGAAGTTAATTGTATGTCGAATGAGGTGCACCGGTTTGAAATATTATTAAATGCTAATATATGAATATCAGCTAACATGAATGCTTTTCAATTTTTTTTTTTTTTTGGAATTGCTATTCCACTAAACAATTCCTGTCCTTTAACAATCAATTTATCTTTCCCAGTCAAAACCATTATTAAAAATTGAAATCCTATAAAAATTTTAATTCATTTTCGATGAACTTTTTTCAAAGATAATCACAAAAAAATTGCTTTCATATTAACTAATTCAATTCACTGCCTTTTTACTTTATAAGCTAAAAAATAAAAAAAATTATGAAAAATGCTATGAATTAATTATATAATAAATAAATAATAATAAAATTTGTAAAAATAATATAACGAAAAAAATGGTTATTTTCGGCAATTATACATTTATATATATATATATATATATATATATATATATATATATATATATGGAAATGTCACACCAATTGGAAAAGCAAAAAAATAAAGATCGCTGAAACTGTAAGAATATATTCTGTTTGTTACCCGAAATGCGTAAAAAATTTTTCAAGGATTTAGATTGGAAGGATCAAGAGCCATAGATCCTTAAAATTTGGAAATTTTCCAAAATTTTTGGAAAAGTACCAACTTTACCATTTTTTTCTGAAAATCCTGATTTTTTAGAGAGAAATTCATAAGAATACTTCTTCTTGTAAAGGAAGAGGAGAGTGAGCATGATTTTTTACAGACCTAAATCACCAAGTTTTCTATTGGTCCTTACATGTATTACATGGTAATTGAAATTACTCATTGTTTGCCACTTCAGAAATTGCTTTTCGAGGGCTTATTTTTTATATTTTATATGAACTTCAAAATGAATTTTTGATTGTATAAGAAAGAGCCACCAATAAGGAATTATGGCAGTTTGAAATATATTTTTTCATGCATGATTTATTTTTCATATTGAATATAAATGTATATTTTCATTTATGATTAATTTCTATACTGAAAATAAATTATACATTAAAATATATATTTTAAACTTTCATAACTCCTTATTGATGGCTTTGACTTACATGACTTACAAAATAGAAAAAAAAGGCTTGCGAAAAGTAATTTCTGAAATGGCGAACAATAAGTAATTTCAATTACCATGTAATACATATAAGAACCAATAGAAAACTTCAAAATTCAGGTCTGTAAAGAATCATGCTAACTCAGCTCTTCATTTACAACAAGAAGTATTCTCATGAATTTCTTTCTAAAACATCAGGATTTTCAGGAAAAAAAATTATTAAGTTGGAACTTTTCCAAAAATTTTGAAAAATTTCCAAATTTCAAGGATATATAGCTCTTGATCCTTTTAATCTAAATCTTTAAAAATTTTTTTACACATTTTGGGTAACAAAAAGAATATATTCTTAGAGTTTCAGAGATTTTTATTTTTCTGCTCTTCCAGCTGGTGTGAAATGTCCCATATATATATATATATATATATATATATATATATATATATATATATATAATCATTAAGAATAATTTGTTATAAAAGAACTAAAATAAGAATTATTTTAAGTCATTTCTAATAATTGTATTCTTTAATTTATTTACAGTTACTTACGGATATTTGTAGTATCTAAATTTAAAAAATGTACAAATGATAATAAACAATTATTATTTATCTCCAGCCTAACGCTTTTTTATTGTTCTTTACAGTTTTCAATATTTTCTTATAATCATTTATTTATTCCCAGCATTATTCTACTTTTACAAAATCATTTTCATACAAGGTGATAAAATATTTTACTATAAGATAATATATATATATATATATATATATATATATATGTTTCATTTCACAAAAAAATTTCAACATCAAAACTAATTTTCCAATGGAAAGAATAAAAAATTAAATTAATAGAATTTTGAAATTTTGATATAGAATACTTTTTATATATAACTTTTTAATAACTTTCAATAATGGTAAATTTTTTAAATAACTTATGGTATTGAATGCTAATTAAATTTAGTTTTAACATGAAGTTAACCCTACCGAAAAAATTCAGGTGATTAATCATATGATTAATCACCTGACCTTATGTCATGATTTTTTACTTGATTAATCGTATGATTTATCACATGATAAATCATATGATTAATCACATGACTGAATTATCATACCTACGCAATACTGAATATTATTAATTTCTCATGCTAGGTATGTATCAATATTATAATTTAAAAACGAATTGGAAATCATAAATTACGTAGATATGAACAGTATGTTTTTTTAATCAATAACTATTAATAATCTGTTCATGCACTTTCATAAAATGAATTACAACAAGCAAAGTATCATTACGTTTTAATTAAATATTGAATCCAATTTTTAATAATATAAAATAATAATTTCGTAGAAAAATATAAAAAATTTTAATCTATAAATTAATACTATAGGTCATTTATAGTAATCAGATGATGCAACTGAAAAAAAATTGTGTTTATCAAAGTTCTTGTGACTAAATATAGTACGTTATATGTCGTTAATTCAATAAAAAAATATATAAAGACATCCTAATGAACTCGGTATACATTAAACCTTCGTCAGTATCGTTGGAGGTTAAAATATACATGGTTACAGTGAGTTCATAATATATGAAATAAAAAATAAAAATATAAATAAATTTTATAATGATACTAATAGAAGATTAATTTCATACTAACTTATCCGCTTTAACAAACTTATACAAATTTGTTATAACACATTAAAAAAATTAAGTGAATTTAATATTCACAAACGTAAGGGTCTAATAACGATATTTAAATGGTTCAGCACAGCAAAAATTATTGAGGTAAATTTAACGATTTAGAAAAAATAAGAATACAAATTTGGAGAACATTTCATAACTTTTTAAACAGTATTTTAATTATTACCTATAATATTTTCTTAACACTCCGTGCGCGAAACACGGTTTCTCATGCTTGTTTTGCGTGTGCGAAACCTAATATTTTTTCATAATGTGCGAAACATGTACGCCATGTTGTTAGACAACAAGATTCACAATTGTTTTACAGACTTAGCCTCGATATTTATGTCATATAAGGTTATTTTGACAGGAAATTCGAAACAAAATTTTTTATTATCAAAAATAAAAAGGGGGAATCGTTTCATATGTGAAAGAGTGGTTATGATATTTTTCAAAAAGATTTTACTTTTATCAATTATAAAGTTGATTTAGATAGTAAATATTTACTCATAATGTTTTTCATAGGTAAAATTGATGTAAAACATTTAGTCACTTTTAAAATATAACATATATCAGATATAAGAGTAATAAATATACAACACATATGTCACTTTTACTATATAACATATATCATAGATTAAAAAAAAATTTAATTTTTCAAGTATGAATGTTTAATTTTTTTTTAGAATTTTCTTGAAAAAAAATTCAACTTTTTTGACTGTTAATTCCAGAAACTGTTCTAATGAACAACTAATAACTTTAGCTAGTCAACAATTAATTTTAAAAAATCTTCTAAATAATGAGCGTTTTAATTTGCTCTTTTGAATTTATTATTAATCAGAAGTCTTTTCTAATAAGTAAATGTAAATAAAAATTTTTATTCGCAGCAGGCCCTGTGTGTATCACGCCCTCGCTACGCTCGGGCGTGAACTAACACACAGAGCGTACTTTGCTTACTGTACTCCCTCGGTGAATAATATACTATTATGTCATGTAATGATAATTTTTCAAATGAGGTGATTTAATATATTTTAAAAATTAATATCTTTTTCTTATTAAAAATATTATTGCTTTAATGGAATGAATTTTAATATATTTAATTACTAACAATTTTTATATAAATGAAAATTCATTTAAATACAAACACGAGTACAAATGAAAATGTAATTAGGGTAAATATAATTTTAATAGATTAAAATGTAATTTTAATATATTAAAATATAATTTTAGTATATTAAAATGTAATTTTAATATATTTAATTGTTCTCTGAATGATAACTGAATACAATTTTAATCTAATAAATTTAGTTATACAATTGTTAAGTCCTGGCTTGCACCAGGACTAAATAAAAGTGTATATGTTATTTAATTATATTAATTAATTGCATAGAATATATATAAATTATGTTCGTTTGAAATATTGAATTTATTTATAAAATGTATGTCATAAAGATAGAGATGTATGAATCTAGTGGTGGAAAAACTCCACCAATATTTAATTGAACGAAATCGCTCTCACGATTGAATATTATTAAAGGATAAACTTGATTCTTGAAATAAAGAGTTTATTAAATAATTATATATTCTTACCTTGTAGTATTTTCCTGTAGGTTGGTGCTAGGTATGGGCAGACGAATGAATAGGCACAATATGTAAATAGATCCTCGAGGTTTATTGATATCTTTTAACACTTTTGATACAATTGATTTTTATGCGCGTATATATATTTTAATAATTGATGTATGTATATTTAGTAATAGCAATTGCTTTGAAATATAGAACTTGACGGGCAGTGTAAACGTATTACCAATAAGACACCCGGGGTAATATTCCGAATATCATTTGTTTCATTTGGTTTTTATACTTATTTTGTTTATGAGATTTATTGTCTTTTACATCAATTTTTATTTATAAATTTTCTTAAATTTTAATAATATGTTTCGTAATGTTTTTGAGATTTGTAAAATTCATTTTAAAATTTCGAAACATACGTTTCGATTCTTTTCTGATGATCTACTTAATTTCGCTTGATAATGAAATAATGCGACTGTTCAATAACTGAGGAATTTGATTTACCAATGTTAATAAAAACGATACGTTTATGACGTAACACAATCATAAATATATAATATTTATATAACTGTTCATCAAATAAAATTATTATTTTTTAAATATATATATTAAAAAAATAATTATTACAATAGATTATAGTTAAATAAAAATGTTTAATTATTTTAGCGTTTAAAACTTATTTTGATGAAAATGTTATTTAATTGACATTTACAGTATTGTTTTAACCATATTTGAAAAGTTACTTGTCATCAATGACAAAATATTTAATTATTTAAATTATAATCTATTAATATCAAGAATTTTCTAAAAATTATAATATTTATGATATGCAAACCTTGCTTGTGATGCATACACTTTGTAATATTTGTATCTCATTAAAATTTTATATTAGATGCAAAAAGGATTATTAAGTAATTGCAAATAGTTATTTTATTATTCTGAAATATTCAAATTAAAAATTAAACAAAAATGTGTCTTTTAATCTCATGATTTTTTTATTTAAATTTTGTATTTCATATATATAAAATACATTTGTGAAGATATTTTTATTAGAAATAAACACAAAATTTTTTTAAGCATGTTTTACGTAAAAATTAATTTCATAATATAAATTCATGGTCATATATTAAGGTCTGGAAATTATAGTTTTTACTCAGTTCCCAGAGGGGCGATTCAACCTATGCTACATATGTATGTATCACGCGTACGTAATGCGCGCGCACACTTTTTATTCTCTTGCTCACAACTAAACGTCGTGGTACATACATATGTAGCATAGGTTGAATCGCCCCTCAGTTCTCAGTTTATTTACATCAAATATCGTACTATGTTTGTTTTCCTTATGGAAGTAGAGTGAGAAATAGTCACTTGATGGAATAAATTATACGCTTTTTTACTTTAAGCACATGTGTACATATATTTTTATAGTATGTTCCATCAAATTATTCTCAATTTTATTCAGTGCTCAAAATTAACTTGAATTAATTAATTCTTATTTACTTAAAATTAGTCATTTATACATAATAATATAACATATAATATAATTTATACATAATAATATAATATAAAAGAAAATTCAACCGAGCGACGTTAGGAGCGACAAACTTCAATATAATTAATATCTATTAACGTAAAACCCATTAAATTATGTAATAATTTTCAACAGGTGATAAATATAATGTAAACTATATAATATATATATATATATATATATATATATATATATATATATATATATATATATATATATATCAATTTTAAATTACTAATAATTAATTTAAAACTCAAAAGTAATAACTATTTTAAAACGGAATATGGAAGATAAACATGTATCGTTTTATTCCTTAAATATCACGAATTTAAATATTAATTATTAGTTATTTCAAAGTGTTGTATATTATGTAAATAATTCTATATTTATTAATTTTCAATTTTAGTAACAGGAAAAGCCACACGAAAAGAGATTAATAATTATATTTTTCGCGAAATATTGCCCTTGAATCAAGTAGGTGAAATATCAGTAAAAACAAAGGCACTAAGCATCGCAAATTTATGCTTTCACTTCATAATATAATAGTACCAACATTGGTCCCTAAAATTCAAACTATAGTACTAATTGAAATTATATCGTCACTCTTTTTTTAAGTACCTTAGTACATAAATTAGATATACTTGATTTAGAACTTATTTTAATAATACTTTCCTTTCTCCGTGCAGTTGTTAGTTCTAGTAAACGTCAAATACTGTTTTCGATTATTTCATGGTTCGTGATTGAAACACGTGATTAAAAAGAAAAAATTCCTATTATATTTTTTCATTGATTCAAATGCAATTAAGTAGAACAAATTCTTAATTCATCATGATATAATTTGTATTAAAACAATTTTTATGCATATTGTAACTTTAATTAACCTTTTTATAAAAATATAAAAATTCAATTTAGTACAAAACTACAATATCAAAATTCATAATTCTTTTTTATTTTAAAATTAGGTAATTTATACATAATGATATAATACACTGTAACGTTTGGCCTTTTTGCCTCGAATAGATCTTGATATCGTAGGCGTCAGACTTTTAGAGGGCGCTGCAGATGTTGATTCTCGGAGTCCAAAGTTCAAACTTACATACTAAGCTAACCTAACCTTAATAAAATTAATAATGAGAAAGATAGGAAAATAAATTAAAAATAAATTAAAAATCCATTTAAATATTTAAAAAGAAGAATAGAATGATTAAGAGAAAGAAAATAATATTAATTAAAAGAAATAATAAATAAATGATCCAAAGCTAAACTATCCTTATGCACTAAGTGATAATGTTCATGAGAGGAAACAGGATGGGTACTGTGGACTGGTGATTAAGTTCAAACACGACACTTTGGGTTTAAACTTAAATTATCTTTCCTTTTATATTTAATAAAAAAATAACAACAAAAAAAAATAATTACAACGCCGATTTCAATAATACTTAATAAAAAAATAAATAAAAATTATAACTGAGCGAAATAATGTTTCGCACGTTGCGAAGGAACAGAATTTATTTTTAGTTCTCTCATTGACCGCTAGGTGGCGCTATCTCGTATTTATCGGCTGTAACAGATGAAAACAGAAAAGAAATACAATGGTTAATTATTTGACAAAGTAAACTCGGCGGGTAAATTCGCGACCTACTTTATCGGCGGAGTTCGGCGCGGTCGGTAACGGAGCCAGGTAAGGTAATGCAGGAGAACTAGGATGGTAACCCTCTAAACCATAAGTGGAGAAGAGGGGGGAGGCATTTGGTCGAAGACCAACGGAGGACTCTACCCCGACCAGCGATGGTGGAGGTAGTAACTAGGAGTCAGTGTCGGGCAATCCCACCCTCACACTGACGGATAGATAGGATACTATGCCGGGCAATCCCACCCTTACATAGCTTAAGACAGGAGTATAGGAAAGGATAACTCCCACTGTGCCGAGCAATCCCACTCTTACACAGAGGAAGGGGAGAGAGTCTGTAGCTGGCTCGGCGGCTTGCTTATATATGCTATGGAGCTCGCTATTCCCGTTGCGGGAGTAGCGCCTCGTAGCGGCTGAGCGCAGGTACTGCGTCTAGCGCGATTTTTGAATCGTCGCAACACTGTTAAAAAAAGCATGAATTTTAATGTATTTTTCAGCGCCATTCATACATGAATTTTAATGTACTTGGAAATGAAAGCTCATTTTATATATTTTTGCATTAAGGAGATGTAAAACGGACACTACACCAGTACTTATAAATATTAACTTCCTTTCCATTTTATTGCTGAATTTCTAGAAAAGAAATGCATTAGCTTGTAGTATGTATCATGATGATTATTTGGTTAAATTTTCAAATAAATTCATTCATTAGTTATTGAGAATTTTGGATTCCAAAATTATTTATTAAAATATTTCGATTTTGTACAGGAATCCAAATATTTTAAATACTTACGAATGAATTTATTTGAAAATTTAACTGAATAATCTTTATGGCACATACTATAAGCTAATGCATTTTTTTATTGAAAATTTTGCAATAAAATGAAAAGATAGTCAATATTTACGAGTACAGGTGTAGTGTCCATTTCACATCCCCTTAATATTCATGTTATTTACTACAAATTTTGCTGTACAATAAACATGGATTTCCAACGACGTACATAAATATCGCATTAATTTATATATATTGAATTTCTAATGTATCAGTACGTGAAATATAATTTATAAATGCTTTAATTTGATGTTACTTTTTATTTTAACTGTTTGAAAAATCAAGCACAATTGAAAAAAATTCTAGTAAAATACGTTTTTACAAATTTAATGCGGGTGGACATTTTGTTTCGTTTTTAGTAAATTTAATGTGAATATGACATTTTCAATGTGAAATACGTTAAATTTTAAGCAAAACATCTGGAAATTTTCAGCAAATTGGTTTTTTATTTAAAATTTAATGCAGATCAAGATTTTTAATGTAATGTACATCATATTTCGGGTTTGAATGCAAAAAATTTCCAGCACTTTCGTTTTTAGTAAATTTAATGTGAATATGACATTTTCAATGTGAAACACGTTAAATTTTAAGCAAAACATCTGGAAATTTTCAGCAAATTGGTTTTTTATTTAAAATATAATGCAGATTAATATTTTTAATGTAATGTACATTATATTTCGGGCTTGATTGCAGGAAATTTCTAGTAGTTTTATTTTCAGTAAATTTAATGCAGATATAACTTTTTCAATGTAAAGTACGTCAAATTTTAAACAAAATATCAGAGAATTTTTAGCAAATTGGTTTTTATTCAAAATTTAATGTGGATTAAGATTTTTAATGCAATGTGTATTATATTACCGCGCTATAATATATTTTACAATAAAATGAAGTTATAATAAAAAAGTATTTTATCATGCAATAAGAATTCTTTTCATTCTTCATGAATAAATTTAAAAAAGAACTTCGCTATTTTAAGTAAATTAATAAATAGAGGTTCAATAACAAATAGAATTTATTGGATATCACAAAGAAAATTCTTTTTTACATCGCATATCGGAAACTATTGAAAACGAATAAAATTTGGAAATCTGTTGAAGTAGATTAATATTTATGAGTGATTCTACCAAACCCTTAACTTTTTAGGGAACTCCAGAGTGCTGAATTAGAAACACTATAGCTCAGCTTCTTGAAGAGGCACGCGAACATAACGTGATTCCAATTAATGGTTTTAAAGCTAAGAAATATATCCTGGTATTTTTGTGAGAGCACATGAAAAGTTGTTCTAAAGATTTTGTAAAATTATCGAAACGAAGGGCCATTTCATGTGATAAATCATATAAAAATGCATAATTTTCGAAGATTTATGGAAATATTCAATTTAATATATTGGATAATCAAAAAAAATCATAAGAAATTATTTTTTGACTTTATTACAAAGAATTTGAGCAGAGTCAAACTTGTGTGCCTGCTCAAAAGGTTGAGTAGCAGCCTGCAGAAGATATGTAGTTCATTTTTAGTAAAATTTAAGATATATAAACTTTGTTAATAAATTGAATGTCCAGGTTAGTTAAAATAAAATTGAAACAGCTCAAGATGTTACATGGAGCATATTTTATTATTCAGTAACGTTTCGTAGTGCTTTTAGACTACCTCTTCAGACTGTAAAAAATACATACAACATAGCAAAATACAATACATGTTATAAATCACAATCAATCAATAGGATTAAAATCAATACACAACCTATTATCACGTAATACGCAGTATTTAGTATTTAAAAGAACAATAGTTCAGTTAATAATTTTAGATATTCACAATTAATTATGAATTTCAAACAAAATATCATAATTTAACATAATTATGATATTTTGTGCCATCTTCGCATCATATGCCATATTAATTTTTGATGACACATGATTGTCGCATCTTATTTAAGTGCCCATTTAATAAGATGCGAAAGGCTGTTGCTAGCATACTTAAAGACCTTAATAATAATGAGTTTCTTGATAGAACTTTCCACAAAAATGAATTGACATTTACTGATTCCAATCTCCCAAGATGTTATTGCTTGCCAAAAATTCACAAACCTGACATTCCGTTTCGTCCCATAATTTCTACCGTTAATTCACCAATATACTTTATTTCAAAACTCCTATATGATGAACTCCAAAAAGCTATTGAACCCCCGAAATCAGCTATCAAAAACAGTTTCGTTCTAATAGAGAAAACCCGAAACATAAAAATACCTAATGAATACAAATTATGCTCTTTAGATGTTACATCTTTATTTACTAACATTCCTTGCGACTTAGTTATTCAAAGCTTCGAGAAAAGAATCAATAAAATATTGTAAAATTCCTTATGAATACATTCTTGATATCACTAAACTTTTATTCAATAATACATATTTTTCTTTTAATGATAAATATTATAAGCAATTTTTTGGAACCCCTATGGGGTCACCAATTTCTCCCCTATTTGCAGACATTGTTATGGCTGATCTGGAGGAATCTTGTTTGAATGCATTGAAAGGTCAACATGATATTGATTGTTTGTTTTATTTCAGATAAGTAGATGACACCTTCTTATGTGCATACAGTTCAGCAATTCAGACAATATTGCAAATGTTTAATAGTTATAATGACAGACTTAATTTCACAAATGAATTAGAAAATAACCAGGTCTTTTGTTTTTTGGATTTTAATTTTAAAATCTCGGATCACACATTCATATATAATTGGTACAGAAAACCTTCTAACTCTGGTCGTTTCCTAAACTATTTTTCAAATCACCCTAAGAATTTAAAAATTAACATGGTTTACAATCTTGTAGATCGTGCTATAAAATTATCATGCCCACAATTCCATGACGAAAATATACAAGCTGTAGAACATTTGCTTTACATTAACAATTATCCTAAGAAGTTTTATGATATACATATAAAGAATAGAAGAAAATTTCTTAAATATCAAAATAGAACTCTTAATATACAGAGAGATATTAATCCTATTAACATCACCACTATTTCAATACCATTCATTAATTCCAAATTTTTTTATAAATGCAAACGCCTTTTCAATAAATTTAACGTTTCCGTTATTCCCAATATTGACAATAAAATTAACAATATTATATCTTTAGGTAAAGACCCCTTAAAAAAATTAGATTCCACTCATGCTGTATACTCATTTACCTGCCTATCTTGAAATGATTCTTATATAGGAGAAACCAAAAGACAGCTTAAAGACAGATTAAATGAACACATTAAAAGTAAAAATGCTAATTCTGTTGTTTCTCCCCATATGCATAATAATACAGGAAACGTTTTTCATTGGACTAATGTCAAAATTTTGGATGTTGAGAGGAACTTTAAGAAACGTAGAATATCTGAGACTATTCACATCAATAGTAATAACACTTCTATTAATTTACAATTAGACACTCATCAACTTAGTTATACATACAATAGTATTTTTTCCCTCTTTAAACAACCAATTTAAACATTATTTTTCTTTCAAAATATTGACTTTTCATCAATTTCACGCATCAGTACATTTTATCAACTTATTTAAATTCAAAAAATTTTATTCTCTGTTCCTTTTATTCCTGCGTAATGCTTTTTCCGTGTTCACATATTTACCATTATTATTGGAATCACACCCTTAGCTTTCATTTACAGTATTTCTTTTGATTTTGTGACACCAACTTAACATGAATTTTGGTATCTCACGTCTGGGTTTTGCTCTTCTGAATATGTTTGTTATATACACAACTAATTTCTTTGACTTCATACTTACCCTATGTTAAATTATAATATTTTGTTTGAAATTTATAATTAATTGTAAATATCTAAAATTATTAACTGAACTATTGTTCTTTTAAATACTAAATACTGCGTATTACGTGATAATAGGTTGTGTATTGATTTTAATCCTATTGATTGATTGTGATTTATAACATGTATTATATTTTGCTATATTGTATGTATTTTTTACAGTCTGAAGAGATAGTCTAAAAGCACTACGAAATGTTACTGAAAAATAAAATATGCTCCACGTAACATCTTGAGCTGTTTCAATTTTATTTTAACTAACCTGGACATTCAATTTATTAACAAAGTTTATATACATTTAATACCAGGTTCTTAATAATTTTATTCTTTAAAACTTAAGATAGGTCAATGTTTTCATCAAGCACATA
Source organism: Anastatus disparis (assembly GCA_017163975.1). NCBI lineage: Eukaryota > Metazoa > Arthropoda > Insecta > Hymenoptera > Eupelmidae > Anastatus > Anastatus disparis. The sequence goes on from JAFFSR010000407.1 coordinate 554,120, forward strand.
AGTTTATCCCCGATTGTAACCAATTCTGTAACCAATACGTATAAAATGCGTGTCATTCTTTTCAGATATAATCTGGCTCAAAAAGACTATCATATTATCGATATAGGAACATAATACTGATAAGTAAATGTGACTGGAGTTTTCATCGTCTCTTTTTATTTTTAATATTATAGATGCTGTATCATCGAGTGATAAAGTATTTATCTAAAAATTTTAAGATATCGTTATTTATACTAATTTGATCAGGAGACCAATACATGATGAAAAAAAAAATAATTTAGGCTGATTCCATTTCAAATCAAACAGCCTGTATACACCGATGGAGTATGTTATTCTACTCTGAAAATAAGGAGACACGTATTTCTTTTTTTGCTGAAATATCAAAATTGCATAAGATATGCACATTTGAAAATTGCATACAAAAACTGAATGTTCAAACTGAAAAAGTTGACAATAACTTTAGAGGGCTATCGTTTTACCAATTTTCAATGAATTTCGGAAAACCTTTTTTTGTTTTATTCGATGTAGACTTAAAATCACTTAAAATCATTTTTGATATGCGTTCATAACTATTTATGCATACATTAGTGGATGGCAGTATCTTTAAATCTGGATAAAGTTGTACCAAATTAATGGCTTAATCTTCCAACCGTGTAAAACGTAAATTACTGCTCTTATAAACTACCTTCTTATGCATTTGAAAAAAATCGGGACATGATATTCTTTTAGAAGAGTAAATTTCGGACATTGTAATTGCACAGTTTTGTTTACTTTTTCACAAGCCCGAAAAGTACCTTCCAAATTAGTCGTCAGAATAACTAGCTTCTATATAACGGTTCCAATATGCTGTTTTGGTTACGCGATGTATTTTTCCGCAAGTTGGCACCCTATTGTTTTTACATCGAAACATACACAATATAGATATGCACGAATGGAATTATTTTTTTCCAATTTTAAGTATTTATTTTTATATTAGGAATTTTACATATATATATATATATATATATATATATATATATATATATATATATATATATATATGTACACACACATATATTGTAACATGGTAGATTGGCCATATTACTTGTAGGTATATTTGTAACGCATATAGACGACAGAAGGGAGTATCTAACTACGAGCAAGACGGAAAGCTGACCACGCGAGTCAAATATCTAAAAGCATAACTGAAACGTCCGGTAAAGAGCATTACGACCTGCTGTAATATACAGTACCTTTTTTTTGTTCGCAATAATAGTATAATATTTAGTGTAAGTGAGACTAATTAGCTTCATCTTTTATTTTGTTAAAATCAAGCCTTGTGATATTGCGAGTGTTCTAGTGCTACATAAAATAAATCATTTGGTGCTTTATTTTTGCGACGTGTGTGCCGGGCGATCGCGTGCGCGTCCTATTGCTTATTTTCCTATCGTGCTATTATAATTTTTTTTTTGTGTGTGCTCGTGCCCTTTTTGCGTGTGTCTGTTTTTCATTAACTATCTGCTTTTACTCTTGCCGATAGTTCCTTTGCTAGTGCAAGCAGCGTCGCGTACGCTATACGCGGCTGGCGTCCATTTTGAGCGCGCGTGCTATAATCGTATAATTATTAAAATGAAGCTTATTTTTTATTCAATTAATTGGAAACCCGCATCTTATCTGATATATACCTTAGTGCAACCTCCTGATCCCCAAGATTGTCACAATATGTATTACTATTAATAGTATATACATACATACAAATGTATGCAAATAATGAGCGAAGCATGCGACAGCGTTTGAATGTAGATTGCTTAAGACTTTCGAACGTACATACAAGCATTTTTCAACAATAAAATTTGTCAATTGTTTTCTCGCTCCAAACAAAAAAGTACGGGATCAAACAGGTACCATTAGATAGGTAATTTGTCCTTGATCAGCCCAAAATATTTCAGCAAAAAAAAAGATGGCCTTTTTGAAAAAAATGCATGTGCATACAAAGTGAATTTTTTGGTAAAATGCATAAATCTCAGTCATTTTTTAGTTTTTTTTTAATTTCTTGCACTGAATTGAAGAGGGCTCAAAACAGAATAAAACAAAAAAAGGTTTACCAAAATTCATTGAAAATTGGCGAAACGATAGCCCTCTAAAGTTATTGTCAACTTTTTCAGTTTGAACATTTAGTTTTTGTATGCAATTTTTAAATATGCATATCTTATGCAATTTTGATATTTCAGCAAAAAAAAAATTACGTGTCTCCTTATTTTCAGAGTAGAATAACATACTCCATCGGTGCAGTCAATGGTGACTTAAGTGTATACAGGCTGTTCGCTTTAAAATGGAATCAGCCTTTTAAGAAAACGCTTTTATTTAAAAAACAAAAAATAAAAAGTTTAATAATTCAAATGTATTGTTAAGTCCTGGCTTTCACCAGGGCTAAATAAAAGTGTATGGTTTGATTATGCTGAATGTTTTTTAGTGATGGGATTATTTCCAGATTTTTGACTGTTCAAATTATTTGAGTAGACGGATAATACTATCCGTGATGAAATAATCCGGATAGTCAAAAAATATTCAAATAATCAAAAAGTATTCGGATAATCGAAAAATATTCGGATAATAATTTTAATCGAATAATTCAATTGTGTGTGTGTGAGTGCGTGCGTGCGCGTGTGTGGTTGTGTGGGTGTGTGGGTGTATGGGTGTGTGAGTGTGTGGATGTGTGGATGTGTGTACCGTTAATTCTTTGAAGTTCGAATAATTAGACTCGATTATTTATTATTCGAATAGTCATTATTCGAATACTGATTATTCGAATAAAAAATCCGAATAGTCACTATCCGGATTACGGATACCTTTCGAATAAAAGAATTCATTATTCGAATAATTTTTATCCGGATAGTCCCACCCCTAATATTTTTGTATGATTTTAAATATGAATTTGAATTAATTTGGAATAATTGAATTAATTATTAAATTCTTATTATGAAAGATAAATATATGTATAATCTAGTGGTGAAATAAACTCCGCCAATATTTAATTGAGTAAACTGTTCTCACAATTTAAATATATTGAAGAATATTTATTTAAAGTACTTGAATAGAGAATATATAAATTGAATATTCTTACCTTGATTGATTCAAGTAGATGAAGGCTGAATACAGACAGACAAAGAATAGATATGGGCACGATTTGAAATGAGATTCGAGTTGAATATAAGTAACTTTTAAGGTATTTATTAGAGAATTGTAAAATAATTAATATTGAATACAATAACTTTATTTGAATTTGAATTTGAATTACAGGATTTATGACTTGGTACCAACAATGATCCTGGGGTAGTGCCCACTGTCGTCAATTTCAGTCAGCTTTTATAAGATTTTATCTTTGACATAATTTCATTAAGTAAAAAGTGGATCTTGTTCTCCTTATAAATAATTTCAAAATGTGAGTTTGGTTTTGTAATTTTGAATCGAAGAATTTCGTTGCTCAATATCAACTTTAAGTTTCTTTACTGTTTCACTTTTTCTGTTTAGCTTGACAAATTCCTTTATTGTTCAATAACTGTTTTAATTAGTTCATCACGTGAAAAGATACTTTAAAATTATAAATGAAAGAAATAATAGATACATCGTGACGTAACAGTATAATTACATTATAAATAATGTTTCTGCCTAATATTCATTGAAATTTTATATAAAAGCGTTCAGAATATAATTTTAAATGTTCTTTCAATATTCTCCACGCTTTTATATAAAATTTCAATAAATATTAGACAGAAACATGGTTAATAATCTAATTATACATTTGAATTATTAAACTTTTCATTTTTTTATTTTTTTATTTTTAAATAAAAGCGTTTTTTTAAAATTATTTTATTATTTATTTTTTTTAACGTTGAGTATATGAATGTGCACGCGGATACGTACACATTTGTATAATTATATATACGTAATCGTATACATAAGTGTGTTTTTTTGCAAAACACATATTTGTATACATTTTCTAAGTAACGCCTATACGTATAGGCCTCTACTGAGAATCGAGAAGCTATTACGAATAGCCGAACAAAGAAGAGAGACCGATTAGTCGTATAGCACTGGATATATAATATTGCTTATATATAATAAATATTTATTTATAAAAAAATTTTTTGAAGTGAAACTTCTTTACCGATGGTATACACTTACCATATGAGACATATCAAAAAAATTATATGGGAATAAATTGATTTCATGACGGTACAGTCAACAGAAACATATTCTATGATAGTCCTTTTTCTGTGATTTTAAAATAACGTGACATTATTGGATGATTCCGTCCGTCCGCTCATTTTTATTGGTTAATTTTCAAGTGTGGGAATAGAATTTTCATAGAATATGTTACCGTCGAGTGTGCATGCAACGGAACTAATGAAATGGAAATGTGTATATATATATATATATATATATATATATATATAGGTGGAGCGTCCGCGCCTCTTACATGTAAATCAAGGTACTAAATACGTATAAAGAAAAAATCGCGGGACTGACTTGATGTCAAAGCACAGATATAATATGCATGCTATATGTGCAATACAAATATCTGAAATTGAATAAATGAAGAAAGCAATAGCGCGCGTTTTCTCTCTTTTTCTTTCTTTCTCTATAATGTTCTATGGTAAACCCTCTTCCCTACATTGTTTAAACGTGCACGCGCAAGCAAATAATTTGTATTTAAGTTATCATAAGCCAATCATTTCAAACATTACTCTTGCTGCAAATGCTAATTCTTATAATTGTGAAGAAAATTAAATTATTTTTGTATTTTTGTAAAATAAATATTAATAACAAACATTTCATACACTATCTCATTTGAAATTAAAAAAATCAATTTTTTGAATAAACTAAATTATTTTGATTCAGTTTTATTTAATTGTATAATTATTCAATTTTAAAATTTGTCACCTTCCTATCCTATTACTCTATTATTACAACGCGTTAAGGGATCTTTAAATAGCTAGCGCGCCATGTCTAGCTATTGCGGACCCTGTATCTCCTTTTATTCTGGTTAAAAGTCGTTTATAGCTAAGACGCCTTGCCTAGCTATAGCTGACTTTGAATAGATGTTGGTTAATAATATTTGAATTGATTATATGTAAAGCCCGTTATTACTAAGGACCAAATACCTTAATATTTGGGGCTTTGCATCGGATTAATAGGATGAAGGTTTATCTTGGATGAGCTCTTTATTAATTACATTAGATAAGTTTACAATGTGAAAAACTATGATAATCTAATGCTTAATAAAGAACTGCTTGCTTGTAGCACGTGTCAGGCCATTCGCGCGCTTGCATGTTCAACCACTTTGGTCTTTTTGGGGTGTTTGCGTGCGCATCTTAGAGTTTCGTTCGGCTTCAGGGCCGTACATACCCAGGCGCTTACATTGCCCCTCAAATTAAAATAGATTTTGTTTAAATTAATACAAATTGGTAAAAAAAAATCGATTTTATTTTTATAAACGCGACCATTACGAAGATGCGCACACAAACACCAATCTTTACACTTAATACTACCTTGGTGGTGTGGAGGTATGCCCCCCAAAATAAAATGAATTTTTTTTTTGCGTGATAATAAACCAAATTATATTCTTGATATTCTATTTTTACGAAGATGACCAAAAAAAGAACAACTTAATTTCAACAATTTTTCCTTTTTTATAACTTAAAATTTATATTTCTTTCTATTTGCATTTTTCTTTTTAAAAAAAATTAAAAAACTTTTTTCTTTATTTGTATAAAATTAAAACTAACTTTTTTATAATAAATTAAAAATTAACTTAAAAAACATTTTTTATTTATTTTTTAACTATTAGAATTAACAAAAATACTTTTCTTTATTTTTAAGGGGTGTCTTCATACCGACACAGAGATCTACCTTATCTATATTTGAATTATGCATTTTAATAAAAATTTAACTATTTTTGACTAAAATTCATAGAAGAGGCACATTCTTAACATGCCAAAGAATTTATTGCAACGTTAAAAGATAATATTAGGGTAAAAATAAAGACGAAAACTGCTTAATACGATTAACTTTTCAATGTAGTTATGAATAATCGTATTATGCAGTTTTTGTCCTCATTTTTACTTCTATTCTGTCTTTTAACGTTGCAATAAATTCTTTAGAATGTCAAGAATGTGCCTCTTCTACGAATTTCAGTCATGAACACATTTTCACTCTTTGTACACCCATATTAACTAAATTTATTTATTTTTTAAACTTTATTTTTACCACTTTTAATTTTTAATACTAAACTTTCACTGTTTTTATTTATTTTTTTTTATTGTCTTTTTTGTTTTTTACATCTTCTTTTACTTTTTTTTATCCACTCTTCAAAATTTTCTTCTTCGTTCAAATCATCTCTTCATCTATCGCCTTTTTGTCCTTTTTTATATTGTTCTCACTTTCATCCAGCATAATAAATTTTTATGTTTCCCTTTCCTCACCTTGATTCAAACTCTTCAATAAATTTTTTTATTATATATAGAAATTTATTATACATAGAAATCGTGTACTTCTATTATGAATTCTTTTAATAATGATTCAGGTATTATTATTTTTAATCCTGATTCAGGTATTATTATTTTTAATCCTGATTCATCTATTTTATATAAAAAATCATTTTCGAATTTATAATGATTTTTTATTTTATCATTTTTTAATTCATTTAATTTTTTTCTTACTTTGATGCAATATGCATCATTACTTTGAGCTTTTTTAAAGCTTTTTAAAAATTTTTCTAATTGCTTATTTATTTTTAATTTATTCCTGATATTCGCAATTAATGCTTCGTTTTCGTTGTATTTTGCGTTATCAGATGCTTGTCTGCTTAAAAAATCTTCAGCAGCATTTATTTTTCCAGGTATATGTTCTGGTTTAAGAGGAGGTCACGTATCTCTGTCCTTTTCTAATCAAAGAAATGATTTTTTTACAAAAACTAATAACTTTATCAAAAAATAAAGAGAAAGCCGCATCTTGCATCAAAAAAAGCAATATTTTCTTTGATGAGAAAAAATTAATTTTATTGCTTCGTTTTCAAGAAAACCTTGAAAAACCAAATTGTCCACTATAACCACTATGATTGAAGTTTTTCAAGGTTTTCTTGAAAACGAAGCAATTAAATTAATTCTTTCTTATCAAAGAAAATATTGCTTTTTTTATTACGAGATGCGGCTTTCTCTTCATTTTTTGATAAAGTTATTAATTTCTGTAAAAAACTCAATTCTTTTATTAGAAAAGGACAGAGATACGTGACCTCCTCTTAATATTAAAATCTTGGATTGACAAGGCCCATCTTCTCCATCTATAATTGTTAAATTTACATTTATTTAAAAATGTAATAGGTTCATGGTCTGTTCTTCTTTATTTCTTTAGCACCTCTCAGGTATGTGTCAAGCTTATGTAAGGACCATACGACAGCTAATAATTCTTTTTCAGTAGTAAAATAATTTAATTCGCTACCTTTTAATGTTCTGCTAATAAAACAGACAATATTTTCGTGATTATATTTGTCTAATTGTGACAAGATTGCAGCTATTGCGTAATCGCTTTGTAACCTGTCATATATAAAAAAAAGAAAATATAAATTAAATAAGATTATAATTGTATAGCTTTCTATCTTGCACGTCGGCGCGGTGTAACAATTAGACTTTATACCGGCGCGCTAGATAGAAATTAGTATAAGATGCGTAAGCGCTTGTATGTGTGCTGATAAACGCTTATATGATAATGTATTCCCAGCATACATATAAGCACACCTGTATTGTAAAAGAGACATATAATAAAGATCTCTCCCCTCTTATAGACAATATACAGGATTCGAGGAGGAGAGACTCCGTGTGCGGAACATCGTATGGAAGCGATGGACTCGCGCAGAGCGCGAGCTAAAATTAGCATGGTATTCCCCCCACAACGCACAATTAAGTTAAGAGGAGAAAGATAGCGACGACGACGGCTTAAACGAAAGCGATTGAGTCGTCGTGAAAAATCTTTGTAAGGCACTTTTTGGCTAGCTCTCTTCTAATAAAGTAAAACTTGAAATATAATACTTGTTTCAATTCTTTTTCTTTTCGATTATTCTGCAGGTCCGCGAGGGGCTGGATAAACACCAGCTCCGTACGGGTAGCAGCAATAACGAAGTACTATTTAACTTAAAACCGAGGCTTATTTTAGTAAAATTGATTAAATATTAAATTCACGTGTATTTCTTTTGTGAATTTATTAAGTGTGTAAAATCTTAATTAACATTAACTTATTTTACGATCAGTAGGAATTCGATTAAATATTACTTTCAATTAAGTGTCTTTTGGTGAATGTACGTTGAAGTACTTAAATTCAAATCTCGTGTTACTTATTGAAATTTACTTGTATGTAGTGTTATTGGCCATTAAGAGCAGGCCGGATTCGCTGTCCTTGTCTAATTGGCATTTTGGTTATTTACTCAAGTATTAAACGGTGTATCTGCAAATTGAAGGTTAAGCGCAATAGATATTATTATTACAAATATTTATGCACAAGAAAAAAAAATCTATCGCTTTGTTTTTGAGAAAAGTAAGGAACGCGAAAATATTATAAACATAATCTTTTACTTCGGCGTTCCTTACTTTTCTCAAAAACAAATCGGTAGATTTTTTTTGTTCTTGTGCATAGATATTCATAATAATAATATCTATTGCGATCAACCTTTATTTTGAAGATACACCGATTAATACTTGAGTAAATAACAAACAACTCAATTGTTACTCGGTCGGTATCAGGTTCTACTCCGGCCTGCTGTTAATAAGTAGTTAAATCTTAACAAATCAAAATTAGAGTCTCATGGCTTATAAGAGGCATTTATTAGTACAAACATATAAGCATAGAGACCCCAGACTGGTTGTAGCATGGCGTCTACACCAAAAACGGGTCTAGCTTAAAAAAGTACCTTTCCCTTTTATCCTTTTCCTTACACATGAGCACTTTGTGCTATCTTTTTTCAGGATAAGGGTTGTGAGAGGTCATAGCTTGCATCTGTCGTTAGTATAGAAAGTTTTTCCATATCTATGAATTTCAAAATGATATTTTCAGTCAAAAGATCCTTTATACTTTCAAAGGCTTTTTGCTGCTTTGCCCCCCATCCATAGGGTACATTTTTTCTTAATAACCCAATTAATGGCAAGATTTGATTCGCATAACCTTTCGCGAATTTCCTGTAAAAACTTACAAAACCCGAGAATGCTTGTAATTCTTTAACATTTCTTGGTGTTTTAAGATGTTTGATTGATTTAATTTTTTCTGGGTCTGGTGTTATTCCTTTTGACGTTATAAAGTGTCCAAGAAATTCAATTTTTTGTTTCAAGAAATTTGATTTTTTAAAATTAAATGTCAAATTATATTTAATTGCTTTATTAAATAATTGCTCTGAATGATCCATGTGCTCTTTGAATGTCCTTGTATGCAGATCATCTACGAAAGCTAGCACAAATTCCTGCATATCTTTTATTACGTTGTCCAGGCCTCTTAACAATGCAGCGCTGCTGGTTTTTATGCCGAAAGCAGCTACATTGAATTCATATACATTGTTATCAATTTTAAACGCAGTATATTTTTTACTTGTCTCCGTTAATTCGATTTGCCAGTACAAACTTGTTAAATCTAAGCTCGACATGAAATTTTTCTCTTTACATCCGAGAAAAATTTCTTCTGTTGAGGGTGGTGCTTTGTGATCGTCAATTATTTTCTCATTCAATTTACGAGCATCCAAACAAAGCCTTACAGTGCCATCTTTTTTATTACTGTAACTATAGAATTTATATAAGGGCTTTTTGATCTCCTTATAATTCCTAAATAGTATAGGACCTACGATGGGGAGACGGATGACGTCATCCTCCCCATCGTAGGTCCCGTGAGTTTTAACCTAATAACCCATGATAGGTCGTGATTTTATGACTCATAAAAATTTTATGACCCATAAAAATATGACGTCAATGGGAGAGAGAGAGAGAGAGAGAGAGAGAGAGAATTCCCCATCGTAGGTCCCGTGATTTTTAGAGAGAGAGAGAGAGAGAGAGAGAGAGATTGATTGATTGATTGATTCATATTTATTACAGATCATGGGGTTCAACCCCGTATGACCCAAAAGTAATACATAATGTTGATTACAAAATAACATAAAATGCAAATATATCAAGCAAGAACAATAGTAATAAATTTGATTATATTCAATTGAGATTTCTCTCTCTGTGATAAAAAGTACAAATAAAAATTATGATTTTAAAAGTATAAGTTTGTTACACTTTATTAAAACTGCACTCATCTGATCAACAAGTTACACAATGATTAAACCGTTGGAGGTCTACAGAACAAAGTGTGTAGTAAAAAATACCATAATATGCAAATACACTCATTGACCCTCTGTCTCACCCAACCACTCAGTGCGCTCCTCAAGCAAGAACTTGTTGTACAGCTTAGCCTTAATAGACTGTGTTTGTCCTAGTTCAAAACTAGCGAATAAGGAGGTATTAACATTAATAAAGCTAGATGCCGTGTAGACGAAAGAATGTAGCATAGCAGCAGTTCGAACAACGGGGCAAATGAGAAGTCTAGTTGGCAGTCTAGTCGAAGTTCGAACAACTGTATCAATGTTTACCCTATCGAATTTAGCAGCCAGATAGCTTGGCTTTTGATACGAAACAATAGAGTGAGCAAGAGCTGACTTGAAATATAAACGCCTGTGGCTCACCGACAACCAGCCCAACTGCAGGTGAAAGGGCGTAACCCTTTCTTGTCTTCCTATATTTCCACAGACAAATCTAACGCAGGCATTAAGTGCCCGATGAAGTTTAATGTTTAACGTCTGAGGTAAGTCGTCATAGACTACACAACAGTAGTCTATTATAGGAAAGATAAGAGCTTCGACAAGGTTTTTCCTGACCTGCCTAGACAGAGCATGTCTATGGAACTTTAATGAATGAAGGGTACCAAAGATACGTCCAACCACCGAACCCACTTGCTTGTTCCAGTTTAAAGTACTAGTTATCCAGATACCCAAATTTTTGACCGAACTAGTATACGGCACCACCTTATCATTTACGAGAATTTTAGGGCAAGAAAAGAGATCAATTCTTGAGATGAATTGCTCGCTACCAATGAATATTGCTTGCATTTTGGATGGGTTTAAGGCAAGACCATTGTCAACAGCCCACTTAACAACTGCCGCAACTTCATGATTTAGAAAGTCAATCTCGTCATTCAGATTTGCGGGCAGAAATGAGTGGTACACCTGCAAGTCATCAGCAAACAGTATATGAGACGATCTGGTTAAAACAGAAGATAAATCATTGATGAAAACAGAGAAAAGCAGCGGACCCAAGACACTGCCCTGAGGAATACCTGCCGTGCAGGTGACCCACTCACCGACATGACCCTCCAAGTCCGTAATAGCATAGGATCTCTTGCTGAGATACGACGCAAACCATCGTATAACAGTATCTGAGCAATTGAATCGACGAAGTTTGAACAGCAGACGAATATGTGACACTGTATCGAAAGCCTTGGAAAAATCAAAGAGCAATAGAGTAGTAATCATTCTTTTATCAATAGCCAGACGTGCATCTTCAAGAAGCTTCAAGAGCGCAGTCTGGGTACTATTAGATTTACGGAAGCCTGTCTGTAGACTATCGAACAGAGAATTTGATTCAATAAAGGAGCTAAACTGAGAATGCACTACTCTCTCCAGGATTTTGGAAACTTCGGAAAGTTTGGCAATGGGCCGAGTTTGTGAAGGTGAATCTATCTTATTTGTCTTTGTCAATGGAAGCAGAAAGGCCCTCTTCTAATCAGTCGGAAAAACAGCAGATGCGAGCGAGCAATTTATGATGGAAGTAATGAGATCAACAGAGGATTGACTCGTCATTTTAAGCATCTGAGCCATAATACCATCAGGACCAAAAGTCCTGGAAGTACCAAGGCGCACAAAAGACTCGACAAGAGAACAATTAACTGGGGCAAAATTAAAGACAGGCAAGTCATTACGTAGTGGTACTGCAAGCACTTCTCTCAACTCACCCTCAGACAAAGCTGGAGCGGCAGAAGAAATTGTAGTGTAGTGAGAGAGAAGAACATTTGAGGAGAAATACTGTAACGGTGAAGGCAATATCCTTGAAGCCAGACCAATCTTGTGAAGAATGTTCCAGCGATTAGAAGAGTTACCCACAGAATTAAGACGATCAGCTATATAATTGTTTTTTGCAGAGTCAAGCGCATTTGAAATTTCACTTCTGAGTCTCCTATATCTTAAAACTGCCTGAGCAGAGCCGGATCGAACAGCATGACGATAAGCTCTATCACGCTCTCTCATCTAAAATCTAATATCAGATGTGACCCACGGTTTTTTCTTAATGTCTAATTTAAGTGCTTTAATTGGTGCACAAGAATCAAAGGACGAAACAAGAACAGAAGACAACTTATGAACTAACATATCAACAGAAGAAGAGGCAGTGCCCAAAGATGAAACACAGCTCTCGTGTGAGTAATTTGAAAGAGAAGATGAAATCATACTGTTTAAAGTTAGAAGGTTAATATTAGCAAAATTACAAGAATTGATTATTTTAGTTGCAGCCTGAGGCTTAAAAGCCTTAAAAGTGATAGTAATCAGATCGTGACCTGCTATGAAAGGAGACGATGTTTTACTGTAAGAAACCAAAGAATTTTCGTCATTTAAAATGAAGAGATCAATCCAGGTATGAGAAATATGATCAGTTGTAAGGGTATGGTGAGTAGGTTCGGAAGGTACTAAGTAAAGGGCAAGTGATTCAATCATTGAGCGGAAAGAGTCTGCGCTAAAATTTTTAGCCAACAAATTGATATTGAAATCACCAGTGATGACAATGTTTTTGTACGATGGTAATAACTCAGATAATGAGTTAAAGAAATCCTCAGGAAAAAGGCCCTTTGGCCTCAGATATACTACCGCAAAAATGAGTTTCTCAGCACCTAGAGAGATTTCAGCTATGATATACTCAGCTGTATTATCGAAAACAGCATTTGATTGAGAAAGTATGCTGACTTTGAGAAAATCTCGCACATAGAAGCCAACTCCACCGCCAATTTTACCCACTCTATCTAACCTAAAGAAATTATAGTGATCAATAAAGATAATAGAAGAATCATCATACTCGGTTAAGAACGTCTCTGTAACAGCAAATATATCCGGTTGATTAGAAGTAATATGATGTTCTATAAGGGAGAAATGAGTTTTGAGCCGATTAACATTAGCATGAGAAATTTGTATATTTTGAAAAAATTGTAGGCCACTTTTTGGCACAGAGATAGCAGGAGAGTTTGAATTTATTACGTTATTAGATAAAGTATGAGAAAAAACGTTGTTAAGACTATTTGATGAGTTTGCAATAAAAGAAAGAGAGAGAGAGAGAGAGAGAATTCCCCATCGTAGGTCCCGTGCTTTTTAACCCAATAACCCATGATAGATCGTGAGAGAGAGAGTATATATATATATATATATATATATATATATGTGGAAAGAGAGAGAAAGCACGATGTGTACTTACCGCAGGTCGAGATGAAAGTGACGACTTTTATGAAATGATAGTGATTATATAAAATTATAAAATATGTATATATATATATATATATATATATACATGGGTGTGTGTGGATGTGTGTGCGTGTGTATGTGTGTGTGTGTGTGTGTACATGAGGAAATGGTGAAAGGTATTAAAATTAAAGATGTTTACTCACCGCTGGTTGAAATACAAATGACGACTTTTTAAAATATTTCTTATTATATTGTTAAGATAGGAAGTATGAAATTAAAATGATGGTTCTGAAAAGGACCATTTATATATATATACATATATATATATATATATATATATATATATATATATATATGTGTGTGTGTGTAATGATGGGTGATTATATACTGTAATTAATAGAAATAATTATTTAAAATATTTTAAAATAATTTATTTATAAAAATGTAAAAGTACATAAAAATTTACATTCTATCGATTGAACAATTATTAATTTTTAAAAAGTATAAGTTGTATAATATTTTTAATTCTTTTCACTCTCATTCTACATCACTCTCTTCATCACGTGACTCGCATAGTCCCACACATACATTTATACGCATACACTGTTCTCCTTCTTTAAAATGCACTCGTTTCACTTATTTTTAATATTACAATATTTGGTCAAATCATTTTTACAAATCATTGTCGTCAAACATTTTTAAACTGCGCACACTTCATATATAAATTTTGTTAAAATAATGACACTGCACTTTTTCATCTGTAGAGGAAGCGCCTACCCTTTTTGCGCTCTTCAGCCCGGAGATCATTTGTGTAAAGGATTGCCCAACAATCGCTTTTAAAATAGCAAAGGGCATACCGTGGCTTCTGAGTTTGGGGCCAAATCCAAGTGTTCCTTGGAAACCAATCAATCTTTTCATGATTGATATTTATAGCTTCCAACGCAATGTCTTGAATACCATACACTCGAAAATACTTTTGCCACGTTAAAATTTCCACTATGACATTATGTCGGGTACTTATCATTTCACAACGGTGAAATGGATAAGCCCTTGGTGATCGTAAGGCGATAAGGTTCCGCCAATACACCTCCTGCGAGCCTGCGGGTATACAACCACCCGTAGATGGGAGGCATGCAACAGCCTCCTCCCCTTCTGCTGGAGATGCAGCAGCAGTAACATGTTCTTCTGGCGGACTCATTTTTAAAACTAAATATCTCCTGATTTTATTTTCTAATCGAACCTTCTTATTTTGAAAATCTTTGAGAGTTCTGGTAAAAAACAAAGATGTTTTTGTATTAAAATTATCTAAGGAATGAAATTCGATTATCGTTTGAGCGACACATGTTTATTTTTCGCTTGAAGTGTACCATACGCATAGTAAATATACTTTACCAAGTCCTAAACTGCGTAAGATGAGTTTCTTCTTTCACGCCCAGTCGTAAATATCCTTTGCACCACATACAACTGGACTTTTATTGTTTTATGATTGCTAAGACCCTTTTCAAATTTTCTCTCTTTTAAAATAGTTTTAAATAAAGCAGTCTTTTTTATACATATACTTATGAGAATGCATGTTTTTGAAATTCTATATATGAGTGTATAATGACCTACAGCATTAAGACGTACTAAAAACGCTATACAGAGGAAAATTAAAAGCATGGGTGGTTATATGTCGACGAGAAATTTATTACTTCGATCGTAAAATCTCAATACTGCATTAATATCAACAAAATGCACTAAATTTGTGAGTAACTTAACGTTTAGATGTATATATTACTTAAGCACCCTCTTGAAGGTGTTAATGTCACATACCATAAAAATGAAAAATAATCACATCGTAAAATGAAAAATAATATGAGAAACGTTGAGGGTGTATACTAAGAAAATAAAAAACAAAAATCAAATGTCAATGAATGATTCCTTTTTAGAATCGATGTAATATATTAAAGGAAACATAAACAGAAAACGAAAATGCATACGCACAAACACGTGCTCTTATCGTGGTTATATTTTAAATTTTATTACGGTCACATCTACAATTTTCACACAGCTATAAATAATTTAGAAAAGTGTTCGTTAAAAAGTAATTAAATATTGAAAAATTTGACAAGTTGATAAGGAAAATTATAAGATGAAAGAATAAATGGGTTTATTTGTTAGTGTAAATTTTTCTAAGGGTGTTGGGTATATAAAAGCAGTCACCCAAATATTTTTCGTTAGTCGTAATCAACATGATGTACAACGCGGAAGAAAAAAGTTTACGCGAGGTAGTCGTCGCCGTAGCAGCACGGTTAAGCTACGAAGATCGTCGTCTCGCTACAAGGTGTAACGATGCATGGCGACGTCGCGTAAAACAAATGGTGTGTGTCCATCTCAAACGGGAGATACGTTTTTTTTTAAGTTTTTGCGGGCCACGTAAAATCAAACAATTATATGACAGTATAATAAAAAAATCTAGACCCGCTCATGAAGCAGCGGTAGATTTTATTTTGAATCGTGGGTGGCAAAATTTACCGATTCTTATGGAAATGGTGATTTCTCTTGAGGAGTTACAGGGTAAGTGCATTTCTTTTTCATAATTATTTTTAAAATCATGTATACAGTAAAGTTATAAGAAAAGTATTCATATATACTAGAGCGTTAAAGGTAAATACAGAGCAGCTAGTCTTTCTCTTTAACTCTAACGAGGTTTCTCTATTGTACCCTCTTACCGATGCTCGCTGATTTCGTATGGATACTTTACTCGAAACCTTACTATATATACATACAGCATGGATCTGTAGGTGTATGCGTGCACGTGTGTATATATATATATATATATATATATATATATATATATATATATATATATATATATGTATGTCCGTGTGTATATATATAGCACCCTCTTGAAGGGACCCTCCCTCACGCTATATATATATATATATATATATTAGGGTGTCCCTTATTTACCAATGTTTTTTTTTTCGTTGTGCCGCCCCCTGGATCTTTAATTTATGCTAAAAAATGAAGATTTTACTCGGAAAAAGTGAGAAAAAGACGTTTTAAACCGTGCCTATTTCGCAAAACGAGATTTTAGTCCACGTATACGCGTTATACTTAATCTAACGTATTTCATTTCTCTACTATGTTTAAAAAGAGCTTTAAACAGTTCAACTATCACATTTTTTTATGTAAAATTTGGCATAGAATTTGAATTTTTACTCATTTTAAATCAAAACGTACATATAGTAAGGTAAGAGACACTTTTACATCAGTTAAGGTCAGTTTTTTTAATGATTATTTGTTTTTTATTAATAATGAATGTTATTTATGATTTGTCTGATTATTTTGAGTAATAATTTTTAGAATATTAGACATGAAAATTTACAAAACGAATGAATCAACATACTTTGTATATTTCAAAATGTCGGAAACACGTAAAAGCGAATGGGCGTGTACGTAAAGTTCACCAAAATTCTCAAAAAATATATAATATTAAATACAAACAAGTTTTAATCGGTGTATCTTCAAATTAAAGGTCGAGCGCAATAGATATTATTATTATGAACATCTATGCACAAGAAAAAAAAATTCTACCGCTTTGTTTTTGAAGAAAGTAAGGAACGCGAAAATATTATAAACATAAACTTTTACTTCGGCGTTCCTTACTTTTCTCAAAAACAAACCAGTAGATATTTTTTTTCTTGTGCATAGATGTTCATAATAATAATATCTATTGCGCTCGACCTTTAATTTGAAGATACACCGATTAAAACTTGAGTAAATAACAAACAACTCAATTGTTACTCGGTCGGTATCAGGTTCTACTACGGCCTACCGTTAAGGGTATGGTTTCACGCTACTTTTCGATCGAAAATTATAATTTTATAAAATTACAATTTTTGAAAAAACTATACATCGGAATGCGTTTTCCTTTTATAGATCACTTCATTTAATTTCGATGAAGGGCGGAAACTCTAAAAATTAGCGGAAAAAAGCGTTAATCGAAGATAATTAGAAAAACAAATTTCTAGTTCGAAAAAATCAAATTTCTCAAAAACCGTGTTTCGTAGGGAAATTTCCTATTCAGGATCATTTTATCTTTGAAAAATGAAGGGCGGAAACTTGGTTTGATAAATCATATCGCAAAAAAGCAAAATTACATTTTTCTAAAAAGATGCGATCAGCTGTAAGAATACAATGGCCATGCAAGAAGCCATGTTTCATAGTTGGCATCAATGCTAATGTATAGTCTGGTACGCGCCAACTTGAAATTCGAATTTTAAATGTAAATTGAATTTGTTTTATGTGTACAATTTCTACAAATAAACACTTTCTCAATATAAAACTGTTTTGTTTTATTTAAAACATAAATATGTAAAAAATTTAATATTATAAGAGAGAACAATATAGTTTACATCATTTGTGAACTCATTATTTTTTTTTTAATTTTCATTATAGCAAAATAAGTAATCTATTCGTTTCTTTGTTTGAAACAAAATATTTTTTGAATGACTTTATTGAGTTAGCGAAACTTTGGCATATCCTAACCTTTTTAGAATGAAAATATGTTTTGAAAAGCGAATGATGAGGATTACTTAATTTTATTGCTAATATAATTTTATTATATAATATAATCTCATCAAATATTATTTTATATTATCGTTCTTTAAAAATAAACAGTTGTAAATAATTTTATTAAGATAAGCCCATATGGAAAAAATTTCTGGAAATAATTGTAAATAAGTGTTACTAACTGTAAATAACTGTAAATAACTATAAATATACAGTTGTTGATATTTATTTACAGTTATTTACATTTATTTATTTTTTTTTACAATTATTCACATTTATTTACTATTATTTATATTTTTTCATAGTTTTTTACAGTTTTTTGAAAAAATAACATTTAGTCAAAATGATAAGTATTATAATGCACAAATAAAATTGAAGTTTTAAGGTTCAACATGTACATTTATTTATGATTTAATTTATTTACAAAATTCAAAAACTAATCATTCATTTCTACCAAATTGAATTCTTCGTCAAATAAAAGAAAGTTTTTTTGCAGTTTGTGTTTTACGGTTGTGTCTTGTTCATTTATCTTTAAAAAAATTTTGTCAAAAAAAATATATTTCAAAATCTTTTCTATTCTTTTTATATTTATGTTTGATTGATAAATCTATATATAACATGAATGTAAAATGTAAATTCCGAATAAAAAGATAAATATTAGGAAAATAATGAATTTGAAAAATAGATTTCTACAAATTTTTCAAAAATAATATTATGAATTCTATTTTATACTCATTACACTAAGATTAAAAAAATTAAGTGATTTTTCCCACGTTTTTTCAAAGTCTTATCCTAATAAAATTACTTATGAATGTTTATTTTTCAAAAACCATAATTATCAATAAAATTAAGTGATCCTTATTATTCGCTTTTGAAAACATTTTCATTCTAAAAAGGTTAGGATATGCCAAAGTTTCGTTAACTCAATAAAGTCATTCAAAAAATATTTTGTTTCAAACAAAGAAACGAATAGATTACTTATTTTGCTATAATGAAAATTAAAAAAAAAATAATGAGTTCACAAATGATGTAAACTATATTGTTCTCTCTTATAATATTAAATTTTTTACATATTTATGTTTTAAATAAAACAAAACAGTTTTATATTGAAAAAGTGTTCATTTGTAGAAATTGTACATATAAAACAAATTCAATTTACATTTGAAATTCGAATTTCAAGTTGGCGCGTACCAAACTATACATTAGCATTGATGCCAACTATGAAACATGGCTTCTTGCACGGCCATTGTATTCTTACAGCTGATCGCATCTTTTTAGAAAAATGTAATTTTGCTTTTTTGCGATATGATTTATCAAACCAAGTTTCCGCCCTTCATTTTTCAAAGATAAAATGATCCTGAATACGAAATTTCCTTACGAAATACGGTTTTTGAGAAATTTGATTTTTTCGAACTGAGAAATTTGTTTTTCTAATTATCTTTGATTAACGCTTTTTTCCGCTAATTTTTAGAGTTTCCGCCCTTCATCGAAATTAAATAAAGTGATCTATAAAAGAAAAACTTATTCCGATGTATAGTTTTTTAAAAATTGTAATTTTATAAAATTATAATTTTCGATCGGTAAAGTAGCGTGAAACCATACCCTTAAGAGATGTAAAATAAGTAAGTTTAGGTCACCATAAAAATTTACTAAAGGTAATTTGAAAATAAAAAGCTTTCTTTTAAGGGACCAAGAGAAATTTTGTTTCACTCTCACTCTTTTTCCCCGTATGAAAATTTAGTTTTGGGGTGGGTTTTCTAAAAAAATAACATAACCTGAAAACCCACCTTAACAGAAAAATACAAAACCTTATGATTCAAATAAACAATTCTATTAACTATAATTTTACGAAATAGATTTCATTTTCCTAAATTTATTATTTACTTTATAGACGGCTTTTTTCGTTGGACATATTCTGTAAAGTTAGTGTTATCAAGCAACAAGTCGCGGTACATATTTAATATTTCATTTGGAAACGAAAGCTGTTTGAATTTGTTGTATCACTAAAGAAATCAAATATATAATTGAAAAGTCATTAAAATGAATTCAAGTATTATAAATATTAATTTATTTATATTTTATATTCGATTAAATACTACTTTTCATAATGACTATATTATTATATTTTTATCCTACCGCCAGTATGCACACGTTACCTGCTTTAACAGAGTTCAAAATTTTATTCGTTTTCAATAGCTTTCGATATACGGTAGAAAAAATAATTTTCTTTGTGATATCAAATAAAGTTCTATTTGTTATTGAACCTTTATTTATTAATTTACTTAAAATAACGAATTTTTTTTAAAATTTATTCATGAAGAATTAAAAGAATTCTTATTACATGATGAAATAACTTCATTTTATTGTAAAATATATTTAAAGATTAAATATTCTGAATATTAATGTATGGTCAATGTCCCAACTATTACCAATTTAATGTTACGCATAATTTGAATTAATAAAAATATATATTTTAAAATGCAAAATTCCGATGAAAATAGATTTATATTATAACACAACATATAAATTATCAAATATTTCCATTATTAACATGTTTTGACATAATTAATAATCATTTATAAATAATTATCAACCGCAATATAAAACACCCATGTACTACTCATCGAAAAGTCGTATGTTCCGACTGCTAACATATCGTTTGTACTATCTACTAATCATGATTTTTCTTCTTAATTTCATATTAAAAGTCAAATATTTCTAACAGAACTCTTTAAAATCACTTAATTAAACTTTATTAAATATTAAAGTAATAAAAGATTACTTTAAAATAAATATTTACAGTTTATTTAAAACAAATCATTTAAAGTGTTACGTCAGGGAATTAGCCCTTTCGCAACATAGGTAAAACGGTATTTAACCGGGCGCGGTTGCTTAGTGGGGTTCGATATCGGGTGGATAGGAAGGTGAGTGGTTGAAGAGAAAAAAAAAGTTTAGTAAAGAAAAAGGAGCACTGGCCTTTTCCGACTTTCGCGGCGGACAAATTGGCCTGTGAAAGCACCTAGGTACTAGGTACTAACACGGAATGCTATTTTAATTTTGTTTAAACGTGGAGGGTGATCCACTATAATGATACCAACTTAGTTGGTATCTAAAATAATGGTGCCAGGCCCCAACTTAGTTGTTGCCTCTAGGCGTGCTTGTTTTATTTTTAATTTTAGAAAATATAATAATATAAAAATGTAAATAAAATCAAATATAATTAAAGAAATAATATAAAATGTTATTTTCAATAAAAATAATAAATTCAAATGTAATTAAAAATTATTTCATGCTTTATTATAAAGAAAAGAAATCATTGCAAATTTGAAATAAAGAGAATTACTAATTTAAGTATAACAAACTTAATATAAAAATGTTGAAATGTATTTTTTTTTAAAAATAAAAATATAAATTGGAAGTAATTAGAAAAACAAAATAAATGAATTGAAAATTTTAAAAATTTAGAAAATTTTGCTTACTTTTGAAGAGAAGATAAAGAGATTCGATGATCTTTCCTTGAAGTTGGATTCGAAAATTGAAATGGAAATTGAGTTGAAGTCGAAATTGAATTGACCCAAAATGAAAAAATTGGAAACTAGAGTCCTGAAGAATAAGGTTGAAAGCCCTTGTGCTTTTAACTTGGAGCCAAAAATTGAAGGAAGAGCTGAATGTTCAGCTTTGAAGCCCAAGAAAGAACTGATTGAGTAAGGTTAACTCAGTCCATGAGCTGAGTTTTGCAAGAAGGAAAAATTTTAAGATGGGAGAAAATTGGGCTTCTCCCTTTGGAAAAATTTGCGAAAAGGAAAGTTAGGCGGAGCTAAAAGGGACGCTCAACTTGAAAAATTTAAGTTTAGATTGAATGTGGGTTTGCCAAATACATGGACAACTGAAAATTCAGTGTTGAGTGTTAATCTTAAGGCACAAGTTGCGGAAAGTCCCACGATGTGTCGCTATTGCGGATTCTCCTTCTCTCTAGTGGATAGAACTGTGCTATGGCGCACCCAGACGGCGCCAAAAAAATCTTCGGTCTCTCTTGCCGCCTTTCCCTCGCGCGTTATAGACATGAAGGTTCCCCCTCCCCCGGGAAAGATGGACATGGGTTTCGGTACTTAGGAGAGCGACGAAGAGATTTCTTTCCCTTCTCGGCGCTATAGCTCACATCGAGCTTTAGACACCCCCTCTCTAACTCACTGTACAGGGGCCTGTAAGTGTTGAAGAGAGCAACGGAGAGATGTATACTTACCCCTCTTGGCGCTATAGCATCCATCGGCGTGTAGACATCGCTCTCTTACTTACCGTACAGCCCGTAAGCGTTGGGCTTTGTGGACAGCAGCGAAGAGTACTGCTTACCCCTCATCGTGTTATAACTTACATCGAATTATATGAATTTACTTTAGAAAAATTTAGTTGAAAGTTTTAAATATTAATAAAAAGTTTTAGAAAAAAGATAAAATATGAATGAAAAATGTTTAAGAAAATTTATGAGAAAATTATGTTAAAAAATTAAAAAAATTCTTAAATAATATAAAAGAATGCATATGAAAAAATTTTAATATAAAATTAAATTGAATAAATTTTGGTGGGTTGTAGTGTGAAGTGGATGAAAAAGGTTAGGATGGGTATGATACAGGGTAAAATAAAAACAGAATAAATAATTTTAATATATATATTAAAAACAAAATATTACAAGTTTTATGCATTTAGTCTTCGAATAAATCTTCTGCTGAATTTTTTTAAGTTGTTAAATCTGGATTTCTCCTCATCCAGAGCTTCAGTCTAAAATGAAAAAAAATTTTTAATAAATATTTAATTATTTTATGATGATGATATACAATTTAAAAAAAACAAAACTTACAGAAAAGGGCTTGTTGATTTCGTCGTCACTGTTGTCAACGACTTCTTTATAAAATTTGAGTAAGCAGGTTGCTGTGATCTGAAATCAAAGAGAAGAAAAATATATTTAAGAAAAGATTTAAAATATTATTTCATAACATGTATGTCAAAATACTTACAGTTTCTATCAACGGTGTCACAGGTATAATCGTATGGATGCGTATGTTTGGTGTGATTGGCTGAAAAAAAGAAAAAAGGAATACAATAATTGAAAAAAAGATATCATTATTATAATTAATAAAAATAAAATTATACCTCTAGGGCATATGTCGCGTTGATTTCTCCGGGTGTTTTTACCCGAAGCCTAGGATGATGATTCTGGTCAGAATGTGTTTTCTGAAAAAAAATTAATATTTTAAAAATAATTTAAAATTTAAAAATATTTTAAAGTAAAACATACATACCCAGAAAGCATTATTAATGTCCTTAATTTCTTCGACTAAATTTTTCGACTGTAGCTTCCTACGTTGTAAGCGCATTACGCGTCTTCGTACCTGAAAAAAAGAAAACAAAAATTAAATTTTAAGGGGATGTAAAATATCGACATTACAGTTTTCCAAGTTATTGGTTCTTAATCCAAGATTTTAAAAAATATCTCTATATTAAAGTCTTCCATTTCTACTAATAAAGAGCCTAATATAGAGATATTTCTGAAAATTTTTGAATAAAGATAAAAATTTTGGAAAACTGCAATATCGGTAACTATGTAAAAATCATATACCCTATTACATCCCCTTAATTATAAATTTTATTGACAAAAAAAAAAAATAACTTACCATGGTTTGTCTGAAATTTTCCATTTTCGAGGATTTTTTAGAAAAAATTTGGAGAAGAAATTTAAAATTACTAAGATGTTGACTCGGCTACAGATGAAAGTATAATGAGAAGAAAATTTTTTAAGAAAGATTCGAACATTGAAATATATATAATAATGGTAAAAAAGATGGTGGGAGAAAAAAGTTTATGCTTACATCTGGTATTTATTGTATGCAATTTACTGGTTATGTTTGAAAGTAACTTTTCAAAATATATATTTTTATGAATTTGGGTTTATCCTGTAAAGAAATTTTTTATTATTATTAGGGTAGAGGGTTAGAAATACAAATAAAAAGTCACAAGATTTTGGAAATTTTGAATTTATTTTAAACAATACAGTTTCGTCATACAAGATTGAATACAGTAACTACCGCCTATGATATTTTTATTCAAGACATGAGTTAATTTGTTACATCGAATAATGTTTTTTTTTAGTTTTTTTAACTAATTGATTAAAATAGTATAAAATTATTGTGTCGTTTTCTTATAAATTATTAGTAAACAATATACAAAAACTCTGTAATGAATTGAATTGACACATATAATGTAAAAACACAACACAGTAATTACCGCAAACTGTAGACTCTGGTTGTTGTAAGCATTTGGTATTCCAGGTATATTTTCTGCAATTCCTCTTTAAAGCGCTTCGAAAATACGGTGATTGAGGTGGTTGGTCGTAACTGTCGAAAAAGGTTCCTATACCTTCTTTGTCTATGTATAATGCTACCCAATGAGTTCCAGACCGATAACTTTTATCTGTATTAATTACTAATGCTGTCGGTCTCGTCAATATTCGCGGGATTCGATCTGCTGGTACTACCCCTACTGTTAGTGTTGGAAGGTGTTGAATCGCCTGTAATAGTTGACATGTATTCATCTTTCTTACTTGGTGATTCTTTGATAAGGCTCAATCCAGCAGTTGTATTATTTTGACTATCTTCTTCTTTATCTTTTATATTTGATGGTTCATTTTCTTTGTTCTCTTCGGGGTCTTTAGCAAGATAATTCGATAACGTATTTAATATTGTCGATGAAGATGATGTTGAATTGTTTTCCTCGTGGCTGTCATCGCATACTGGATTATTTTTACGATATTCACACGCATATATTTCCAAAATTTCAAGAATTTCACCTTCATCCTCATCTTTGTCAAAGTTCAAAGTGCGTGGTTTATTATTTTCCATCACAGCGGCCCGGAAACAGCACTTTCGGTCCTGCGACAAAAACACAAAAGTGTTGTTTCCGGGACGCGGGTGATGGAAAATAGTATACGCACCTGCGGGGGAAACTTGTTCGCCCCTTAGCACGCGTTTAACACCCTCGGCTACGCCTCGGGCGTTATTATACGCGTGCTATGGACCAAACAAGATGTTTCCTCCCGCAGGTACGTAATATACTATTCTTTAACTTCTTTTGTAATGGAATCTCTGAATTTTATTTTCAGATCATTGAGCCATTTTTTTAACAAAGCTGCTTTATGCACAGTTTACCCAGAAATACGATTTTGTTTTATGATAAACACACGAGGTTAAAATTTCATCTTTATATTTAGAATTCATCATTGCAAAACTGGGTACTTCATAATCATCTAAATAAATTACTTTTCGTCCTAAAATGTCCGTTAAAAAATCGACTTTGGGTCGACCTTTATAATTCAATGTGAATACGCGTCTCCTTGAAGAGACATTACGGCAACTTCTTTAGGTATAATTTTGTACTCTTCATCGAAAATAGGTTGAATATCTATAATTAACTCCATTTTTGTTTTAAAAATGTATAGCACACGTAAGTAAAACTAATTTTTTTCAAATTACTGCGTTTAATCGGACAAAATTGACTTTTGAAAAAATAAAGTCGCTACTCGTCTTTTTATTCTCTAAGCTCCGCCCTTTTTCCCCTCTTTTTAAAAACATTTATTTATAGAGATTCTATTTTTAAATTTATCAGTTAAAGTCAACTATAACTTGTCTTGAAGAGTCGATCTCTAATAAATTATCGTATTCCGAGTAAATTATACAGTTTATCGTTTTAGTAAGAGCTGTTTCGAAATGCACTTCTATGCGTATAGAGCCGTGACGAACATGATTCCAATGATCGCAAAAATTTGCTGATAAATTGGGTGTCAAATCAAAAGCGAAAAGGCAGTATCCGTCGGGATAATTTGTACGTCTAATCTCGTTACCTTCATTCGCAAAGTGTATGCCAGTTCCAGAGAAAATCGTATGATAAGCGTCAACGTAGAGCTTATTATTACCAGTAAAAATAGGTTGTAACGGTCTACTCGGAACGGTTACACCGTCGATATATAAAGACAAAAAATTTATGTTAAAATGTTCAAAATTAAATGGATTTAATGTACGATCCCCGTTAAATGCTCGATTATCTACAAAACCTAAAATTATTCTTTTAGGTATTTATCCTATAAATAACATTGTCAAGTGTATCACCTAAAATACCAGCAGGCATGGTTATAGATTTTACTTCTACTCTTGTCAAGGGATATTTGGCCGTTGTTTTTGAAAGTGCATTAGCATGGGCTAATAGAATATTGGGGCTTATTTTTACACGTCTTACGAGAAGCGTAGCCTCAACGATGTAAATACTGAAATTGGCGTCATTCGTTGAGTCCATAAGACAAAAAGCGTCTTTCGATCTTACGAATCGTAATCTTATTTCTACGCCATTTAAAAGATGGCGATCTTGGTTAAATAAATCACAATGCAGGCGACCCAGTAGATCAACTATTTTACCAGCGTAAGTATGTTTACAACGTTCTACTAGACCCTTATTACATTCAGCCTGCAAAGCATCTGGTTTTGCATTCATTTTACCTGCAGTGTCTGTATACCACAGAGAGGTAGTTAAATGAGTATCTTTAGCTGCACGCCCGTAATTTAAAAGAGATTCTATATATGCACGATATGGATAGGCATTATTAGGTGGCAATACTAATTTATTATTACATGATACATCTACTTGTTGAAATAAACTATGTAATATATAATTTACAGGCCCGACTTTTTCGTTATTCTCTGCATCTTTCGGTAGTATTTGAATGCGTAAGCTTAACATAGTATGAGCAAGATCAATGTAACTCTCTCCACTGCTGGATATAAAAATTCTAAAGGTGCATTATCGTTTAACGATGATACGGGCTTATAATGTACTATTTCATTTGATTCAATAGATGTTTGAGTGTGTGGGAGAGTAAATAATGACAGCTCTGATTTAAGACACTTATTATTATGGCTGTGTAAAAAAGCCGTGATATTTTTTAGTTAAAAATATCGTTTGACTTTTGTCTGCGTGAAATTTTTTTCTTATGACGGCGAACAGTTGTTTTTTTTTTTTCTCTTAATTACACCGCTCGAGCGACGTCTCTTTTTTCTATTATCTGCTGAAGTTTTTTTTCTCCTTTTGCCACTTTTTCTTTTTCTTCTTTTTTTTCTCTTTTTTGCTAATAAGTTTGCGATGCTTTCAATCGAACGTCGCTTCAAAGACTGTATTGCTGAATTGAAAACAGGATTTTTATATCCTGACCCACTCATTAACATTTCGTTAATTTTATTTTTTGCTTATTCTTTTAAATTATCTTTTGATTCTGTAAATCGATTTTTTATAGATTCTTTGAAACTAATATTATCACCTATATCTTCAAGTATACTCTTATTCCACCACGCAGAGCTTCTTTACCAACTGCTCTTAACCCTTTCGATACAAAAGGTTAAATAGTTCTGGCCGGACCTGAAAAAAAACTCCCAAGACCTGAACCACGCTACCAGCGCGAACCGGCATAAACGTTGCGTACACCGTTTCCGCTACCGATTTGATTTTCGTAGTATGCTATATAATGACTCATTTTACACTTACATTTAAAGAATACGCTTAAAATGAAGTGTCAATGTGAGAGTTCCATACTCGAATGCTATAGGACTACCGTGTGCGTCTCTTATATCAGTAACGATATTGTTAAATGCATTTTTCATCAAAGATATATATTTAATAGGCGCAAAATTTTTTACTATTGTAGTTCCGAATTTGTAATTAGCATTGTCTAAAGAAACAATTCTGAGTAATGAGGCTTGTGTGTCCCCTACTGTAGAAGGTTCACAAACGTCCGAGTAGACAAATAACTGCTCAGGTATAGCACGTGCCAAGCATGCCGGTCTGCTACCTGTTATAGACCCTCCATTATTATCTATTATGAACCGCATATAAGAAAATCCTGGTGTTACTGTTGTTGTTGTTTTCGTTTCAGAGTTTTCATCTTCTGATTTTATGGTGCTCATTATACCAGGATCGTATCCTAATATTTCACCAATTTTTTCACTTATTGTTAAATAATGCGTTGATCCGCAGTTCGTATCACACACAGTTTTAAGTTCATAATATCCAAAAACTTTGGAAGAGCGTGTAAAATTAAAATGATTACGCATGTTAAAGCTAATATTATTTATACTTTCAACTAATTGTTCTACATTTTCATAATTACCGTACGGTATTTCGTGTGGATCGATTGCATATAGTTTGGTAGTTGTTTTTTTTTTGTTTTTTTTTAAATCATTTCAATATAGAAAAAATTCAATTTTGTTTCTTTAGTTTCATGTGAAAAATGTGGAATAGTACAGGGTATATGAATCTCTGCAAGACCAACACACCAGTCACCGTGAAGCCGCATTTCATGAGGTAGTTGCGTGGTAAAACAAGTAGTTGTATTATCGGGAAAATATCTCATGCTACTGTTACTGGGTAGCACAAGATAAAATTCGTAAGTACTCATATTGCAACGAGCTCGGATTCGAGAATTCACGAATTAAATTTCTCGAGGTATCCTATCCACTTTACAAGGACTTCTTTTTTCTTGCTTCGACCCCTAGAACGTATAACACATTCAATTTCATAAGTTTTTGTTTTCATGCGATTTTTACCTACTAAAGTCAATTCTTCGGTATAAAAAAACCCTTGAATTTTTTCTTCTGCCAGATCAATTAATTCGTATGTGTAAATATCTTGACGTTTAGAAACTCGTGAAATTTTGAAAATTTCTTCACTCCAACCGTGAACATAACCTTTTACAAAAACATGCTTCGCGCGACTGATACGCACAAAGTCACCAACCATGTATTCAGCAGGTTTTAATCCACGTGCTTTTCGATTTTTTCCATCATTGCATTTCCATGAATGTTCCAAATTTTCACGCACTTGTATTGCATTGTATATAGTAACAGAAGCCGGTATCATTTTTATACTACAATGAGGTGTATGATTATAACTTCGTACAAGGTCCTGTAATATATCTATATATCTGTATGAATTTCTGTATGTAAAATATCGCCATAAACGTTCTTTTAAAGTTCTGTTAAAGCGCTCAACAACAGCAGCATTAACATCTGGAGAAGGAGCAATACCGAATAGGATACCTTTGGTTTTTAAAAATTTTTGAAAAGCACTACCTATAAATTCTTTACCACGGTCAGTTTGTAAGAATAGGGGTATTCGACCCTTTGCTCGGGACAAAATTTCAATGAAAGCTTTTACGACCGCCTGAGCGGTTTTATCCTTCATGGGTTGAACAAAAGCAAATTTACTAAATACATCAATAGCTACTAATAAGTACGAGTACCCATCATTATAATTTTTTAAAGTTTGTGTATCGACTAGGTCTAATTCCCAAACTGCATCTATCATGTGTACATTATAATGTAGGCGAGGAAATTTTTTTCTTATTGGTTTATGAAGGGTATATGCATCTTGATTACTCAACCATTCTAAAATACGTTTAGGCGAGTCACTTTTATTTAAACGCAAAAGTTTTCGTGCACCAGAAAAGCCAGCTTCGTGAGCTGGGTTAAAATATTGTTTTTCATACTTTTTACTCATTGCTCTGTTATAAATTCATAGAAAACCAATCCTTTTGTTGTTGTTGCTGTAGGGTCATTAAATTGTTTTGTAATATTTTACTTTTTTCTTTCACTTTTTCCTTTGCGCGAGATGATATTTTACGTTTTTTTGCTTTATGACCATTCGAACTTTCTATTTCGCTATCGGAGCTGCTTGGTGAAGGCGCTGTTTGTGGTGTCACGTTATTTCTCGAAAAGGATTCAACTGATTCGACTTTCCAGTAATATTTATTTTCTATAATTGCGCGTGGCGTGTTAGATGCGCGTAAAATATTTGCAAAATGTGCTCTACCGATAGCGTTAAAACTTTTTCTATTTCTTAATGCATCATTAACCAGATCTATGATACTTGAATTATTTATGACATTACCATCTACAGTAACGATTCCGTTTTTATTTCAAGATAAACGATCGGATAAGTGAGTTTTTAAATAACTTATCAATTGAGTTGCTTTATTTATATATGTTTTTGGGACGTGAGCTAAAATAGACGAATCAGACATTTGAGAATCGTTTTTTGTGAAAGTTGTGTTCGTGAAATCATCTGCTTTCACTCTAGTATTTTTTATGAAAAATAAATATCTCTGTAACAATTGTAAAAAGTTTTTCCATTTTTCACGGTTGTCTGGAAAATCGTCAGATGTTAAAACATTGCTCATTTCTTCATCTAGACGTGAAAATTCATCTCCTGGTGTCTGGATGCTTTTAAGTGTTTCCAAATGTTTTAAGCCTTTTTTACTTCCTTGACCATCTTGTGCGTTAGTCTGCGCTCTTTCAACATAATCCAAACTGTCTTGTGGAACTATAACCATTTCCCGAGCACGTTCCATTATGTGAAATAGCGTCACTGTTTAGAAAAAAAAAAGGTTATTTCACAGCAAGCGGAAATTTGTCATATATAATAAATAAAAGTAAAAAAAACGTTTCTACTGATTTACAATATTTTGTGTCTTTCAAAAATTATGTTTCCTGTGTGCGTGTGTGTCTACTTTTTTCGTTCACATTCTGTCTTAAAAGCCTTTCACTTCAAATACACTTAAAACACTTAAAACACATGTTTTTTTCAATCTTTTTCTTTTATATTTATTTGAGTTTTTATTTAAAAATTTAGTGATGTTTCAAGATGTTTTTAAACGAACAGATGTATATATTATACTGTAAAAGTACAGAAAATGAGTAACGTTAAAAAGTTTTTATGTTTCCTGTATACACTTATGTTTTTCGTTTACATTCCGTCTCAACAGCCACCCACTTTAAACACTTAAAACACATTTGTTTTTCAAGCTGTTTTAATTAAGTTTATTTTAGTTTTTATTTAAATAAATTTACTGCTTTTTTAAGATGTTTTTTTTATTTTTAAACGACCAGATGTTTATATTATAAAAGTACAGGAAATGGGGGACGTTAAAAAGTTTTTATGTTTTCTGTACACTGAGAGTAAATTCATGCTAATAGAGCATGCGAACCGCCATCTATGCAAGCATATAAAACATTGATACAAATATGACAGGCGTAAGAAGCTCTATTAGTATTGGATTACCTTATACTAAAAAAGGTGGTATGGAGAGTAACTAAAGCATGAACGGCATTCACTGATGACTCGCGTGGTATACTTCGATGACTCCCCACTCTCATATCCTTTGTTTGCTTGAGTCGCCTCCTCTTTTGGGTGGTCTATACCCAAAAATTTCGTATTTTCGTTGCGTGAATCTTGTTTTTCTTTTCTTTTCTTTTTTCATGAGGGAAGAGACATTATAAATATAATCTGTTAAACTTTATAACTGTCAATAATTAATTTTTAACTTAAAATTTAATTATTTTAAACAGCTGGGGGGCAGATGAGCATGTACGATTTTACGCCAGATATGTTTCGAAGTAGCGTTGGTCTAGTGCGTAACTTATGCGCTTTCCCTTTGGAGTACGCGTGTTCAACTCTCGGCTAGGGTCACTTTTTTTTTAATTTTTTTTTTTTTATTGTTTTAATATGTTTTATTCCTTTTTATATTTATTTTTTTTTTAGATTTTGTATTTTTTTAATAATTTTAAAATTTAATTTTTCACAAGTACACTCGTTTTTTTCAGTGAAAATTTTTTAAAAATAAATCATTTTTTATAGGTAATAATTACAAATATTGATAAATAAATAATAGTGATGTTTATTTTATAATAGTGATATTTATTTTATAATAGTATAGTTTAATTTATTTATAATTTAGTTTATAAAATTTACAATAAATTACAATAAATAAATAAAACTGAGGTATTATTATTTATGTTATAATATATATTGTATATTGAAATATGTTTATAAAGACAAAATTGAACTATAGTATTGTAAATATCACTATTATTTATTTATTAATATTTTAAATTATTTTTTATATTAAATAATTTATTTAAAAATATTATAAAAAAACGAGTATACTTTAAGTAACTTGTGAAAAAATAGATTTTAAAATTAATAAAAAGATAGGAAATAAAAAAAATATAAATAAAAAAAAGCAATAAAAATATTGAAATAATAAAAAAAAAGTTTAAAAAAAGTGGTTCTAACCAAAAGTTGAACTCGCGTACTCAAAAGGAAAAGCGCGAACATTACGCACTAGACCAACGCTACTT
Source organism: Anastatus disparis (assembly GCA_017163975.1). Classification (NCBI taxonomy): domain Eukaryota; kingdom Metazoa; phylum Arthropoda; class Insecta; order Hymenoptera; family Eupelmidae; genus Anastatus; species Anastatus disparis. The sequence continues at coordinate 586,457 of JAFFSR010000407.1, forward strand.
TGAAATATCTCTGGCGTAAAATCGTACATGCTCATCTGCCCCCCAGCGGTTTAAAATAATTAAATTTTAAGTTAAAAATTAATTATTTAAAGTTAAAAAGTTTAACAGGTTATATTTATAACGTATCTCCCTTCATAAAAAAAGAAAAGAAATGAAAGATTCACGCTAAGAAAATACGTTAACGAAATTTGCAACATGATTTTGGATATAGACCAGCCGTGTTTGCTCGCGTTGCCACCCAAAACATGACGCGACTTGAGCAATAGAAGAATGCCATAGTTGGCAGTAAAGAAAGAATAGTGGACAAGCCACGTTTACTTCCTTCACGTCCCATGAGAGGATACAGCGCTAGCTATCGAAGGATATTAGAGTGGGGAGTTACTAAAGCATGTAAATAAACAGTTTTTGGATAGCACAAACCTCGTAAGAGTAGATGGCGCTGTTATGAAAGCATAGGACATTACTTACTAACTTTGGATACGTAAACTAAATGCTCTATTGGCATGAATTTTCTCACAGTGTATGCTCTTTTGTTTTTCGTTCACATTCCGTCTCAACAGCCACCCACTTTAAACACTTAAAACACTTAAAACACATATGTTTTTCAATCTGTTTCAATTAAGTTTATTTTAGTTTTTATTCAAATAAATTTACTATTCTTTCAAGATGTTTTTATTTTTAAACAAACAGATGTTCGTATTATACTATAAAAGTACAGGAAATAAGTAACGATAAAAAAGACGTTACGTTTCATGTATACACTTATGATTTTTCGTTCACATTATGTCCATACACCACCCCCACTTAAAACACTTGAAGAACTTAAAACACTTAAAACACTTATGTTTTTTAATCTGTTTTTGTTATATTTATTTTAATGAATGTATTATTTTTCAAGATGTTTCATTTTTAAACGACCAGATGTTTATATTGAACTATTAAAGTACAGAAAATGGGTAACGTTAAAAAGTTTTTATGTATCCTGTATACACTTATGATTTTTAGTTCACATTCTGTCTTAACATACAGCCACTTAAAGCACTTAGAACACTTATGTTTATGAATCTGTTTCTTTTCTGATTTATTTTAGTTTTTTTTAAAGTAGTGAAAAAGCGGGTGTTTATATTATTTTTTAAAAATAGCAGACGCAAGCAAATCCAGTAAGGGAGTGATCAATAACGGTAAAAAACTACCTCCGTTTTTTAATATTGGACGCTTTTTCTTTTTCCAAAAAGAAGTTTGTTTATATTTTCGCGCACTGTTATTTTTTATTTTTTTATCCTTTACAGTTGTCACGGCTTTGTCAGCGAGTTTTCTTAAAATATTTTTTTGTTTCGACAGCTGTTTTTTATTTTTATTTTTTAAAATTAACGCGCGCGGCCGCTGTAAATACACACGCGCTATGTCAGCTGATTTGAGCGCGTGTGTACTTTCACCGCCGATAAACATGTATCGCTCGATCTAACGCTAAATTAGCTACTAGCTATGTTATGACCGCTAATAAGCACGCGGGAGCACGCGCCCTACATCAGCTGATGCGCGTGCTCCGCGGCGTTAATGCCGCTATGTATTAGCTGTAATTGTTGCATGCAATATTATGAAAATTTATGTCAAAATTTTAAAAATAATTGATTTAAAAATGATGTAATAAAAATTATTTATATAAATTAATTCTAAATTAAAATTAATAATTATGATAAAGAGGGAAAAGGTATAAGTACAGGTATATTAAAGAAAAAAAAGACATGTTTTTTACAGAATTTATTGACACAATCATTTAAAAAATTTTATAATATTTGTTTTTACAGATGATGTTTTCATAAGCTCCGTCGACCCGCTAGTACGTGATTTATAATCAAGCATTTTTAACACCCGCCATTTTGCAAATTGGAGAAGATTACTGCAGTTTTAATAAGTGCAATACTTTTAAAAACGCGTATTTGAAAGTACCATTAAGCTTTCATTTACGCATCTTTTAAAAATATTGCAGATATCAAATCTACTGTAATTTCAGCTAATTTATGAATTGGAGTACATTAAAAATGCTTGAACTTAAATCGTGTACTAGCGCATAAACGCAATAAACTACTAACATAATTATTTACATTAATATTTGTACGCAATGTATTTTACAGTATACTGATTCGGTAATAATACACACACATACGTATGTGTATAAAATTATATATAATTACATTTTTATAACGGCGCATTATTACAATGAATGTTTTTAAATTTTTATTTTTTTATTCTTACAATTTTTTTCAAATTTTAATGTTAGAATAAGTTTTTTTTTATAATTTTTAGGAAAGTTTATATGGATTGAAAAAATTTTTTTAAATATTTACATCTCAATATTTGGAAACATTTCTTTTCGAGTTTGTTCAGCAATAGGTATTATCAAAAATGCTAACATTTCTTCAAAAACTATATTATAATATTTTTCTGTAAAATCACTAGGTAAAGTTTCTTTTAATCTACGATATAACAATTCTATAACAGAGTTATCATTTAAAAAATTTTTAAATTCACTTAAATTATCCAACATATTTCTTCGTGCTGTCTCTGATGATACTCGTTGATAAATAATATCACGCGTGTATTCCTTTTAAAATGTTGCACACGAATCTATATTTTTTGTATGTTCCTCAAGACGAGCTATTTGTGCATTGATACATTGACTTACAGTTTTAACGGCATGTCGGAGCTGCAGCAATCGAGTTTTGCTTTTTTTATTTTATCAATATCTTTTTAAATTCTTAAATTAAACAAATATAATGACTTGCCCGCACTAAAGCTATATTTATACAATAATTTTTGTTAAAATAAAAAATCATTTGGACTTGTTATTTTTTTATGAGCTTGGATTGGAAATTAGATATCAAACTCGACAAACCTAACCTTAAAATACGACATATTGAAAGTTTTTATTATAACTTTGTATGTATAATATTTTGGTGGATTTCTTGAGTTGTCCGCACTAGAGTTTAATCTTACAAATTTTTTCTTTGTAGCAAAGAAACTCGATTAAACGCATCGTTTATTCATAAGTTAAGATTGGAAATATTATTAGAAGGCGGACAGCTTCGTCATGCTCTTAACGCCTTCAAAAGTAACGAGCTGCATTACAATAGTAGGTAAGTACATTTTTCCTTTTTTATTTTGCTTTTTAATATCCATGCTCTGAGATGAGAGGTCTCTAATTTCTCCGAATGATGGTCGCTGCTCAATCGTCACAGACTTTGAACCATACGATGTTGTGAAGAAAAGTTCATAATTACCCATAGTAACAACACGTTATCCATTATATTCTTCATAATATTGATAATCATCGTTGAAGTAGGTGGATATCAAATCAAATTTTTCCTGCAAGTCGTTCCGAGCATTGACATCCATAACTAATTCACGTTGAGTTCTTTTTATACCACCACCAGCATTGACAAATTTCAGCACAATATCGTATTTGAATACACCACTGTCGTTTGACTCTTGTGCCCGATCAAATCCCACAATGACCCTTTTTGTATTGGAGACATTTAAAGCGTAACAGGTAGCTAAAATAATGTTGGGTAGTCTAAATGTCCTATCTACCTGTTTACCCTAAAAACTCGACAACGTGCCGCGGATTATAACTCTACTTGCATTTGAGCCATTCTGACTTTAACACTATTATGTAAATAACTATGTTTCACCGCAAGTGTTTTGTCAACTAATCTGTACAAAATTTATTTATCCAGGCTTTTCAAATTCATAGCCCCACCTACTACTATACGCACACATACACAAAATTTATGTAAATAAGAAAAGAAGAAGGGGATATAAAACTTTTTTCTACACACCCATAGGTCCACTCAAGAAAACGCTCTTTAAAAATAAAAAAGTAGGGATTTCATTTTCTATTTTTAGGAAAGTATTGAGTATTGTAAATGTCATAGATATAATAACTATTAGGATTGGCCCTACTGAGAAGATCTTTCTCTTCTATAACCTTCTTTTCATTGCATTTTACAACTATTTTCACCCACGTTTCGCATTGTATTTATTAGTTTTTACTTCGGGGCCGAACCCGTTTTTTATTGCACTTAGGCTCTTTAGGAGTTTGGTGTATATAAAAATTAACCCATACAGAGCACAGATGTTTTTAAAAAACGTGCTGAATCTTCATCCATGTGCAAATGTCACATTTCCTTTTTGACCCCACCAACGTATTTTTTTATTAAAAAACAAACGTGGGTATTCTGTAGAAAATGAAACAGAAAGATTTTCATTTACGTTTCAATTCTCGTATTGAAAGGTTCTTTCTCATCTTCGAGAAATTTTTTAAGTTTTTTTCTTTTTAAGTATTCCTTAAAATTTCAAATTTAAAAATTTCGTCGCGTCAAGAGTGGTGTAATTTACGTAGCAGTGTAGTTGCTACAGATTCATTTGTAAATAATCGTAACCGTACGCCGCTCGTGGGCGAGCAATCAACGAGAAGACGGTCTACATTGCGCGCGATGTCGATTAACGGTTTGCGTCGTGAATTACGACGACTTCTTACCAATTTTACGGCACGTGACATTAGGTCTTTGTATCGGAGAAATTTTATTCTTCGATGCACGCATCTTTAATAGCGGGGACGGTTATTGTGAATCGTAGGTTACGTGATCAACAACAACAACGACAACAACAAGATGAAATTCGGTTGAACATACCATTTGATATTGCACCACTACCACATGATCCTTCGCTAATTCGTGATCATCAGTTTATAGTACCAAACGACGAATCATCTTCAGCTGTGGATAGATCGCGAGTACTCAACGATTTCTATTATCGACCGCACCACAATCCATTCGACCAGACTGACTACGTGAACGAGCAAGGCAACCTGGTACCCACTTGCTTCAACCAAAACAACTGTGCGGACAACGATGTCAACAATCGTAAGTTTTTTTAAAAAATCATTTTATTTATAATATTTAGTTTTTTTTTTTTAAATAACAAAAAATATTTTTAAAATATCATCAATAACGAGGAACTAGGTGTTGCAATTCCTGAACATTGGAAAAGCATTCAATGGGCACCACGTGCGCGCGAACGTAGATGGTTATTAGAAACTCAAATAACGACAAAAACCACGCGCTTTAACTCCCTTTACACGAATTACGAGCTTTATTGCTACGGGTATCCGAATGTTTTCGTAGGGTGTCTGAACCCTAAAAATTAACACAAAGATTTTATATAAATGTATACGGTCATGTAAATTTAAAATACATTTTTTTAAATTCATTTTAATATAATTTAAACATTTCAAATATTATTTTTATTGTAATATATTTGAAATTTTATATGACGTATTTCATATAAAATCTTTGTATAATTTTTACAAATAGTATGTTTTATGTAAAAAAAAATTGAAGATTTTATAATAATTTAAAATTCATTTAGTGTATAGATTATGGTTATTAAGCGTATGATAGAATAAAAACAGCGGTAGCGTACATCTACTTAAATTTACATTCATAAACGGAGTAGGGATATGAGAGAAAAAGTACGGGATATAACTGAATGAAAGAGAGAGAGATATGTATATACTTTAAGGAGATGTAGAACGGACACTACACCCATACCTATAAATATTAACTTTTTTTCCATTTATTGTTGAATTTTCAGAAAAGAAATGCATTAGCTCGTGGTATGTTCTATGATGATTATTTAATTAAATTTGTAAATGAGTTCATTCATTAGTTTTAAGATTTTCAGATTTCTGGTACAAAAACGAAAACTTTGAATAAACAATATTGGGATCGTAATTTTCTATGAAAAAAATTCAACTAAATAATCTTTGTGGTACACACTACAAGCTAATTTCTTTGCTGAAAATTTTGCAATAAGATGAAGAGATAGTCGATATTTATGAGTAAATGTGTAGTATCTATTTTACATCTTCTTAAGAATCGTCCGTATCGTTCTGTCCTTGTCTAACGAAAAACAGTCAAATTCAATTGAATTTTTCGTTTCATACTTTACTTGAAAAGTAATGTAAATTTCATATTTTTTCTTAAAATAGAATCGTTTGCTCGTTTTTTACTATACAGCCCTCACCTCTTACATTTGTATATAAATATTTAATTTATTATAACGGGAATTTAGATTGGACAAGGACAGAACGATACGGGCGACTCTTAAAGGTATCTAAAGTAGTATATTCAACGCAAACATTTACGTTTGTATATTAACTTTTCTACGTCAATTCTTTTTTCTTTTATTAATTTTTAGCTTTATTTTAAGAAAAGGCGTTATTTTACAAATTAAAAATAATAAAAATAATAAAAATAAGTTGACATGAAAATATTTATTTTTGTCTCTTTATTTTTATATAGTTAACGCCCTAGAATTGCTGAGACAAGTGTATTCGAGTCCAAGCGACGATGACGGCGACAACAACGAAGCAGATGTTAATTATATAAGCGATAGCGATAGATATATTGATAGTAATATAATTAGAAAAAATATAATAATACCCGAGACCGATGAGAGTATTAACGATAGCGATAGTGATAATATATATATAAATAATAAAAAAATAATTATAAAGAACATAATAATACCGGAGAGCAATGATAGTATTAGCGATACAAGTAGCAAGAGTGAGTGTTTAAATTCCGAAAATAATATAATTATATCAGAAAGTGATGAGAGTATGAATGATGGTAACGAAGAATCACCGTTATTAAGTAATGAAGCGATATTAGGTGATAGTGTGATGAATGAGAGTGATATTGAATTTGAATATTGTTCATGTGTAAATAATAGAGAAAATGAGGTTAATTTATATAATCAGGTAGGTGGTGGTAGAAATGCACAAAAGTTTGCTGTAATTTCTCGACAACCGGGTGGGAATTCGCAACGTTACGGTGTGCGTGGCGAGCACCTAACTATACGTATTGAAACGCCCCCACCAAATATCAGCCCTTTAGTGTGGTTGCAAGAAGCAATTGCAGAAATTCACGCGTATATTATAGATTTAACCGAAAATCCTTTCGATTATATTACAGCGTATATTACGAGCGATGAATTTACTCGTGGACCCGGTTGGATGCGTTGAAAGTACGTAAGAGATTTTCACCCCGAAGAATTATTGGATATTATTTTTCAAATTGCTCAAAGTAATGCGGAATTTAATATCAATAATAATTTTATTCTTGATATTACTTTAGTAAAAGGAATCCAAGGCGGGGCTAGAAATTTAGATAAACCCTTAAACAAAGAAGCCGCTAAAAGAAAGCGCTCTATCATCACAATACAAGATGATGATAATCTTTATTTGCCACGTGCGATAGCGGTCGAATTGGCATATTTATTGTTTTAATCCGATCCGAAGAACACAAATTTTTTAAAAAATTGGAAAAGCACGATCGATTCACGACGTGCTTTTCAAAAAAAATGTGCCTTTGATATTTTAAAAGAAGCTAGAATTGACCTAAATGATATACCTGAAAATGGGTGTCATATGGAACATCTTCAACTTTTTCAAAAATATCTCGCACAAAATAAAAATATCGCTCTAATCATAAGAAAAAATAATGAATTTGCGAATAGTATGTCACAAATATCTACGATGGACGTATTTCGGAATTTTTTATGAATAATAACGATAATAATATACCACCACAAGAAATTAATTTATTATACTCTGAGGGTCCACCAGGACATTTTGCTTTTATAAAATCTTTACAGCAAGCTGGTGGACTCTCAAAGTTTTGCGAAAAATGTAACAAAGCATACGAGCGAAAAGATTTGTATAAATGTAGCGATATTTGTGCTTGTTGTTTTTCCAAACCAGTATGTGTGTGTGGAAAACAAAATATAATCTGTTCCGCTTGTAACAGAAGTTTTGTGAATCAAGCGTGTTACGCGAGACACTTACAAAATGGAGTTACGATCGGAACAGTAGTGTGTGTGCTGTCATAAAGAATTGCGATAAATGTGTGATTAAAAACATTAATAGAAAAAAAAATAAACCAGAGCACAAATGTGGTACATTTTATTGTAATCGGTGTAAAATTATACATACTTACATTGAAATGTGCTACATTAAACCGTGCGCTGTTAAAACAAGCACGCATAATGAAAATAAGCCGGAAAATAGATTTATATTCTATGATTTCGAGACGAGGCAAGACGATCTATACAGTGCTAACGTAAATTTACATGTTGTAAATTTATGTGTAGCACAACAAGTGTGCGACAATTGTATCAATATTGAATCTCTCACAACTCATTGCGGTTTTTGTGGTATACGGGAATTTATATTTAAAGAGAATCCCGTTAAAAATTTATTAGAATTAGCTAAAAAAAAAATAAAATAAAATCAAAGAATTTGATGCGCATTTTATTTTAAACAGTATTTTAAAAGAAAATTATAATATCAAACCTAAAATAATATTAAACAGTAGAAATATTATTTTAATGTCTGTTTATAAAACGCGATTTATTGATTCGATAAATTATTTCAACATGAGATTAAGTGATTTACCAAAGGCATTCGGCTTGCCTGAAGGTAATGTTAAAGGGTATTTCCCACATTTTTTTAATACGAAAGAAAACGAAAAATATAAAGGCCCGTTACCACCAGCAAAATATTACTCGCCCGATACAATGAGTGTTGGTGAGAGAGAGAAATTTTATCAGCGGTACAACGAAAATTTAAAAACATGTACCGAATTCGATTTCTAAAAAGAAATTATAAAATATTGTACCCTAGATGTAAATATTATACGGCGAGCGTGCATTGTGTTTAGAAATATATTTCTAGAAAAAGGAAATTTATGCTCTTTTTCACAGGCTACGACTATAGCTTCTGCATGCTCTGTCCTATACAGGCAAAACTTTTTACAGGAAAAAACGATCGGCCTTATACCCACAAAGGGCTACAGACTTGCCGATAACCATTCGAAAAAATCAAACGAATGGTTATTATGGCGTGAACACGTATTAGGGAAAAAAATCATTCACGTGGCAAGAGCTCGGGAACATGTTTTACCAGAGGGCTATAAAGTCGATGGTTTTTTTCCGGTGGATATAAACGAAGCTTCATCCTCGAAATTCAAAGGAACAGTATTTGAATTTCAAGGATGTTATGCTCATGGGTGTAAAAAGTGTTTTGCTCATGACCATGAGTCGAGAGATTCATTCGGGCGACCAATGCGTGAGTGCTATAAAAAAACACTCGAGAAAATCCAAAAAATACGTGCTAGCGGATATGAAGTAGAGTGTATTTGGGAATGATTTCAATATTATGAAAACAGCACAACCCGAAATATCGCTATATTTAAAAAACCACTCACTTTTATGCAACGTTAAATTGGACCCTAGGGACGCATTCTTTGGTGGACGCACTGAAAATTTTGTCACTTCGTATACAATAAAAAACGAGGAAAAAATCAGGTATACGGATATATGTTCATTATATCCGTATATCTGTAAAACAGGTAAATTCCCTACAGGCCATCCACAAATTTATGTTGGAGGTGAATGTTAACAGCTGACAGGGAACAATTATGAAAAATTTTCTGAGGTAAATGGACTTGTCAAATGTCTAATTTTACCTCCTCAAAATTCATATATACCTGTTCTACCTGTCAAATCAGGAAAAAAATTATTATTTACTTTTTGTAAAACGGGTTGGGAGGAGCAAAATTTTCAATCTTGCAAACATATTTTATCTTTTTTCTAAAACTTTTTTATTAATATTTAAAACTTTTAACTAAATTTTTCTAAAGTAAATTCATATAATTCGATGTAAGCTATAACGCCAAGAGGGGTAAGCAGTAGTCTTCGCCGCTGTCCACAAAGCCCAACGCTTACGGGGTGTACGGTAAGTAAGAGAGCGATGTCTACACGCCGATGGATGCTATAGCGCCAAGAGGGGTAAGTATACATCTCTCCGTTGCTCTCTTCAACACTCACAAGCCCCTGTATGGTAAGTTAGAGGGGGGCGTCTACAGCTCGATGCGAGCTATAGTGCCGAGAGGGAAAGAAATCTCTACGTCGCTCTCCTAAGTCCCGATACCCATGTCCATCTTGCACGGGGGAGGGGGAACCTTCATGTCTATAACGTGGGAGGGAAAGGCGGCGAGAGAGACCGAAGATTTTTTTGCGCCGTCTGGGTATATAGCACAGTTCTCTCTACTCTCTTTCCTCAACAAGCTAGTCATTTTCTATTACATGGAAAAAGATACTATTGATAAAAAATGTTAGCATGGTTATTTATTAATATACGCATTCTTAAAATTAAATTTTTGCATTAAAATTAAAATACATTTTTGCTGTTTTATGATAATAAAAAGAAGTATATGCTTAATCCTAAATAATTGTAATCAACGCATAAACGATTATTTTCTAAAATTTTTTTGTTATAAATGATTATGCATGTTCAACCATAAAATAGTGTATTACTATTAAAAAGCGTGATATAGCTGAGCTTGCACAAACATTCATATTTTATATTTTGTTTTATTTAATTAAAGAAACAAAAAGAAAAACATAATTATTGAAAATATAATCGCACTTAAAAATAATCATAGTCATATTGCAAACTTTCAGAAAATTAATTTTTAATATCAAATAGATAGATAGATAGATACTATTTATTGTATATCATATTATTATACAAGTGGCGTGTAATACAATTCATAAATATAATATTAAGTATTGCACATAAACAATGAATAAATGTAAAAATATTGCACATAAAACAATGTATAAATATAAAATATTGCACATAAAACAATGTATAAATACAATATATTGCAATTGATATCACAGTCAGTTACTAAACCTAATAATACTGAATAAATAAGTCACAACAAAAGAAGTGATATCACAGATATAAAAAAAAATATAGTAAAATACACGCAATCCTATAAATTAAAAGTCAGTCATACAATATCTATCAGTCATAGTATATAAAATTTTTAATTTAAAATACAAAATGAAAAATGATAAATAATGCAATAAAATAATAAAGCGTATGCAGTAGCACAAAAACGCAGTCAAAATAATAAAAACAAGTAGAGCATTCACTCACTAACCATTCAGCCAATAAATACAATCACACCTTAAGCCTATATAAGGGACGTCACATTATAATAAATTAACATATAAATAAAAAATAAAACTTAGTTTACTGAAGGTCGAGCAAGTACCCCCTCAGAGCCGACTTAAACCTGCTGAGTGATGGAAGATTCTTTATATCAGCAGGCAGGAAGTTCCAAAAATGCGCACCCTGAACCTGAAAGGAATTCCTTCCAGTCTCAGTACGCATGTAGGGCACCGCGAAATCCCTAATCTCTCCCCTAGTGGCTACCCTAGGTACATATCTAGTGAAGAGACCCACTAGATACTCGGGAGTATTCATGCGCACGATTTTGTACATAAGTACAGCCATAAAATACTGTCTCCTCGCATCAGTACGCAGCCAACCCAGCGCAGCTCTATGAGGAGAGATATGATCGCCCATTCTCACGCCTAATACATATCTCACACATGAATTTTGTAGTCTTTGTAATCGTCTTTTCAACCCCTGTGAGGCATCGAGCAGAACTACTGAGCAGTAATCGAGATGTGGAAACAGCAGGGCGGTCGCGAGTTGTTTGCGCAGAGCCTCAGTGGTATACCGACGAAAAAACCGTAAGCCATACATAGTTCTATTAAACTTCTTAGTCAGCATATTAACATGTGGCTCCCATGATAGCTTAGAGTCAAGCACAACACCAAGGCTCGTAACGGTATCAGAGAAAGATATGCCGACACCATCCTCAAACTCAATCGTCCTTGGCTCACCAGCATAAAAGTCATTAATAAATCGACCATTGCCAAAAACAATCGCTTTAGTTTTGTTTGCATTTAGTGTGAGAGAAGCATCAACAGCCCACTCCGACACCGCCTTGGCCGCCCTCTGTAGAATGCGAATACCTTCATGCACATCCTCATAAGAGACCTGCGTATAAATTTGCAGGTCATCTGCATATAATAGGTGCTCGACACAACCGGGGTCAAGGGTGTCACGTATGTTATTAATGTAAAGGCAAAACAACAGAGGCCCCAGCACTGAACCCTGCGGAACTCCTAAATTGGTTGTTAGCCAATTCGATTCCTCTTTCAAATGCGTGAAAACCATTTGTTTCCTACCTGATAAATAGGAGCTAATCCACTTGAGTGCAGCCCTGGAAAACCCCATCGATCTCAGCCTTGCAAGTAATTTGGAGTGAGAGATCGTGTCGAATGCCTTACTAAAGTCAAACAGAAGTAGTAGCGTGACAAGTTTCTTATCTAGACCTGATCTTATGTCATCAGTAAGTTTAAGTATGGCAGTCTGCGTTGAGTGATGCTTTCTAAAACCAGTCTGCATAGAGTCAAGTATCCGATGTGTCGTAATATACTCTTGCAATTGGTCATGAGCAATCTTCTCCAGGACCTTTGAAAGAAAACATAAGATTGCTATGGGCCTAAAATCTTTAAGCATTGTTGGTGCAGGACACTTTTTTAATGGGCCTAAAATCTTTAGGCATTGTTGGTGCAGGACACGTTTTTAATGGCACAATGCGTGCACGCTTCCAAAGGCAAGGGAAGACCCCCCGTGCAAAAGAGGAATTGAACAGAGTCACAAGATGTTCTCCGATAAACGGTAAAGCCTTGAGTATCACGCTCTGCGGAATGCCATCCTCGCCACAAGCCTGTGATGAAAAATGCGAAATTGCAAGGACCACATCAGTAACATTAATTGGTTTGAAGGCAAAGCCACTTTCACTACACTGGGAAAGAATTCTCTTACATTCCTCATTGTCATCGTGCGGCGAGACTGACACCCCCGCAAAGTGCGCATTAAGCTCATCCGGAGTAAATCCATTCAAGTCCCCTTGAGGTCCGGACAAGAGTCCCAGGTCTTTTAACTCCTTCCAGACATTACCTTTGGCAAGAGCTTCGAACAGTCTGTTATGATAGTAAGTAGTCCTAGCTTGTTCAGTCTGCTCGTCAATCGTTTTACGTAGTTGCAGAAATTCAGAGAGATATCTCTCATCCTTCGTCCGTTTGTATCTTCGATACGTGGCATCTCTCTTGCACCGCATCTGCGACAATCCTTTGTCTATCCACGGAAACTTATCTTTACCAATTTTAAGTGTTTTTAGCGGCGCCAGATTATGTATTGCTGCCGTAAGATTGTCACAGAGGCAGTCAAGTGCAGATTCCGGGTTAACTGTACCAACTGTAAATGGCGTCCAATCACAGCCGGCCAGACTCTGTACTAATAACGTCGGACAAATATCTTTATAGTTTCTATACTCAATTGCTTTTTTATCTGTTATGACATGACTACAGGAAATACATACATCAATTAAGTTATGCCGACTGTGAAAATTCGCCGGTAAGTTTCGTGCGTCAAGTACTGTGTCATTATCGTCAACAAAAATCAGGTCAATCCAAGTGTGAGACGTCGGAGTGTGATGCGTGGCACCGTGCTGGACCAGCTGCAACGAAAGCTCAGCCGATAACTTGTTAAGAAGTTTGGCATCACTGCTCTCACGCAGGAGATCGGCATTCAGGTCTCCCATTATAATTTTATGAGAGTATTCAGAGGCATAATTTCTCAAAACATCTAAAAAGTTTGTATTTTTAATAAACGAAATAGCAGGAGGCCGATAAATAACAGAAACCAACACGGGTTCAGAGTTGCCCATTTGCACAGAACAGAAAATATATTCAGGCACCTCCGGTTTACCCTCACTATGAATAGTTTGAGTATCCGAAGTAGCCAAAATAGTGCATTTTAGATTGTTTTTAATATACAAGGCTACTCCTCCACCGCGCAGGTTTCTGTCCTGTCTGAATACTTTATACCCCTTGACCCGAATGACGTCATCCGAAACAGATGGACCCAGCCAGGTCTCAGCCACTCCAAATATGTCGCAAGAGGGACCATCACTTAGAAACTCACGTACCTGCCCAATGTGAGCCCTTAAAGAGGTCACATTCAGAAAGCATGCTCGCAGTTCACCCCTCCTCCCCGTACGACTCCCCGAGGAGGCCAGGCGCAGTCATTGGGGAGAGGCCACACTTGACATTACTCCATTATTCGCCAGTATATTTCGTTGATGATCAGAGGCTTTAGTAGTATTAGTATCACATTTATTATTATTGCACTTGACATTCGATAGAATTTCAGAATTGTCTTTATTTGCATTTACACCGTTATCTAGTTTCTTGCTATCTATCAATAAATTATCTAAGTCATTTTCATTAAAAAAGTTGTGTGCTCTCTCCCCTCTCTCCCTCCTCACCAGAAATCTGCCATGTCTGTGCCAAACAAATTTAAAGCCTTTTTCTTTTGCATACTTTTTCAATTTTTTAAAATTAGCATATTTCTCTCTAGGCAAAAATTCATTAATAAATATCAAGCTGTGGTGTTTTATGGAAGAAAGACTGCCAAGGAGGGAGGGATTAAGATCCGCCGTCGAATAACCCGTGAATTGTCGTTTAGCTTCAATCACCTTTTGCACCAGGTCCTTCTCAGAAAGTCTAACCAGCAATGAGAATGAACCCCTCGGGCCGCCACTGATCCCACGATCTGCAGATACCTCGTTTACATTGTCATGTTTAGCAATTTTCTTAACAGAAATTATATTCTTACGCTTGATTGTCGGGAGAAAGGTACCAAGAACGGCACATGCGTAATCATCCGGCCCAACATTGACTGCTGAGCAGTCAAACCCGCCAGAGATCACCAATGTACCACTCCCAGAACCACACTCCGTCTCAACTTGACGAGATGCCTCCTCACTAATTATATTATGTGTATGTGGTGCTTGTGTTATTTCTACAGATTCAGATGCGTGTAAAGTGAGCTCATTCATTCCCGTGAGATCCGCAACGGCCTGCGCTACGCCAGCTACCCCGGTTGTAAGGTTAAAGAAACCCCTGTCCACTCCGTGAAACTCGTTGTTTAGAAAAGTTTGAATATTATCAAATTTATTACTGATGATTTTATTATACGTGTCAGTTTTATTGTTTAGAGCAGACAGGAAATTCCTTTCCGAAGTGACTATTATTTCCTTAAGTTTTCGATTTTCCTCTAACAGCTGCATTTGCTTAGTTTCTAAATTTTTAATAAATTCATTTTGTTTTTCAATTTTGGACACAATATCCCGCAGGCCCTTGTCAAAATTTTGGACTTGGCTTTCAAAAGTTAAAAGTCGATCAAATGAATTAAATAATTTATCAAGCCTACCAGATAGTGCGCCCTCCAGAGCAGATACAGCTGCCTGCAATGAGGAAAAATCTAAGTCACCTCGGACCACATCAAAATTATTATTATTCTTACAATTATTACTATTATTATTATTCGGGGCAGCGTGCGCAGCGCCATCTCCCAATCGCTTATTAGATAAATGTATACTTAAACTACTTCTCCCTCCATCTGCCGTGGCACCGCTGTTGTTGTTGATGGTCGAAGTTTGCAGGCTGACAGGTGTCACTTGCGAGTCAGTTCGTGAAGGTGTTGAGGCACTGATGGGCTGATTGGGAACAGCTTTGCGTGCGATCTGCGAAACTCCATTGACCTTGATGCTACCACTGGCTGATGATGTTGAATTATTTTTTATTTTTTCAATGCACCTTTTACATTCATACTTAGTGCCATTTTCCATTTTTGAACGAGTCATGCGTTTCGCATGACAACGCTGCCGGCACGTGAAACACAAATGGAGCTTTGCCATACCCCATTTATCATTGGTGGATAACTTACAAATCGCACAACTGTCCATTACTCCGACCTCTGTTGTACACTACAGTAACTAAAACTGATCTCCTTACAGGGTAGTGTAGACTTCTATTTTATCGGTCTGAAAAATTAGCTACCAGGATCTCTGCCTGCAGATGAAAAATTGCCTCCAAACTAACCTCAAAACTGCGATGATTCTAACCTCCAAGGAACAGCACCCTGATGTAAAATACCAGATAAAATGCAAGGACCGCTGATAAAACTGATGATTTATAACTGAGACGGTTCCTTGCAAATTGAGCGTGCAAGAGTCTGTAAGAAAAACGCCCTAGGGCACAAAAATGCAGTACCAGAACGAAAATAAGAAGAGTGAAAAATAAAACGTGTTTAACTACTTACAGATGGAGGGAGAGTGGAGAATTTTATGAAATTGTTAAAAATATTTCTCCAATTAGAAAATTATAACTTTCGATTGAAGAAATATTGAATCGAAGATATTTTTTAATATAGATTAAATAATAGTTTTGAATTAGTTACAATTATTTCATGGCGAAGAAATAACTTTATTGAATTCAAGAAATGCTTTCTTAAACTTATAATTGGAATTTTTTAACTACTTTCTTAGAATCAAAAATATTTCATTAATTTAAAGAAATAATTTTATTAAGATGATAAAAAAACCGTAGAGCACCATAGAAAAAGAGCTGACCACCCAGCAACAGGTTAAGACCAGAACGGAAAGTCACTGACGGACTGATCAGCAAATTCCAATCAATAACGAATATTCTAGAAGGATAGGCACGTGGAAACAACGAATTTAGCGAGTATAAATACAGCCGGACATCCCACGAGGAGTAGTCAGTAGACCATCAATAGAGAGATGAAGGAAGAGTAAGCAACCAACCTTCAGCCACGAACGACGGGAGTACGCCCGATTGAAGCAAGCAGCAAGGAACATATTAGGCGACGCAATAATAATAGGACATATCTCTCTCGACGAAAGTATTAATAAACTTATATTCATATCTTAACTACTGAGTATTTATTTAATTCTTCACGCAAACTGACTGCTTGGGTTTACCAAGATAAGTCGTGATACAAAAGTTACCCGCCATCTTATAATTAAATATAAATATACATATACGTAAAAACGTAACATAAAAAACTGGTGCTAGGTGTGGGGTATCACTTGTGAAGAAACTATTTTATCTACATTGGAATCAATCGAGAGGATGTTCTACGCGTACATCGCCTTAATCGCCATCATTGGGTAGGTAAAAACTTTTATTACCATATTATACGTCCTTCGAGGGGAATACGCGCCCGCTGCGAGCCTTCCAACGGTTAAAATTTAATAAATTATAATTTCTATAAAATTCAAATTAAATTATTTAGTGAAAATTATACATAATTAAAGTAAAAGCAAGTGCTATAAATTATAAATATAATTACAAGTGTCTATCAATATAAAATACATACATAAAAAAATATACGATATAAAATATACATATAACAAAATGACACAAGACAACGACACACATGACTCTTCCGACAAAACAAAGCCGATACTAATCGCATATCCTCAAACTCCGGAAGAGGAAGCACTTATAGAACTTCGCAACGCATTGTCATTAGCAGACTGTGCACTCCAAGAAAGTGACAATAAGGGATTAATGGAATCTGTGCTAAAAAGATTAAATGACATAGTGGTCAATGATAAATGTAAAATGAACGATGCAGAGGAATATTTCGTAAAACAGGCCCGAATATACATAACTCGCACGCTTACTGAAATAAGCAAGGCTGAAGAAAAATTGAACAAAGAAATAGCCCAAGGAGCCAGATCTAAAATACCCGCAACAACCAACGATGCAGCGGATCAGCCAGCAAACGTTCCTGACACAGACGCAGATCCCCAAACTGCAGCAATGAAAATGGCACAACAGTTGTACGAATTTGAAAGAAAACACGGATTAGCCCACCGAGTGCTAATAAAATCGCCTCCAAAGGACCAAGGAGCTACACCAAACATGGATGCAATTAACATGATACAAGAACGGATCAATTATGGAAACTACGACAACCGTAAGGAAAATCAGGCCATAGGTACGAGAGATATAAATGCCTTAGCTAACAACTTTGAAGACGATGATCCTCTTGCAGGATTTAACATGTATGAACCACCAGCGAATATACACTTCGCTAGCTCTACACCACAGCAAATGGCCACAGGAACACCAAGAGAAATACCTAATAGCCTTTCATTGTATCAAGCATTGAATACCATCCCTACCTTTGATGGCAACTCTGATGTACTGCCTCTATTCTGCAGAGCAGTACGAGACATAGTAAGAACGTATGGACCGCAGTCAGAAAGATGGTTTCTAAACACATTAGCTACTAAATTCAAAGGAAGAGCAGCAGAAGGTTATACAACACGGTTAACTCAATACCATACAGTAGAAGGGTTGCTGGCCGATCTAACGAAACATTATAGTTATGCTGGAGGAGCAGACACGATTTTAGCAGAAATTAAAATAATCAAACAGATATCCGGCGAGAGCGCAGGAGACTATGGCCTAAGAATGCAAATATTACACAATCGTCTCTTGAACTTTTATGACTCATGCAGAATTCTACGACCTTTCGAGGTGGAAACCTACAAGAATCAGGCAGATAAAGAAGTCCTAGAACAATTTTTATTTGGATTAGACGGCGATTTACAACACCAAGTTCGATCAAAGAACCCAATAACGTTAAGAGACGCCATACATGAGGCTATTTCATTCGAACAACGCACAAGTGCGAGGCGACTAATGCAACTTTCAACTAACTCAGCAGAAAACTCAGGTCAACTAACTGATATATTATTACAAAAATTGCTGATCGACTATCTGCAATAAATCTAACACAGCAAAATAATGCAAACATCAGACTAGCACCAGCAATAGAAATATGCTCATACTGTCGAAAAACAGGTCACTTAGAAGCACAATGCAGAAAAAAGGAATACGATAATAAAAAGTGCGATTATTGCAAGAAAAGAGGTCATAATTACGCAGAATGCTATGTGCTAGAAAACGCATTAAAATCAGGCAATATTTATAATCAAGATAACAGAGAATATTTTAATAACAATTACCAAAACGCAAAAAATAGAAATATCTCACAGTATAATGGTAATTCCAGTAGTAATTATAATAATAACCGTAATAATTATAATATTAACAGAAATCAAGGCCGTAATCAAGGCAATACGTATCCTCGGTACAATAACGATAGAAATAATAATTATAATGATAATAACGAGTGTGAAAATAATAGTAATAGACTAGACAATGATTCTAGCTAAAATCAACTATGCGATAGTCAAAGCAACATGGAACCTTTAAACTCCCAGGATGCTCGACGCTAGGGTCCTGTGGAGTCGAGCAGCTAAGCAATCAGGCCAAGAAATACGAACGATCCAGCTTACGGGAATGTACTATAGAATTCATACAAGCTGGAAGAAAGCCCCCAATAGTTGAATTAAGTGGACCATTTTTAAAGTCCAGAAAAGGTCGTTTTTACGTTGATACAGGTGCTAACGTAACTATTATAAAGAAAAGCACAATATCAAATAATATGTATATAAATCCACATAAGATTGTTTCAATAAAGGGTGTCATTACAGGTGAATGTACGTCATTAGGACAGGTGAATCTATTTCTGAATAAAACATTATTTGAAGTACAAGTAGTCCCGGATGATTTCCCAATAGATACAGATGGATTAATAGGTTGGGATATGATCAATAAATATAAAGGACAAGTTAATGCCGCTCGTAAATGCCTAGAATTAAATAGCAATATATTACCACTTATTGAAGAAGAATGCTTTATTACCACTCCTCGCACAAGACAAATTAATTATGCACGTGTCAAAGATATCAGTGAAGATATAGAATTCGTACCGCTCCAAGATATAGGATCGGGCATCTTAGTTGGCGATTCCGTAGCCAATTATAATGAAGGCAAAGCATATGCCATGTGTATTAATACTAATGACAGCGCGGTAGAAGTAAAACCGCCAGAAGTTAAGTCAGATGTATGCAAGGTCATGAATATTATAAATAAAGAAAAAAAAATGATCGAAATAAATAATAATAAAAGAATAAATAATAATGAAGCGAATAAGAGGATGTTACGTGCACAAAAATTAAACATATCAAGCGAGAAAAAAGAGAATAAAGCAGCAAAGATACTTAACCAAACTGAATCTAAAATATCAAGGCATTTAAATATAGAAGAAATATAAAATATTAACAAACTAATCAAAGAAAAACCAATTATAATTAAGTCACCTGGAGAAAAACTAAGAAAAACACATTTAGTAAAGCATAAAAATGAGTTAATTACAGAAGTACCAATAAAAACCACAAGATTTAGACACCAACGTATAGAAGAACATTTGGAATCGGGAGGTACTAAGCCATCGGAGAACCCGTATTCCTCGTTTATGTGGATAGTGACAAAACCACCAAAAGTTAATCTAACACCATCCAATTATAAATCAAAGTGTTATTATGATCAAAAGCAAAATATTAAACACCTTAGAGAAGGAGAAATGGTTTACTTAATGAAGAAGCCAAAACATCAGAAAACGAATAAAGAATATGGATAATAACTATAAAATTCTATAAATAATAAATAAATTTAGTAAAATAAAATTTATCCGCGGCCCTCAGACGCCGACGATCGTAAAATATTAAATAAATATAATAATAATCAAAGAAACAGTAAGATAAATTTTTTCCACGGCCCTCAGACGCCGACGATAGTCTCAAATATAAATTAGTAACTACAAAGTAACTATAGATATAATTATTAATAGAATCATATATATATATATATATATCAAAAATTTAGTAATCAAAAAAATATTAAATAAAACAACAAACATACTTATAATAATAACATACAAATAAATTAATAGACAAGTTACTTTGAAAAAAAAACCTTAAAATGTATTATAAGAGAATTTAATTAAAAAAATAGTAAGATAATAGATATTATTACAATCAGCAATTCTAGAAGAAATAAAGAGAATAAAAGAAATGAGATATAAAATTATTTCGTTTATTCAGGAATTCACTTATATTAAAGTAAATATAACATACAAATTATAATTATATAAAGACATCTAATATGGCTATACTTAACTATTAAATATCCTTCTCCTTGCATCATTAATAAAAAAAAAAAAAAAAAAAAAGTAATACACGGAATAGTATAAGATAAACCATACATCAGGGAAACAGAAATATTCCTGGTCAACTTACAGAAAACAGTAACAGAAGAAACTAAGAAAAATAGTAAAATCATCAAGAGATAATAAAAGAGAAGAATAAAGAATAAAAGAGAAAAGGAACAAAAGGGATAAAGAGCGCACACATATAATTAAGAAGAAAACTCAATTCCAAAGCGCAAATCTCACAATAATCGATGGAGCAGAAATCAAATCTTAATATAAAACAAACCTAAACAAAAAAGTTTCATATAGACTGAACAATATTCGCAAAATATACATATATATGTCGAGAAAAAGTAAAGAAAATTGATTTAATAATTATATTAAATAAAGTATATTCCCGCGATTAATTAAATAAGGGATAGATTATTACATAAGTAAATAAAGAACTAAGACTTAAATTATTAAAATAGCAAATATAAAATAATCCCTCCCTCGAAAGCATTGAAATAAATAAAAGAAAATTATAAGCACACTAATGCTTAACTATTGTCAGGAAAATTCCTGATACAAGTATTCGAGAAATAATTCTCAGGTTGCATACGTGCTATCTGATGAATGCCCATGGCAAAGAGGATCCACAAGTGGAATCCCAAAATTTCTCTAAGAAATGGCACCATACCCTGGTGAAAAAAATCAGGTGACAAGTCACCTGATTTATCAGGTGATTTATCATGCCAAAATATCATGTATCGATTTTGTTGGTTTTTACACGTTTTAAACCATGCTTAGTCAATTTAGAACAATTTTCGAAAAATTTTTGAAATTTTTGAACTTAGAAATTTTTTTGTGATTTAGTCAAAATTTTTTCTAAGACCAAATTATCTAAAAAATTTTCTAAGTTCAAAATTTTCCAAAATTTTCAAAAATTGTTCTAAATTGACTAAGCATGGTTTAAAATGAGTAAAGATCAACAAAATCGTTACACGATGTTTTGGCATGATAAATCACCTGATAAATCAGGTGATTTATCACCTGATTTTTTTTAATAGGGTACACTAAGAGTATATGATATGTCCGCCATAATTCATAATAAAAAGTTAAGAAATTATCGAACCAGTAACGCAAAAAAAAATATACGTAAAAAAAAAAGAGTTTAGTGGAGTAGCGGCTAAGGCGCGTGACTCGTATTCCCGTTGGCGCGGGATCGATTCCCCGTCTGGTCGCTTTTTCGCTGACTCTGCCGTGGGCTGACACCACGTTAAATAATACGTCAAACTGTGTTGTATTAAACTGAATTTTTCTATGTGTTAAAAAGGGCAGTAATGCCCGCGAAGAAAAAAATTTTTTACCTGGTACCAAACAAAAAAAAGAGAATAAAATTTTAATTAGTCAAGGGACGGATTATTATAAATTATAAACAAAATTATAATAAAAACCTTATCAAAATTGGTTACGGGAATAATATTAATAGTAACATTGACAAAAGTAATAATATTTATAGTAATGTAAAAACTAGACATATAATACGATCGAAAACAAAGTATATATGTATATGCATGCGTCCAAGAAATAAAAGTAAAAGGAAAGAAATATAGACAAATAAAACAAGAAAAAGATGAAGAAATAAATATATATAGAGATAAAAACAACACACAATGCAAGAAGAAGGAACAAATAACTATATAATTATAGAAGAAAGGGAGTTAAGTGAAAACTTGCATAAACGTAAAAAAGTCTTAAAATACGCGCATTAAATATTAACAAAAAAAAAAATATATTAAAATACAAAATTATCTAGAAATGCTGATTAAATGCATATAAATATAGATATGCTCGAAATTGTCAAAAATATATCTATACATTATAACCAATATTCAACGGTAATAATTTAAATAAATTATCTAGAGTCTATAAAATAATTATATCCGAAGCTTAATAAAAATATACAGTAATTAATCAAATAAATAACTAACAACAGCAAAACAGAAATGTTTAAACTTATAAATAAAAATATAGAAAGGATAAAAATATATAAAAACGAAAATAAGTATCAAACTATTAGATGGCTCACATATACACTAATACACGTGCCACGATACTCATGCACATACTAATACGCGCGCCACGGTTCTATAGCACCAACACTTTGCAGTCAATTTCACACGCACGTGATCATATACGATTCACAGTGAAAAGAATACCAACACTTTGCAGTCAAATTCACACGTACGTAATCATATACGATTCACAGTGAAAAGAATACAAACACTTTGCAGTCAAATTCACACGTACGTAATCACGTACGCACATACACAGCCTAAAGGCTTCAAACCGTAAGAGCCCCCACCGCTAGCAATCAAGCACTCAGACGCATACAGACGTAATAGGTATACGGACTGTATAACAGTGTGCGCAACGAATTATAGCACAAAGAGGAATAAAGCACGTGTAGTATAGGCACGAACATAAGAATACATAGACGGGCCACTCACATAAAAAGAGAGAATTATAATTAATTAAACAATAAATAATAATAAACAATAATGTTATAGGTACTTAATATTATTAAATATAAATAATTAAACAATAAATAATGAATATATATATATATATATATATATATATATATATATATATAAAGTGAAAATTAACGCATAACCCTATCTTGGGACAGACCATGTTTCAATTTCGGGACACATATATATAAACCATATTGCAATACCGCGACAGGTAAAGGGAATCATTAATAATAACTATAAAACTATTATATAACCATTAACAAACATACATAAACATTACAATAATGTTATAGGCACTCAATATTATTAAATATAAATAATTAAACAATAAATAATGATTATATATATGAAAATTGAAAACTAACGCATAACCCTATTCTGGGACACACGATGTTTCTATTTCGGGACACATATACAAACTATATTGTAATATCGAGACACATGAGAAAATCATTATTAACCTTAAAAGGGATAAATTAGATATAGTTAAATAATGCAAAGAGTAATTATAACCTTTAATTATTAATAAACAAGTTATATGTAAGAAAAAAATACGATATAATAAAATTTGAATACTATATTATAATAACAGGACATTTATGGAAAATAAACCATTAAACTAATAAAATAAACATGTTTAAATAGAAAAAGATTTTCAAATAAAGTGCATATAATAAACTGAACTTATTGATCATAAATAAGCATGAAACATACAGTCACCTTATAACAAGGTAAAAAGTAGATAAGATTCCTGCCTAACATGTTGCAGGCATACAAGGATTAATAAGCCAAGAAAAATTAAGATTATAACAATAATAACTGACTTAAAATTGGCATTAAAAATTGGAAGCCTCCAGCTATTGGGGGGCCCCTTTGTAATTAATTGTTAAAGAATATTTTCAGGTACCAGTACAGTTTCTGAGGAATATATATAATCAAAAAGGATGAAAATCGTATCCAGAGAAGCTAAGAATAAACATATTCAAAAGCAATTAATCCAACGACGAATGCAAGGAAAACATGAACAAAACATTTTCTTTTAAAAACATAATCTTATGTAAATTTTAATGTACACAAAGAGAGAGATATATAGTCAGAATAGAAATGTATTTGATAGGTACACAACACTACTCTACATAAACTAATGTAACACATACAATTAGGCAAGCTTAAATAAATTTCATTGAATTATACAGAGCCTTAGGTAAAACAAAAAATAAATTTTTTAAGGTATTAATCGTCGAGGGCGCCGATACCACGGCCTCAGACGTGTTACGGATTCTATATCCTATAAAATAAATAAGAATTAATATCAGCAATATACAAAGAATGCGACGAATACACGTTCCAACAAGTAAAGACAGAAAACGCTGACTGTCATACTAACAAGTTATAACCTGCCTGGAAACAACGAAAAGCGTCGAGCACCATAGAAAAAGAGCTGACCACCCAGCAACAGGTTAAGACCAGAACGGAAAGTCACTGACGGACTGATCAGCAAATTCCAATCAATAACGAATATTCTAGAAGGATAGGCACGTGGAAACAACGAATTTAGCGAGTATAAATACAGCCGGACATCCCACGAGGAGTAGTCAGTAGACCATCAATAGAGAGATGAAGGAAGAGTAAGCAACCAACCTTCAGCCACGAACGACGGGAGTACGCCCGATTGAAGCAAGCAGCAAGGAACGTATTAGGCGACGCAATAATAATAGGACATATCTCTCTCGACGAAAGTATTAATAAACTTATATTCATATCTTAACTACTGAGTATTTATTTAATTCTTCACGCAAACTGACTGCTTGGGTTTACCAAGATTAGTCGTGATACAAAAAATACCCGCCATCTTATAATTAAATATAAATATACATATACGTAAAAACGTAACAATAGATTAAATAATAGTATTGAATCAATTACAATTTTTCATGTCAAAGAAATAACTGCATTGAATTCAAGAAATGCTTTCTTAAACTTAAAGTTTAAATTCTTTAACCACTTTCTTGGAATCAAAAATATTTCATTATTTGAAAGAAATAATTTTATGGAAATGATAAAAATATTTCTCCAATTAGAAAATTATAACTTTCGATTGAAAAAATATTTAATCGAAGATATTTTTTAATATAGATTAAATAATAGTTTTGAATTAGTTACAATTAATTCATGGCGAAAAAATAACTTTATTGAATTTAAGAAATGCTTTCTTAAACTTATAATTCGAATTTTTCAACTACTTTCTTAGAAGAAAAAATATTTCATTAATTTAAAGAAATAATTTTATTGAGATGATAAAAATATTTCTCTAAATCAAAAATTATAACTTTTTATTGAAAAAATATTCAATTAAAGAAATTTTTTAATATAGATTAAATAATAGTATTGAATCAATTACAATTTTTCATGTCAAAGAAATAACGGCATTGAATTCAAGAAATGCTTTCTTAAACTTAAAATTTAAATGCTTTAACCACTTTCTTGGAATCAAAAATATTTCATTATCTGAAAGAAATAATTTTATGGAAATGATAAAAATATTTCTCCAATTAGAAAATTACAACTTTCGATTGAAAAAATATTGAATATTGAAAAAATATTCGAATTTTTTAACTACTTTCTTAGAATCAAAAATATTTCATTAATTTAAAGAAATAATTTTATTGAGATGATAAAAATATTTCTCTAAATCAAAAATTATAACTTTTTATTGAAAAAATTTTTTAATATAGATTAAATAATAGTATTGAATCAATTACAATTTTTCATGTCAAAGAAATAACTGCATTGAATTCAAGAAATGCTTTCTTAAACTTAAATTTTAATTTTTTAACAATTTTCTTAGAATGACAAATATTTGATTATTAAAAAGAAATAATTTTATGAAAATAATAAAAATATTTCTTTGAGTCAAAAATTATAACTTTCGATTAAAAAAATATTCAATCAAAGATATTTTTGAATGTAGATTAAATAAGAATTTTAAATCGATTACAATTATTTCATGGCGAAGAAACAACTTTATTGAATTCAAGAAATGCTTTCTTAAGCTTATAATTCGAATTTTTTAACTACTTTCTTGGAATAAAAATATTTCATTAATTTAAAGAAATAATTTTATGGAAATGTTAAAAATATTTCTTCAATTAGAAAATTATAACTTTCGATTGAAAAAATATTTAATCGAAGATATTTTTTAATATAGATTAAATAATAGTTTTGAATTAGTTACAATTATTTCATGGCGAAGAAATAACTTTATTGAATTCAAGAAATGCTTTCTTAACGGTAGGCCGGAGTAGAACCTGATACCGACCGAGTAACAATTGAGTTGTTTGTTATTTACTCAAGTATTAATCGGTGTATCTTCAAAATAAAGGTTGATCGCAATAGATATTATTATTATGAATATCTATGCACAAGAAAAAAAAAATCTACCGATTTGTTTTTGAGAAAAGTAAGGAACGCCGAAGTAAAATATTATGTTTATAATATTTTCGCGTTCCTTACTTTTCTCAGAAACAAAGCGATAGATTTTTTTTTTCTTGTGCATAAATATTTGTAATAATAATATCTATTGCGCTTAACCTTCAATTTGCAGATACACCGATTAATACTTGAGTAAATAACAAAAATGCCAATTAGACAAGGACAGCGAATCCGGCCTGCTCTTAAACTTATAATTGGAATTTTTTAACTACTTTCTTAGAATCAAAAATATTTCATTAATTTAAATAAATAATTTAATTGAGATGATAAAAATATTTCTCTAAATCAAAAATTATAACTTTTTATTGAAAAAATATTCAATTGAAGAAATTTTTTAATATAGATTAAATAATAGTTTTGAATCAATTACAATTTTTCATGTCAAAGAAATAACTGCATTGAATTAAAGAAATTCTTTCTTAAACTTAAATTTTAATTCTTTAACAATTTTCTTAGAATGAAAAATATTTGATTATTAGAAAGAAATAATTTTATGGAAATTATAAAAATATTTCTTTAAGTCAAAAATCATAACTTACGATTAAAAAAATATTCAATCAAAGATATTTTTTAATGTAGATTAAATCAGAATTTTAAATCGATTACGATTATTTCATGTTGAAGAAATAACTTTATTGAATTTAAGAAATGCTTTCTTAAACTTATTATTCGAATGTTTTAACTACTTTCTTAGAATCAAAAATATTTCATTAATTTAAAGAAATAATTTTATTGAGTTGATAAAAATATTTCTCTAAATCAAAAATTATAACTTTTTATTGAAAAAATATTCAATTAAAGAAATTTTTCAATATAGATTAAATAATAGTATTGAATCAATTACAATTTTTCATGTCAAAGAAATAACTGCATTGAATTCAAGAAATGCTTTCTTAAACTTAAAATTTAAATTCTTCAACCACTTTCTTGGAATCAAAAATATTTCATTATCTGAAAGAAATAATTTTATGGAAATGATAAAAATATTTCTCCAATTAGAAAATTATAACTTTCGATTGAAAAAATATTTATTCGAAGATATTTTTTAATATAGATTAAATAATAGTTTTGAATTAGTTACAATTATTTCATGGCGAAGAAATAACTTTATTGAATTTAAGAAATGCTTTCTTAAACTTATAATTCGAATTTTTCAACTACTTTCTTAGAATCAAAAATATTTCATTAATTTAAAGAAATAATTTTATTGAGATGATAAAAATATTTCTCTAAATCAAAAATTATAACTTTTTATTGAAAAAATATTCAATTGAAGAAATTTTTTAATATAGATTAAATAATAGTTTTGAATCAATTACAATTTTTCATGTCAAAGAAATAACTGCATTGAATTAAAGAAATTCTTTCTTAAACTTAAATTTTAATTCTTTAACAATTTTCTTAGAATGAAAAATATTTGATTATTAGAAAGAAATAATTTTATGGAAATGATAAAAAAATTTCTCTAAATCAAAAATTATAACTTTTTATTGAAAAAATTTTTTAATATAGATTAAATAATAGTTTTGAATTAGTTACAATTATTTCATGGCGAAGAAATAACTTTATTGAATTCAAGAAATGCTTTCTTAAACTTATAATTGAAATTTTTCAACTAGTTTCTTAGAATCAAAAATATTTCATTAATTTAAAGAAATAATTTTATTGAGATGATAAAAATATTTCTCTAAATCAAAAATTATAACTTTTTATTGAAAAAATATTCAATTGAAGAAATTTTTTAATATAGATTAAATAATAGTTTTGAATCAATTACAATTTTTCATGTCAAAGAAATAACTGCATTGAATTAAAGAAATTCTTCCTTAAACTTAAATTTTAATTCTTTAACAATTTTCTTAGAATGAAAAATATTTGATTATTAGAAAGAAATAATTTTATGGAAATTATAAAAATATTTCTCTAAATCAAAAATTATAACTTTTTATTGAAAAAATTTTTTAATATATATTAAATAATAGTTTTAAATTAGTTACAATTATTTCATGGCGAAGAAATAACTTTATTGAATCCAAGAAATGCTTTCTTAAGGACGTTGCCCTGTTAAATAAAATAATGACAGAAATTGCTGAAATTTGGAATTATCATAATTTAGTGTATTTTGAACTCACACGCGTTTTTTCGACCTACCTTATAATACTAATAACTGAGAAATATAAGAAAAAAAATTGGAGGTTTAACACGTGGTTATATGGGACTACGTTTAAAATCATCAATAAAAGCTCTTAGAAATGACACATTCAAATAATCTTTTGATAATAAATAAAAAAATATTTGATGATTTAACCCTCAAAGTTTCAACACATGTTATAAGGCTTTTCATTAAAATATTCAATAAAACATTGTCAAAATCATACATTTAAAATGAACTTGGCAACGTCGTTTTCTGTAATAGAAGAAAGAGAGAGAGAGAGAACGATATTCCGCGACATGTCAAAAATGTAGGTTACATATCATTGTACATTCTAAATAATAATTTATCAACAAAAATAAAAGTATTATAATTATTCTGAAATCATTTAATAGGGTAAGCATTCATTTTATTATAAAAAATGTAGCATTTTTATTTATAAAAATTTATAAAGCATTACACACGAATCGGATATATACGGAGATAGTGTATAAATATCTATAGCCTATAATCAAACATGTTTACATTGTGAAGGAAAAAAGTGAATAACGCATAATGTTGCCAAGTTTCAAGTAAATATCGATAATTCAGATTACTGCTGAAAAATAATCATAGCAGGGCAACGTCCTTAAACTTATAATTGAAATTTTTCAACTAGTTTCTTAGAATCAAAAATATTTCATTAATTTAAAGAAATAATTTTATTGAGATGATAAAAATATTTCTCTAAATCAAAAATTATAACTTTTTATTGAAAAAATATTCAATTAAAGAAATTTTTCAATATAGATTAAATAATAGTATTGAATCAATTACAATTTTTCATGTCAAAGAAATAACTGCATTGAATTCAAGAAATGCTTTCTTAAACTTAAAATTTAAATTCTTTAACCACTTTCTTGGAATCAAAAATATTTCATTATCTGAAAGAAATAATTTTATGGAAATGATAAAAATATTTCTCCAATTAGAAAATTATAACTTTCGATTGAAAAAATATTTAATCGAAGATATTTTTTAATATAGATTAAATAATAGTTTTGAATTAGTTACAATTATTTCATGGCGAAGAAATAACTTTATTGAATTTGTAACGCGGTTTTTTTTTCTAGATTTTTTTTTTTGCTTTCAATAAAGTCTTCTTGTCTGAATGAGAGATAGAAGGTGTTTACATTCACATCTTCTCTCTCACTCGAAGACTATCTTCTCGCTCTCTCTATCCCCTTTAAAACTTAATATAAAGAAAATGATAACTACCTTACCGCATACGTACACGCTGCATACACATGCACACCAGGAACACGCCACTAAAACCCAGGGTATTAATCCACCTGATTGTTGATTTTTGTTGTTCACGGAAAAAAGTTTTCACCGGTAAAACTAATGCTAAATTCGATTAGATGTTTAAATTCCAATGCTAGTGTGTTCTAAAGTAATGAATGGCATTAATTTTTTTCGCTCTATTGACAGCACAAATAAAATTCATACCAGTGTAGTATTTTTTAGTGCTATAAATATTTATTTTCGATAACTGACGCGTGAATTTATAGTGCCACCTTTGGCACGGTTTTTTCGGGTGCCAAGCACGTTAAATAACAGCGCTGGTGTATGTTTGTGTATACGAATTTTCGATTGTAGCAGTGTGCACGATTGTGAAGTTTTACACAAAAGTTTTTCTATTTATTGCATAGGAAATAAGGGCCAAATGGATAATTTTATACGAAAAATATTAAATGAGTGGAATCTCACTGAATTAACAAATCTTTTCAAGTGTAAGTATAAATTACCTTAAATAAATGATACTTTATTTTCGTTGATATATATACATAAAAAGTTTCTAACCTAAAAATATTAGGCTACTGGAATTTATTATTAAAAAAACCGTGCTAGTCGTTAGAGTTTCTCTGCTGATGCGCAGAACTTAAATTTTGATGTTGGCACTGGAAAAAACCGTGCTAGTCATTGAAAATCAATGTGCTGGACCTTAGAAGGTAAAATAGTAAAACTAGCATTGATTAAAATGATACTGTCATGGTTTTTTTCATTATAAATCACGCAATTTTAACCTTCTATTATCTAGCACTAGTTTTTAAGGTGAAAACTTTTTTCCGTGTTCCCGGTGCTGATGCTTACACCTGTCAACCAGTAACACGTGAGGCCGTGCTTTGGAGGTTAGGCCAGGTGAGGACGCTCACTACCACAAACCAAGGCACACACACACACACACATGGTTGTAAGCACTTCACTCACGAGACGCGACGGAAGCCCCGAGCAGACGATTCGCACCACCAAACGCCTAGGAGGCGGCGAAGCGGCGCCGACGGCACAAACAATATACGAACACGTGCTCGCTGTTGTGGCGCTCGCGTAGAATTAGTTAAAAAAAAATAGAAAGAGAGAGAGATATAGGAATACACTGATAGAATAATGAAAGTCGATAAAGTAGGATAAACGCATATGGTAAAAAGATAGCGTACAGATATAAAAAAAAACTTAATTATAATAAAAAGAGATGCTAGATTAATAGATAAGAACTGAAATGAGTCATATTATAGGTGGCGCGCAAAATCTAAAGATATTCAAATATAATTCAAATAATAATTTCTATTTACTTGTTGTTACGACATTTTAGTATATTTTTATAGATGGCGTTACAGTACAAATAAATAAAATAACTGTGTAATTATACGAAATAGTTAAAAATGAAAATCGTTAACAGAATAAAGACTCAAGCGAGCCTAAAATAATGAATAACAAGAAATTACTGTTTATATTATTAACTAATGTTTGTTTATGTTATTTGATGAAAAAGGAAACTCTTTATTGTAATGAAGTAACGCATTAATTATTCATAAAGAAAATAAGAAATAATGTAATCAAATTAAGCGCGCAGATGGCGTAACCTGTAAAACACACTAATACTACACTAGTAATAGGAAATAACATGTAATTTGACTAGCGAGTAGTAAATTACGCCAGAATAAAATGATAAAAGAACCTTATTTGATTAGTGAGTCGCGAAATAGAAAGAGATAGCAAATAGGAAACAACGAGAGTAATGAAGAGAGCAATAGAGAAGAAGAAGCCACTGATGCTCAGCGTGCGCTTCCTTCTTCTTCGTGCCTCATTATCGTTTCGGTAACCCTATTGTATAGTCATACGCTAATACTTTTTCTTTAAAAACTAAATTTTTCACTGTTATTTATTAAAGTTATTATTGTTAATTAGTATTGTTGAGTTTTCTTGGTGGTTGTTAAAGATTATAAAGCATTGTTATTTCTTTTTTTTTTTTTTCTTTTTCTCCTTTTATCAAATAAAATTCGGTCGAGTGGAGGTTAATATCAACCGCCAACTATAGCCATTATCCTAAAGGGTCCCTAGAGCAAATTACCGGCCATTTTGGATATCACTTGGGCAGATTTTCGGAGCTTTGCTGTTTTTTTTTCTTTTGCTTGAGATTGCTAAAGGGATGGCTGAAGTCGAGCGTAGCAACGAACAAAAACAGGTATAATTTGTATTAAATTTAATTATTTTTCTTTATGGAGATATAAAAAGTGATAGTGCGCGAAGTGAAAAAGAAATACAAATTCTCTCTCTCTCGTGACGAATTAATAGCAACGTGTAGATTAATTGAATTTGTTGCTATTAACTAACGATTAAGAAATTAGAAAGAAATAAAAATTGTACTCTTATTGTAATATATAAAATTCCTTGCGGAGAGATCACGGCAGGCTATATAAATAGCCACGTGGCTCTCTAACCTAAAAGTAATTCGTGGCATCATTGTGAATTAGCGAAAATTTAAATTGTTGTTCTAGTTATTTATTGAGGAGAAATTTGTTATTAAATTAAATAGTGAAAATTAACCGTGAGATTTTATTTCGTATTCCTAAACTGAAATATCTAAGCATAAGAAATAATTTGGTAATCTAGTGAGTAAAAATTCTATAAGGCTGACTATTTTTTTTTTTCTTATTTGAAGTATATTGAATTGAAAAGACAACCTCAATTATTTATAACCTAAAAATAAATAGTTTATAACTAATTATAGAAACTTTCTTTGTTTTCTTTTTAAGTTTTCTTTTACTGGACTTTTGTCTTACTGAGTCTATAAAATTACCTATTTCTTGTTAACTTAGTATCAATTAAAGATTCATTGTAGTGGTAGAAATTCTAACTTGGTGAGAGATTAATAATAAATAGCGGTTTGATAAATTCTTTATAAACAAATTTTTTTTTAATAACTTTCCTTTGATTTATAATAAATTTTCTTATAATTGTGAAGGTAACAAACTATTAAAAGCAAATAATTTTAAACATATTACAAATCAAAGGTCATATTAATTCAATTTCTGAGGATTTATATATATATACGAAATATATATTAAGTTGTTATAACCTCGCTTTTATAAAACGCCTGCTGAAGATTAAAGAGAGAAAGACTCCGAGGAAAGACGATACTAGCGCCACCAATTGGAGAATTGCGTAATCTGAGATACGCACTGCTGTTTGAGCCCCACCCTTACATAACCTAAAATATATGGAGCACGTGTTGCTCCATTACTCACTTTTGTTTTAATATTAAAGAGATTCTGATTATTATTATTGCTTAAATTAATAATTTTCTTTTCTGTAATTTAGTATATTTTAATTGATTTTCTATATTTTATTATTATTTTAACTTAATCTAGAGAAATCGTCCATAACTTAACCTATATTCTTTTAATTAAATTAATTAAAGTCTATTTAGTGAGTTTTGCTCCCTATAATTGGATGTTTGTTAACTTATTTATTGAAGTGATCTTATAATTGATTAGAATATTACAGGTAGAGTATTTGATTCCCTGGTTATATTATTATTATTAATTTTGTAGGCTGGTAAATCTCAGAATTTGGGAATTATAAGCCAATTATTATTTTGTATTTAATTAGATATATTTATAATATCCCAAATAAAAACCACCCTTACAAATTTAAGAAATGCTTTCTTAAACTTATAATTCGAATTGTTCAACTACTTTCTTAGAATCAAAAATATTTCATTAATTTAAAGAAATTATTTTATTGAGATGATAAAAATATTTCTCTAAATCAAAAATTATAACTTTTTATTGAAAAAATATTCAATTGAAGAAATTTTTCAATATAGATTAAATAATAGTATTAAATCAATTACAATTTTTCATGTCAAAGAAATAACTGCATTGAATCCAAGAAATGCTTTCTTAAGGGGAATCAGCATACCGACATAGAGTTCTACCTTATCTACATTTCAATTATGCATTTTAATAAATATTTAACTATGAATGACTGAAATTGATAGAAGAGGCACATTCTTAACATTCTAAAGAATTGATTGCAATGTTAAACGACAGTATAAAAGTGAAAATGAAGACGAAAACTGCTTAATACGATTAACTTTCCAATGTAGTTATGAATAATCGTATTTTGCAGTTTTCGTCTTCATTTTCACTTTTATACTGTCTCTTAACATTGCAATCAATTCTTTAGAATGTTAAGAATGTGCCTCTTCTATGAATTTCAGTCGTAAATAGTTAAATTTGTATTAAAATGCAAAATTCAAATGTAGATAAGGTAGAATTCTATGCCGGTATGCGGATACCCCTTAAACTTAAAATTTAAATTCTTTAACCACTTTCTTGGAATCAAAAATATTTCATTATCTGAAAGAAATAATTTTATGGAAATGATAAAAATATTTCTCCAATTAGAAAATTATAACTTTCGATTGAAAAAATATTTAATCGAAGATATTTTTTAATATAGATTAAATAATAGTTTTGAATTAGTTACAATTATTTCATGGCGAAGAAATAACTTTATTGAATTTAAGAAATGCTTTCTTAAGCTTATAATTCGAATTTTTTAACTACTTTCTTAGAATAAAAATATTTCATTATAATTTTATTGAGATGATAAAAATATTTCTCTAAATCAAAAATTATAACTTTTTATAGAAAAAATTTTTTAATATAGATTAAATAATAGTATTGAATCAATTACAATTTTTCATGTCAAAGAAATAACTGCATTGAATTCAAGAAATACTTTCTTGAACTTAAAATTTAAATTCTTTAACCACTTTCTTGGAATCAAAAATATTTTATTATCTAAAGAAATAATTCTATGGAAATGATAAAAATATTTCTCCAATTAGAAAATTATAACTTCCGATTGAAAAAATATTTAATCGAAGATATTTTTTAATATAGATTAAATAATAGTTTTGAATTAGTTACAATTATTTCATGGCGAAGAAATAACTTTATTGAATTTAAGAAATGCTTTCTTAAACTTATAATTCGAATTTTTTAACTACTTTCTTAGAATCAAAAATATTTCAATAATTTAAAGAAATAATTTTATTGAGATGATTAAAATATTTCTCTAAATCAAAAATTATAACTTTTTATTGAAAAAATTTTTTAATATAGATTAAATAATAGTGTTGAATCAATTACAATTTTTCATGTCAAAGAAATAACTGCATTGAATTCAAGAAATGCTTTCTTAAACTTAAAATTTAAATTCTTTAACCACTTTCTTGGAATCAAAAATATTTCATTATTTGAAAGAAATAATTTTATGGAAATGATAAAAATATTTCTCCAATTAGAAAATTATAACTTTCGATTGGAAAAATATTTAATCGAAGATATTTTTCAATATAGATTAAATAATAGTTTTGAATTAGTTACAATTATTTCATGGCGAAGAAATAACTTTATTGAATTTAAGAAATGCTTTCTTAAGGGGAATCCTCATACCGACATAGAGTTCTACCTTATCTACATTTGAATTATGAATTTTAATAAAAATTTAACTATTCATGACTGAAATTCGTAGAAGAGGCACATTCTTAACATGCCAAAGAATTTATTGCAACGTTAAAAGACTTTATAAGGGTAAAAATAAAGGCGAAAACTGCTTAATACGATTAACTTTTCAATGTAGTTATGAATAATCGTATTATGCAGTTTTTGTCCTAATTTTCACTTTGGTTCTGTCTTTTAAGAGGAGGTCTCGTATCTCTGTCCTTTTCTAATCAAAGAAATGATTTTTTCAAAAAAACTAATAACTTTATCAAAAAATGAAGAGAAAGTCGCATCTTGTATTAAAAAAAGCAATATTTTCTTTGATAAAAAAAATTAATTTTATTGCGTCGTTCTCAAGAAAACCTTGAAAAACTTAAATCATAGAGGTTAGGGTGGACAATTTTGTTTTTCAAGGTTTTCTTGAGAACGAAGCAATAAAATTAATTTTTTCTTATCAAAGAAAATATTGCTTTTTTTAATACAAGATGCGGCTTTCTCTTAATTTTTTGCTAAAGTTATTAGTTTCTGTAAAAAACTCAATTCTTTAATTAGAAAAAGACAGAGATACGTGACCTCCTCTTAACGTTGCAATAAATTCTTTAGAATGTTAAGAATGTGCCTCTTCTATAAATTTTAGTCAAAAATAATCAAATTTTAATTAAAATGCATAATTCAAATATACATAAGGTAGATCTCTGTGCCGGTATGAGGACACCCCTTAAACTTATAATTCGAATTTTTTAACTACTTTCTTAGAATCAAAAATATTTCATTAATTTAAAGAAATAATTTTATTGAGATAATAAAAATATTTCTCTAAATCAAAAATTATAACTTTTTATTGAAAAAATTTTTTAATATAGATTAAATAATAGTATTGAATCAATTACAATTTTTCATGTCAAAGAAATAACTGCATTGAATTCAAGAAATGCTTTCTTAAACTTAAAATTTAAATTCTTTAACCACTTTCTTGGAATCAAAAACATTTCATTATTTGAAAGAAATAATTTTATGGAAATGATAAAAATATTTCTCCAATTAGAAAATTATAACTTTCGATTGAAAAAATATTGAAGAGTCAGCTGTATACCGACACAGTTACCTGTTTTACCGAATCTATTTAAAATTTATTTTTTATAAAAACTAATAGCTTCAGGCAGAAATAAAGAGATGGTTTCGATTCGTGTAATAGAAAGCAATATTTTCTCTGATAAGAATAATTTAATTCCAGCGCTTAATTTTTAAGAAAAGTTGAAATAACTTGAAAATCCTATTATTTGACACTAATTTCTAATTTTTTAAGTTATTCCAACTTTTCTTAAAAACGAAGCAATAAAATTAATTCATACTAATCAAAGAAAATATTACATTTTATTAAACACATCGAAACCATCTCTTTATTTTTGCCTCTTGTTGCTAATTTTGGGAAAAAAGTCAATTTTTTAATTAGAAAAGGACAGAGATACAGCGGACTCTTAATCGAAGATATTTTTTAATATAGATTAAATAATAGTTTGAATTAGTTACAATTATTTCATGGCGAAGAAATAACTTTATTGAATTTGAGAAATGCTTTCTCAAACTTATAATTCGAATTTTTTAACTACTTTCTTAGAATCAAAAATATTTCATTAATTTAAAGAAATAATTTTATTGAGATGATAAAAATATTTCTCTAAATCAAAAATTATAACTTTTTATTGAAAAAATATTCAATTGAAGAAATTTTTTAATATAGATTAAATAATAGTTTTGAATCAATTACAATTTTTTATGTCAAAGAAATAACTGCATTGAATTCCATAAATGCTTTCTTAAACTTAAAACTTAAATTCTTTAATCACTTTCTTAGAATGAAAAATATTTCATTATTGGAAAGAAATAATTTTATTGAAATGATAAAATTATTTCTTCAATTTAAATACTATTTCTTACGATTAAAAATATATTCGATCAAAGAAATTTTTTAATTCAGATAAAATGGTAATTTTAAAATGATAACAATTTTTTTGATTAAAAAAAAAATTATATTGTTTCTAAGAATTTTTCTTTGCTTATTATCGTTTGTCTGAAAGAAATTGATTTCTTCGATTTAATAATATAATCTGCTAGATTCAAACTTATTTTTTTCTCATTAAAGAAATGGTTAATTAATCATCATTTTAATCATATATTTCTTTAATTGCAGGTCGTATGTTATTGCAATGATTATCGTTTTCTTTGAATCAAAGAAATGCATTTTATTGACTCCGATTTCTTAGATTCAAAAATACCTTCTTTAATTCAAAGAAATTTTTTTCTCAGTGTCATTGCATATTATTATTTTCTGGTTATAACAGTTTGTTAATTTTTAGATCCAGTAAAGTAAGAATTCAATGTATTAGAAGATCTGGTTGCAACACCAGATGCTGAAGCAATGGATCCCGTAGATAAAATACCATTCCAAGTGTATGGTGATAAGGTATTTTAAAATTAAATTTATGTATATGTAAAATATTTAATTTTTCCAGCAATAAATAAAATTTATTATATTTTAGGTATATCTTGGTATCGGAAAATGTGTGACAAAAGAATTTTGGGATTACTTAAAGTCCAAAAGTTATACAACTTTTGTCAGAGAAATATCACAAGTGATAGTAGGAAAAAAAATGTTTAAAAAAAAGTGCATATTAATAAATGTAATTGATATTTGTTTTATTTTCAGCTTGTAGTTCCCATTATTTGACGGAGAGAGAAAATATTAATGATTGAAAAAAAATGAGACTATTAGCTTCCCTATTAAGAAAAATCAGGTGATTTATCATGCCAAAACATCATGTAACGATTTTGTTGGTCTTTACACATTTTAAACCATGCTTACTAGGAGAGTGTCACACCTCCTGATCACGGATTTTGCTCAAACTTCGGGATAAGTTTTCAGATAATAAAATATGGAAAAAGCTAAAGTTATAGTCATAAATACTCAATATTTCCCTAGTTATAAGCAAATAAAGAAAATCACTAAAAAAGTTACTAGATTTTTAAACGCATATAGTTCTTTAGCGTCGATAGCTACAAGCTTGAAACTTTTTTTGAATTAAAGCTGAGCTCAAATCCTTTTGAAGTAGTAGTTACAGCATATCAAAATATTATTTTTTCCCAAAGTTAGAGCGTAATAAGGATTGAACCTGATTTTTCTTTTAAAAACATTAATTAATAATAAAAGCTGAAATTAGGTCCAATCCTTACTACGCTCTAACTTTAGGAAAAAATAATATTTTGACATGCTGTAACTACTATTTCGAAAGGATTTGAGCTCAGCTTTAATTTAAAAAAGTTTCAAGCTTGTAGCTATCGGCGCTAAGGAACTATATGCGTTTAAAAATCTAGTAACTTTTACAGTGATTTTCTTTAATTGCCTGTAACTAGGGAAATATTGAGTATTTATGACTATAACTTTAGCTCTTTCCATATTTTATTATCTGAAAACTTATCCCGAAGTTTGAGCAAAATCCGTGATCCGGAGGTGTGACACTCTCCTAGTTAGTCAATTTAGAACAATTTTTAAAAATTTTGGAAAGTTTTGAACTTAGAAAATTTTTTAGATATTTTAGTCTTAGAAAAAATTTTGACTAATTTTACAAAAAAATTTCTAAGTTCAAAAATTTCAAAATTTTTCAAAAATTGTTCTAAATTGACAAAACATGGTTTAAAACGTGTAAAAACCAACAAAATTGATACATGATATTTTGGCATGATAAATCACCTATAAATCAGGTGACTTGTCACCTGATTTTTTTCACTAGGGTTCAATGAACAGAATAATTGGGTACAAAATAAAAGACTTGCGTAATGCAATGTACAGAAAAGCAAGATAATTTATGTTGTTAGAAAAAGTTTCTTTATAGATATTATTATTGCATTTAATAAAAAAATAAAAACAAAACTGTACGTATGTATATTTTATATATATATATATATATATATATATATATATATATCATATCATATATACTATTAAACAAATAAATACGTTTATATTATTAATATTTAAATAAATTATATTAT
The DNA here is from genome assembly GCA_017163975.1 of Anastatus disparis. Lineage (NCBI taxonomy): Eukaryota > Metazoa > Arthropoda > Insecta > Hymenoptera > Eupelmidae > Anastatus > Anastatus disparis. The sequence continues at coordinate 626,501 of JAFFSR010000407.1, forward strand.
AAAAAAGGAATATTTTAATCGTTTTGATTTACAAATTATTACTTATAATGCATAAAAAATAGAGATTATTATTTTGAATACAAATTTTTTAAAGAAACCAAGCATTAAAAATATTAATATTAAGTCTAAATAATTTTTCATTATTGATTATAAATATTTCAAACTAAAGTATTTACTTTTTTTAAATTAATCTAAACGAATGGAAAAATTAAAATATAAATATTAATTATAGATTATTTTCATAGAAATTTACTTTAGTTTGCTGATTGCAACAGCAGGTGAGTATTTATTTCGTGAAATAATATATTTTGCATATTTTTTTCAACTATTTTTTTTCTTACTCACATGGTTTTCACATGATTACCACGTGGTTACCACATAGTTACTACATGATCACCCCATCAAAATAATATGTGGTAACCATGTGGTAAACATGTGGTAATCATGTGGTAACCATGTGAAAACCATATAGTATGTCATGTGGCTACCACATGATTTTTTTCAGTAGGGATAGAGTTGTAAACCGAAAATTGAATTTCGCGCGTTTTTAATAAAAATCTATTAAAAGCTTATGTTTTTAGTTTTTTACAAACTTATCAACTCACTTCTCATCTCTCACTGTGAGATGGTTTGTGAATAAGGGCCCCGTTCTTGTGATGCTGTGATATAATTTTTGTTAATGTTGCATACTCGATTAATTAAGATCACAAATAAATTGAATTTAGAATTTTAATAGATATTTCTATTTATTAATAATAGAACGAACTTCATTTTTAATTATTATAATTTTTTTCAGATTAATGAAATGAGATTTTGTTAATTTCTTAAATTATAAGTTTTGAATATTCTAATTTTTGAAATTGAAAAGTAATGTTTTTGAAGCTGTTTTTTTCTCCAATTAACGAGAAATAAAGAGAAAGCCGCATTGTGTATAATAAAAAGCAATATTTTCTTTAACGAGAAAGTATCGATTATATTTCTTCGTTTTCAAGAAAACCTTAAAAAATCAAATTGTTTAAGTTTTTAAAAAATTTCATTAAAACCAAGCGATTAAATCAATTCTTTTTCATCAAAGAAAATATTGCTTTTTGTGATACGAGATGCAGCTTTTTCTTTACTTTTTTTACTAAAGTTATTAGTTCTTGCAAAAAAATCAATTCTTCGATTAGAGAAAGACTATATTTGACTCGCTCTAAGCAATATTTGACTGTCGGGATTTTATATTCTTTTTTAAAAGTAAAATAGCTTTTTTTTAATATAATGTAACGTCCCACTAATTCCTTTAAAAATTTTTCGCTTTTAAATTAAAATTTTTTTTTTCTCCCTCCTTAGTATTATAATTACCTTTACAATATCACGCCCATAAGATATAACTACCTGGGGTAAGTGATAGGTGTTAAGGACTTGTGGTCAAAACAAACCACAAATTAGTTTAGAATTTTAGAGTCTAACGAAGGAAAATGTTTTTGAAACGAAACATAGATTCACTGAAAAATCTTGTTGTTTCCAAAGCATTCGCCTGTAGTAATATCTATATTAAGATAATATGCCAGGTACCGACCCAAGCGTCCGAAGTAATTGCATAGGACCTTTTTTTTATTACTTAAGATACAGAGCCGTGCAACTACATCGAGACGTTTCTTAAAAATTTTCCCCAAATATTAAAATGCGTGTACATGTGTTTCCCAGATTATCTTTTGCTCACGTAAAAACTGCCGAAGCTGTAGACAGATTAAGAACCGTATCATAAAATAACAAACAAACCGTCTGGGCAAGTAATAAACTGGCTAGACGAATGTCGCCAATACCTGCGCATCCGCATTATTAAATATTTTTTATGTATTATTTAGTATTTTTATTATTCTTACATTATTTCATATTTTACATTTCCATTTTTTTTGTATTTTAATATTTCTTATTTTTTAAATTTTTATATTCGCATATTATTTTTCTTATATTTTAGCAATTAATATTTTAGCTTATACGAACATTTCTATATTTTACATTTTGCGTTTATTTTAATATTTTTGTTAGTAATTATATACTTTTTATTATTTTATAACATTTTTTTATATTTTATATTATTATCTAATATTAGAATCTTCTTATTAGTATTTAGTATTTTTATGTTTTACTATTACTTAGATTATTATTAGTTGTTTTCTTAATAATAACTTAGTTTAATGGAATGACAAATTATTTGAATAAATTAAAATCAATTAAATTCACTATTTCAAATTTTATTCTCTTTTCTTTTTTTAAATGGTTCGTCATTCTCTTAAAAAAAAATCGTACGTTATTTTAATTAATATTTTTTTTTCTTCTATTATCATATAAGATTTAAACTAGCGTATAAAACATGTATTTTTAATGTCAAATAATGAATGGTACTTCTGATAACTTTAAATCATGATTAAGATTTCATCTTTTTGTAATAAAAAATTTTTCTTTTTTTTAAATAAATGAATAAGTTGTAAGAAGGACCAATCATTATATATATATTTTTTTTTTCCTTTTATGTTAAATCAAAATAGCGAGCGAAAAACAAGTTCTTTTTGCGTAATATTAATAATAATATTATTTTTTCAATGTATTAGGATTCCCAAAGGAAAAAGAGAGAGAGGTAAACTAAATTTCCAAAACACTCTAGGGAATTTTCCAGTGCTTAAGTTTTCTGGTCCACCGCTGGCAAAAATTAGAGAAGGATAAGAATACTCTGAGTCCTCCCACGACAATTTTTAAATTTTCTTTAAGGAGAGAGGGAAGAAATTTCGAAAAGTGCGGGACAGCTTTTTCAAAACCCTTAAAAAGCCGGACAAGGGAAGGAAAATTCAGTTCGCCTTTGGATAGCGGCTCGGGGTTGTGGTTTTTATACCCAGCTCCTCAAGCTCACTGTTTTTCCACGTCTCATCCCTCAAGGGTCAATTTGGTCAAGCTCACTGTTTTTTCACCACGCATCCCTCAAGGGTCAACTACTTCAAAGGCACAGAATTTTAAATCTACTAAATTTCTTTTCAATTACAAGGATCTCTGAATTTCTACACTGAGTTTTACATTGCAATCATTTACACGAGGACTTAAATCTATTTTTTCCTTTTGCTTGCGGTTGGACTGTTCTGGATCACCATCTCTCTCTCTGCTTCCGAAAAGGGAATAGTAAGTTCTTTTTATTTTTAATAAATTTTCAAATTCAATTTAAATTTGTTTAAAAATTTTTTTTTTTAATTATTACCTACCATCTTTTGATTTAATATTTTCTTTTGTTAAAATTAATATTATTTTCTTTAGATTTTTAAATTAAAATTTTCTTTATTTGATTTTATTTTGATTTCTAAGTTATTAATTCTAATTTATTTTAAATCTAATTTTTACTTTTATTTTCTATTTTGTGATTTTTAAATTCTTATTTTATTCATTTTTCTTGATTGTGTTTTTATCCGTCATTTTATTATTATTTATTTATTTTTACGATTTTATTTTTCTATTTCAAGTGATTTTTATTTATAAATTAATATTCAATCTAGTTGAATATTTATAGTTAAACATTTATTTTTTTTAATTTTTAAAAATAATCTACACTTCTAAAAAAATCAATTACCTCGATTCGTGTTCCGTTCGGGACATGACAGAGCACTAGGCTGCACAACTTATGTGGGCAACCAGACGGTGCGAGAGGTTTAAAACAATTTAAAACAAAAATTAATAAATCCCTCTAAGATCCGCGTAAAACTCTTTAATAAAAAAAATCTAAGCATGCCTATAGCGTCATACAACAACGCGACGCAAACGAACCATCGGCGCTATAAAACCGTCAAACAGTCTAGATAATTAGGCCCTAGACGTGACAATAACTAGTGATTGTAGGCAGGAATAGAGAGATGATTGCATTTCATATAATAAAAAGTAATACTTAATCTGATGAGAAAAACTAGAAAAGTTATGCGATATTTAGACTGGAATCATTGTAACAACAGAAACTCTTAAACATGACCTTCTTATTTATTGCTGCTCTTTATTTTTTTGCATATTTTAGAAATTTCCTACGATAGAATTGCATCATTAAGAATTGTAGAAAAAGTACGTCTTTGAATTATAGCTCTAGGTTACTTATTCATCCTGCAATTTAACCTTGATTTTAATTTGACCGTAAAATCGTAAATTTTCAACTAACGTCTAAATTATCAATTTTTTTTAGGTGACATATGAAAGATTTTCTTCTTGTTTTGAGCTCATTTTCAAAAGAATTAGTTTAAGATCAAAAAATTATTATTTTAATAATTTGTTTAAAAAAATGTTCTTTATCTCATTCTAACCTCAAAATCGCAACTTCTTTGTTCAATTTCGGCTCTCATGAGCTAAATTACATTATTTACCTCTGGTGTAAAGGCTTTTTTACGAAACTCAATACAGCCCTTGCCTTCGGCTCGGGCTGTAAACCTCTCATTTCGTAAATCCAGCCTTTCCACCCCAGGTAAATAATGTACTATTAAACAATATGGTATCACTCAAACGAAAGAACTAAGGGTCACCTTTTTCGGACCCTTGCTTATGAATTATAAATGCCGGCATAGCCCGCTTCCAGAATAAACAAAGAGGTATACATTTATCAATTTAGTCTTCTCAGAAAACTGAAATTTTTTTTTTAATTAAAAGGTTTTATTTTAAATTACAAATCTAAAACTTTTAAATTACAAAATTAAGCATTTCACAAAATTTGTCGGGTTCATATATTTTGTAAATTTTAGAGCGAGCATTTTTTTCTTAACTAAAAGTCGAATTAATGCAATCAAATGATATGAAGTTTAAAAAGTATATATGAACTCTTTAAAAAAATTAAAACATGTCTTTTAAACTTTTAAAAAGTTTAAAATGCAGGTATTAAAACTTTTACTTCAAAATTTTTTACTTATGAGTTTTTAATAATTAGTTTATTGAATCCAATAATCTAAAGATCTTGTTTAATTTTCTTAAAAAAAAATAAAATAAAAAAGAAATAATTACCGTGAAAAATGGTTTTTACAAAGTAAATTATACAATTTAAAAAATAAAAATTTTAAATATTGTGAAAGGTTTTTAATTTTTGAAATTAGTCTATAAACTGAAAAATTTTCATTTTCTTTCTTTTTTAAAGACTATTTTTTAACGGAAAATCCAAGTGAGATTGTGTCATAAAAAATAAAAAATTGGTTTGTTATTTTTAATTTTTGGCCTAATGCACCTACATCATAATCCATGCGTAATGTTGTTCAAAATTATCTAAAGAATCTATATGAAAATTTTCAGCCCGAAATGTTAAGAGCGGTGGAACTAGTTACATTTTAACTGCTGACTCATTTACCACTCGGCCGAGCGGCAGTTAAAATAGAACTAGTCCCACAGTTTTTAATATTTCTGGCTAAAAATTTTTTTATACATTTTTCAGATGATTTTGAACAACATTACGCATGAATTATGTTGTAGGTGTTCTGAGTTAAAAATTAAAAACAAATTTTTTTGATTGAAAAACACAATTTTACTTGAGTCTCGCCGTAAGCTAGTTCATGTGTAGTGGAACGTAACATTGGGACACTAGCAGAACTCTAACTAAATAAATATTGCGATAGCAACTTAAAAATTACAAACAATTAAAAATAATAAATCAACAAATGAATTCATTAAAAAACGAAACCCAGGGTTAATATTTTTTTAAAAATTATATTTGAATAAATAACAAATTAAAACATCCAAAAATAGTTTTCGTGCTCTATTATTGGATAAAAATTAGCATCGTGTGGGGCATGAATAGCAAGGCCATAATGAAGTATTTTCATGCATTTTTTCCAGTACATATCATTAATTAAGAACATTAAGGAAGTAATATAAATGAATTATTTTTAATCGTTGAAATTTATTTCTTTTAAATTATAAAATTAAAACTGATATTATTTTATAACATTTTATAAATTTTTTAATTTGATTTAAATTTTTTACTATTATTATTTCTTATGATTATCGCAAATCTCAGTAAGTAGAATACTTTTGTTAAACTTATAAATAATTGTTTTTTCAACTTAATACTGTACTTTTCAAGCTTTAATTTTATTAAGTAAAATACTTTTTTTATACTTATAAATAATTATTTTTCAACTTAATACTACACATTCAAAGCTTTGGGAGTATTATGTATACAATACCTCTATTACACTTATAAATAACTGATTTAATTTAAAGTTACATTTATAAATAATGATTTTAACAACATTTTTTTTTTTTTTTTTTTTTTTTTTAAAGAAAAAAAGATTAATATATAAAGGATATTGTCCTCTATATGATTAACCTTTTTAGATATGATGAAGTCGAGGAAGTCCCCCGCCCGGCATCTGTTTAACACATTACATCAGGCTAGTACTGTCAGACCCACCATACCGAAAACTTTGACTACCGATGGATGGTCAGCCACTTTTTGTAACCAACAATCAACCGATACCCAATGAGGTCGGATTTTTTAAAGAGTCGCGATATAAATGGCACATACACTTATTTTCTTTCGAAAAAAAAGTTAGAGGTACCTGGCCAGGATTCGAACCCATGCCCTCCGCGTTGAAGGCAAGAGCTCTATCCATTACGCCACCGCGCTCTCTTAAAGAGTCGCGATATAAATGGCACATACACTTATTTTCTTTCGAAAAAAAAGTTAGAGGTACCTGGCCAGGATTCGAACCCATGCCCTCCGCGTTGAAGGCAAGAGCTCTATCCATTACGCCACCGCGCTCTCTAACGACATAGCTAACACTGTAAATTTAAAACTTTGGTAGTGATTTCAGCAAAACAAATTTAATTTGCTCAACTTTAATTAAGGTGGTAAGGGTATTTAAAATTGACAAATCTAGTATCGTTTGTTGCAAATAATTTTCATTATTCGTGCATTCAAGTTATTACTAAATAATAACTGTGGAAATTCAGACAATGGCTAAATTAAGTTGATTAGCAATAAATTAGCAATAAATTTTAATAAAAAATGAAAATCAAAATTCCATTCTCGTCAATAGATTCTAAATTTTAAACTGAACAAAATAAATTTTGTTACAGACAAATAAAATCATTTTTGAAAGTTTGGCATTATTATTTATGAATGCATTAGATTTGTGTAAAATTTATAAACTTTAAAATGTTATAACTCTTTAATAATTCATTATATTCAAATGAAACAAAGTTTAAAATGGTTGTTTCAATATTATCTAATAAGTTACTAAGCTAAAAATTAAATAATTACTTTCCACCGAAAAATATAGACGATTTTCTAAAAAACTAACTTTTGACACAGACTCTATAGCCCATACAACCTTAATTGGATTTGTTATCAAATGTCAGAGTAGTTACAGCTTTCTCCTTTCTTTGCAACATCTTTCGAGTTCGATTGTGAATTTGATTTCGAATACTCGGAGGTGGCTGAATTATTTTTCAAATATTTTCTTCCTTAAAGTGCCTCGAATAATGCTGCTGAAAGTGCTTTACTTTTTTCTGCTAAAAGTGTCTTATATTTAGCTGTTCCAAGCGCCTTTATTCTATTACCAAAAGCGCTTTGTTATTTTATTACCAAAAGCGCTTTGAATTAGACCGCTTTAAAAAAATGAATCGAAAATACACAAACGAATCAGATAAAAATGATATACTTTCCTCTCGTATACATAAATATCCTACTGAAAATAATAAGGATTGCTGCAAATACTGAAGAAAAAAGAAACTTTTGCTTTGTATCCAAGTAGATTTTGCTAGGTAGACTCAAGTAACGCAATTTTACAAATTTATTTAGTTTCCTTTAATGTTAAAGACAAATCTAAATTTTTATTGTTAAATTAATAGGAATAATACCAAAATAACAATAATTAATAAATTTTTACGTTGAAATTGTTTTCAAATTTTAATATTTATTGCTTTCAACAATTTATGATCACCCCTCAAAGAATCTGAAATGTAAATTTGAAAATTAAAAAATTGTTGAATCCTGAAAAGAAAATAAATTAGTTGAAGGACAATCTGACTGCCCCCACCACCCAGTATCCTTGATTGATTAGGAAATCCAATCTTCTTAAACCGTCCAACGTTTCAAGCATGCTACTGCTCATCTTCAGGAACTAATCCTCAGTAAGCGTACAAAAAATTGTACGCTAAAAAGTCATCTCATATTAGTTGCGAACCGTATTTTTTTCTATGAGAGCCAAGAAAGAGCAACGAAGTTGCGATTTCGGAGTTAAAATAGCAAAAAATATTTTAAAAGACAGATTTCCGGAAAACGATTATGATATACCGATATTGTATGAATTAAGCATGATACAAATGATTTTTGTTGGAACACCATCACGAATTAGAGAAGTACAAATGTATTTTTTATCAGCTGAAGTATATAAATCAAAGTGGCAGGATAAGCACAATGATTGCTCTCGATTTACGGGTAGTTGACTCAGAGTGAAATATACTATATGTAACTGCATACTTGCAGCAAAATCGTCTGTTTTAAAAGCTCATGTTAAAACCAAAATAGAACCCAATAAATATAAGTGACGGTTTTGATAATTTCGATTTTCAAAAAGCAGTGGTTGAAATGAAATTTAGTTCTATGATTGATGTCAGAAGCTTGTCAGTACCGTTTGTACATCATTTAATATAATTTTTTAAAACAGCTTTTGATTCAAAATTTTTATTGGCAAAGAATTACTTTAATCAGCAATAAAGTTATAGCTCCTGTACATAAAGAAGGGATGATAAACATTCTAAATAATACTAAATTATGTATTTTGACTGATAACGAAATTGAAATTACAAATCAACATTCATTAGTCATCAAATGTAACATTTGATAGTTGTAACGTAGGTTTCAGGGAGGATTGTAGAGATTGAGATTCTTTACTTATATTTCAAAATTTCGGCTTATTGCGTGGGAGGGGAGGGAGGGAGGCACAACTCCCGCTAATAACAGAGAATTGTGTATTTGCGTTTGTTTTGTTTTAAAAAATATGGAACAAAGTCTTCCGCGTAACGAGTTTCATGTACACGTAAGTGGAATTCGTCCAAATTCCCAAACTTTACGCAACATATATATATATTTATATATATATATATATATATATATATATATATATATATATATAGAAATAATATTGGAACTTTTAGGACTGGTCTGCAAATAATAAAATATTTCTAAAACTCGCGTGGCACGGATCGTTTTTGAAGCTCGCATTAAATATAAATATAATATTCTTTTTTTTATCATTTCCACATCAATAAAAATGAAAACATAATAAATAATTACTCAAAATTAAACTATTAAAAATATTCATAATAAATTTCATCTGTGTACTTAACCTCTTTATTAGCGTTTTTAATTGTAATGATCTCTATAAAATTATATTAATTTATACTTTGTTTAGATATATTTTTATACTCTATCGTCACATTTTTCAGTCTCGTTAATTTCTGAAATTTCTGCAGATATCTGATTAATTATATGACTATCCGTATCGTCACATTTTTCAGTATCGATGACATCATATATATCCTGGTTATAAATATGATTATTATTATTATTATCATTATTATTATTATTACTATTAGAATCAACAATAGTATTTTCACTATTCGATATAACTTTTTTTAATTTTATTTTTTGATTTGGAACAACATTTTCATTCTTGTGTATTTCAATATCTAATATCTTTTCATTCATAATAAAGCTAAGCAATTCATCTTCTAAATAATCTTTTGTGATTCCCATACCTTTGTATTGACTTGAATCATCAATAAACCTATCTCTTGGAATATCATCATCTACATTTTTTACCATTCGCAAGAACATATCGTACGTCGGCTCGAAACCCATTAATCCTCCTTCATCTTTAATATATTGCGATGATAAAAGGATACCTCGAATCGTTTCAAATTTTAAATTACTTCTGAATTTATTTTTTTCTCTGTTATATTTACTCCAAACGCGTTCTGAAGAAGTGTTTGAGTGTGGCAAACTAAGAATATTCAAAGCAAAATTAGCTATATGTTTAAATAATTAAATACCTTCTTCATTTACACATTTACAGATTTCTGCCCAAAAAATGTCAACGTTATTTGCATTAGTTATATGTTGAAAAAAATTATACAATACCAAATCAGCCCATTCCTCATTTATTTGAATAATCAATTTCCTATCATGGAAATTAGTTAATGATGGAAAAAGTTCAATAACCTTATCTAAATTTGGATACTTTATATGGAAATTGTCATCGAGTGCATTTTTTGGATGAAAACAGACAGCATAAATCAAGGATTGATCACTAAACTCGCACCTTTGCTTTAATTTTAAACAAAGCTGTAAAAGGAAATCATAACAGTATTTGCGAAAAATTTGTTTTTCATTTTCATCTTGTACTTTAGCGAGTTCTTGTACAATGTCATCATTTAAAATAATTTCATTAATCGGTTTACATTGTAATTCATTAGAAGGATCTATTTCAGCTAATTCAGAACTAAGTATTTAATCATTATTCATATATAATTTCAAAAAGTCCAAGTATAGTTTTTTAATTACATTTGTATCTTCGGAAATCAGTGGTTTTTCTAATTGCAGTTTTAAATTAACTCTGTACAGTTTCAAGTATACTGAAACCAAAAATAAGTGATATACTTTATTTATTGCATTATCAAAATATTGGAATAAAGTTTTCACCACGAACATTGGATCACTTTTTGTCACACCATCTTGTTGTCACAGGTCTTAAGATTTTCAAGACTTTAAATCTGATTTAATTTGTAATACTGCTCAACGGTCGCATCGATTACAACTAGTAAAAAAATAATTATACATGAGATGCACAATTTGTTCAAAATCAGATGACATTAGCTTGATAACATCTCGTGCACATAAATGCTGTATATGACAACCACATTTTATTATTTTTGGCATTCTTGAAAGTTGAAACGATTTTGTCAACAATCGTTTCAGCATCTGCTGAACGATATTCATCGCCGTCAAATATAAATACGAGATCCCATAGAGTATCACGAATTCTGCCACATTTTAAATCAAAATATCGTACAACTATACACAATGACTGCTGATATGTAATATCAGTACTTTCATCTGTCAAAATACTAAATTTGGTATTATTCAGAATGTTTATCATTCAATTGCTATGTACAGGAGCTATAACTTTATTAATGATGCAAGTAGCTCTCTGTCTATTTAAATTCACATTAAGAATAACCGAATAATCGAAAGCTAAAGTTTCCAAAAACGGTATTAAATGATCTATAAAAAGGAACGACAAACTTCTGTCAACAATCATAGCGCTAAGCTGTATTTCAGCTATTGCTTTTTGAAAATCGAAGTTATCAAAAAGGTCACCTGTACTTGTATTTATTTTATGCTTTTTGGTTTCAGCATAAGCATTTAAAACACTTGATTGTGCTGTAAGCATGCAGTTACACGCAATACATTTCACTCTGAGGCAGTTACCCGTAGCTTGTTGTAGCCAATCATTGTGCTTATCCTGCCATTCTTATTTATATTTACGTACATATTTATATGTATTTATATCATTCTTATCTTGTGTTTTACACGCTTCGGTTGATACATTTTTTTTAAAAGAAACATTTGTACTTCCCTCATTCATGATAGTATTAACACCAAAATCATTTATTTCATGCTCAATCCTTAGAAGATCGCTACCGTGATCGTATTCAGGAATCTTATCTATTAAAGTATTATTTTTTATTCCTATATCAGTATTTAAAATTATATCATTACTATTTTTTAAAAACTTGTCAGTTTCGGCACAATCTACATTTTTAGGTAAATTGTCAAGAAACTTTTTCATTTTTTTTACATGTATGTCACTAAATTGTGCATGTCTCTTCAGTGTGTATTTTCTTGATTCAAATCCAATTGAACAAGCTTTACAGTAAGTTTCATTATCTTCAATAGGATGTTTACATAGCCAAGGAGAAAGTATAGGATCTTTCTCCCATTCTTGTCTGTATTTTCGATTCATTTTTTTAATGTGACATAATTCAAAGCCTATTTAGTAAAAAAATAAAGGGTGTTTTCTGACACACAGTAAAAGGCGCTTTTAGCAGCCCAAAGTAAGGATCTATTAGTAGCACAAAGTAAGGCGTTTTCAGTATAACAAAATAAGGAGCTTTCAGCAGCACAAAGTCAGGCGCTTTCAGTACCCCAATAAAGTCGCTTTTAGCAGCACAAAATAAGGCGCTTTTAGTATAACAAAATAATGAGCTTTGAGCAGCACAAAGTGAGGCACTTTCAATAGCCCAATAAAGTCGCTTTTAGCAGCACAAAATAAGGCGCTTTTAGTATAACAAAATAAGGAGCTTCGAGCAGCACAAAGCGAGGCGCTTTTAGTAGCTCAAAAAAGTCGCTTTTAGCAGCACAAAGTAAGACGCTTTGAGCATAACAAAATAAGGCGCTTTTAACAGCACAAAGTAAGGCACTTTCAGCAGCACAAAGTAAAACACTTGTAGCAGCACAATTAGAAGCGCTTTTGAAATGAAAATATTTAAAAAATAACTTACCTTTTAGCCAGCTCCAAGTATTCAAAATCAAATACACTGAAAAAATTAATGTATATTAAAATATTTATCTAATATAAATTTCAAGCTCCGAGCCTGGTTAAAAAAGGTTTAAGAGTCATCCATATACCGACACAGTTACCTGTTTTACCGAATTTGTTTAAAATTTATTTTTTATAAAAACTAATAACTCGAGGTAAAAATAAAGAGATAGTTTCGATTCGTATAATTGAAAGCAATATTTTCTCTGATAAGAATAATTTAATTCCACCGCTTTATTTTCAAGAAAAGTTGGAATAACTTGAAAATCCCATTATTTGACACTAATTTCTAATTTCCTAAGTTATTCCAACTTTTCTTAAAAACGAAGCGATAAAATTAATTTATCCTAATCAGAGAAAATATTACATTTTATTGAACACATCGAAGCCATCTCTTTATTTCTGCCTCTTGTTGCTAATTTTGGGAAAAAAGTCAATTTTTTAATTAGAAAAGGACAGAGATACGGCGGCCTCTCGGAAACCGATTGAAAATGGTCGAAGCTACTAAGCTATTTTAAAATTATCGTAACTCGAAAACTACTGTTTTTTCTCTAATTTAAATTGGCATTACTCATTAAATATTTGCGAGATTTAGTTTGAAATGTGAAAAACCATTTCGCATATGTGTACACAAATGCTTTTTTGCATTTGAAATCAAATCCAGCAAGTATTTAATGAGCAATGCCAAGTTAAATCAGAGAAAAAAAAATTAGTTTGAAAGTTACGACCATTTTTAAACAAGTTTTCGAGTTTAGACCATTTTCAATTAGTTTCCGAGCTTAGACCTTTTTAACCTGGTTTTGAGCTTAGAAGTTTTTTAATCTCTTTACAACTGGGTTTCGAATTTAGATTATTTAAATTCAAGGCGATAATTTCAAGCTTTAATTTCATATTTATTGAATTTTTAAATTGTACGATATCTTGTAATTAACCATTTTTTACGATAACTATTTCTGTTTAATTAATTTTTTTTTAATAAAACCACATTTTTAAATTAATGAATTTTATAAACAAAAATTTTCTACAAATATATTGTATTTGGAATTATTTATTAATTTTGGAACCATTTATTAAATAAACTAATAGAAATTATTAGAAAAGTATCAAATATTAATACAAATGTATATATTATAAAATTCAAAAGATTTTAACATTAAATTTTCAACTTGAATTTTTAATTGTGCTGGCTTTTTTAAATTAATAAAGTGACCACTGTTGAAATAGGAATAAAGCACAAATTTGCCACTTGGGAGTAAAGTTTAGTTTCTCCCTCGAGAGAAATATGACTTAACTCACTCTTTGCATAATTTACTAGTTTTTATGCAAAATGTCAAACTTTTCTAATAGCAACTATCTTTTAAATAAATGTGTTAAAATAATAAAAAAAAAAAACTTATTTTATGACAATTATTAATATTGAGTTAAGTAAGAAAGACATAACTGATGTGATAAAAAGTGCACTATCACAAAGAATAACTCACGTTTAATGAATCATGTGTATGCGAATCTTTAATTTCAAGGTATTTACCGCAAAGTTTTATTCCTTGACAGATAATTTATAATTATTAACTATTCAATATTTTCATCGCTTCGTTTTCAAGAATAATTAAAAAATTTACTATTCTCTCCATCTAATTTTAAAGGCTTTTTAATGTATCTTATAATGTTTTTTTTAATTTTTTTTCTCATGACAGTAAGTATTGCTTTAAATTATTTTTGCCTATAATAACTAGTAATCACAAAAAAATGTACTTCACAATTAAAAAAAGATAGAGAGTTCCGACAGTTTTATAATAATCTAGGAAAACTAAACGAAGAAAGCTCAAAATGTAATGCAATTGTAAACAGGTAGAGCTATGAAAAATTTGATAAATTAACATGTCAAGAATATATAACAATTTTATCTTATATTAAGGAGGCTTCATCGCGAAATGTCGCGAATCGAGACAAATCAATTTTAATAGTTTAAATCACGCTGAATCCAATGGTATCTTTATTTATATAGATACCTGATCAAAATCTCAAGAAATTCAAGTTCAAAGTTCGTCCTTTTAACACGGGCTCTTATAGTTGACATTCTTAAATTTATCTATAATAATTCTAATTGGAATTGTCAATAAAAAGTAGTATCCCACATAGCACCGAAGCTTCCAGGAAGCTTCCTGTAAGCGTCAAATGTCCCGCGCACTTTTCATTCAGAAAGATTCAATGGAAGCTTCCAGGAAGCTCCCGTGGAAAAAATCAGTAAGCTTCCATGGAAGCTAGCATAAAGGTCTTTTTGAATTTTACGAGAAGTTTCGAAGGAAGATTGCCGCAAGGTTCCAAAAGGTACTTCATGGAAGCTTCCACGGAATAGTGCAAAAAGCTTACATGCAAGCTTCCGTGAAAGCTTCAATTAAAGCTTCCTGGTAGCGTAAAATGTCCCGTGCACTTTTCTTTCAGAAAGATTCAATGGAAGATTCCAGGAAGCTTCCATAAAAGAAATCAGTAAGCTTCCATGGAAGCTAGTATAAAAGCCTTTTGAATCTTACAAGAAGCTTAAAAATATATTATATAATAATTTATGAATTTTAAATTTAAAATTTTAAATATACTTGCCCAGGATGGCATTGATACCTCCTTGATGTAAACCAGGCCTTCGCTCTTCAGATTTCGAAGATTTTTTTTCTCTGGTTAAGCAAACAGATAATGCCTCTTCTTTAAAAACTAAATACAATAATGCTCGAGCTAATACAGTCTGTGAATAACTATTACATCTTAAAGTTGTTTGTAGGAAATTGTGGTTAACAAAAATATCAGAACCCTTGTAAAATGGTTTTATCTAAAAAAATACGCAGGATGAATTTTTTAGTAAAAGATAGGTTATTAAACATTATTTAATAGTTAAACTGATTTTACGTTGTTTATTTCATCAGGAGCTGTGAATTTCAGAGTCCAAATTCCATCCTTGTCCATATCATATGTTTCACTGCCTTTTTTTACGTAATTGTCATCGTTCGTTTCATCCACATTAATGCTAGGGGTTTTATTTTGATGCCATAGCTCTTTTTCCAAATTATCCGTCTTAACTTGTTTCTAAAATATTAATTGAGATTTAACTTTTAAATAAATAGTAATTTAAATTAATTTTTATAATGTAATATAAAAAATTATTAATTTATTGTGTGGCGATAAATGGAAAAGTTATGAAAATAAAATTTATAAAAACAATTAAATTAATAAGAATAAAATTTACTTCTTAAAACTTACATCAGCTCTAAAATATGATTCATCCAATAATTGAGGAATAAATTTAAATCTTTTGGATTCTGGTTCTATTTCATCATCTGAGTCGATAACCTCTTTTTTGTCTTGAGGTATATTAATTGAACGCTGATCAATTTCAATGATTTCATCATTCACTGGCATATTGTAGGAACGTCGACGAGGTTCCATAACTTTTTCACCAATTGGCATATTGTGTGAACGACGCCGAGGTTCGGTTTCTTTTATAAAATTCTCTTTTTTCTTATGTATTCTATTAACCAAAACTTCTAAATTCTAAAAATGTTCAAAATTTTATTTATTTTTTAATTAATATATTTTATATTAATATACAAAATTTCATACATAAGAAAAAATATATTTTTTAAATCAATAAACTAAACATTTTATGATTAGTAGAAAGACCTGTGCCATAGCGCACCCAGACGGCGCCAAAAAAAATTTCGGTCTCTCTCGCCGCCTTTCCCTCGCGCGTTATAGACATGAAGGTTCCCCCTCCCCCCGGGCAAGATGGACATGGGTTTCGGGACTTAGGAGAGCGACGAAGAGATATCTTTCCCCTCTCGGCGCTATAGCTCGCATCGAGCTGTAGACGCCCCCTCTCTAACTTACCGTACAGGGGCCTGTGAGTGTTGAAGAGAGCAACGGAGAGATGTATACTTACCCCTCTTGGCGCTATAGCATCCATCGGCGTGTAGACATCGCTCTCTTACTTACCGTAAGCGTTGGGCTTTGTGGACAGCAGCGAAGAGTACTGGTTACCCCCTCTTGGCGTTATAGCTTACATCGAATTATATAAATTTACTTTAGAAAAATTTAGTTAAAAGTTTTAAATATTAATAAAAAGTTTTAGA
This sequence comes from Anastatus disparis, assembly GCA_017163975.1. Classification (NCBI taxonomy): domain Eukaryota; kingdom Metazoa; phylum Arthropoda; class Insecta; order Hymenoptera; family Eupelmidae; genus Anastatus; species Anastatus disparis. The sequence continues at coordinate 643,215 of JAFFSR010000407.1, forward strand.
AAAAGATAAAATATGAAAAATATTTAAGAAAATTTATGAGAAAATTATGTTAAAAATTTTAAAAATTTTAAATATAAAAGAATGTATATGAAAAATTTTAATATAAAATTAAATTGAATGAATTTTGGTGGGTCGTAGTGTGAAGTGGATGAAAAAGGTTAGGATGGGTATGATACAAAGGGTAAAATAAAAACAGAATAAATAATTTTAATATATATATTGAAAACAAAATATTACATGTTTTATGCATTTAGTCTTTGAATAAATCTTCTGCTGAATTTTTTTAAGTTATTAAACCTGGATTTCTCCTCATCCAGAGCTTCAGCCTAAAATGAAAAAAATTTTTAATAAATATTTAATTATTTTATGATGATGATGATAGGCAATTAAAAAAACAAAACTTACAGAAGAGGGCTTGTTGATCTCGTCGTCGATGTTGTCAACGACTTCTTTATAAAATTTTAATAAACGATTTGCTGTGATCTGAAATCAAAGAAAAGAAAAATATATTTAAGAAATGATTTTAAAATATTATTTCATAACATGTATATCAAAATACTCACAGTCTCTATCAACGGTGTCACCGGTATAATTGTATGTATACGTATGCCTGGTATGATTGGCTGAAAAAAGAAAAAAGGAATATAATAATTAAAAAAGATATTAATATAATTAATAAAAATAAAATCATACCTCTAGGTCATATGTCGCGTTGATTTCTCCGGGTGTTTTTACCCGAAGCCTAGGCTGATGATCTTGGTCAGAATGTGTTTTCTGAAAAAAAAATAAATATTTTAAAAATTTAAAAATATTTTAAAGTAAAACATACATACCCAGAAAGCATTATTAATGTCCTTAATTTCTTCGACTAAATTTTTTGACTGTAGCTTCCTACGATGTGAGCGCATTACGCGTCTTCGTACCTGAAAAAAAAGAAAACAAAAATTAAATTTTAATTATAAATTTTATTTACAAAAAAAAGAAAAATAACTTACCATTGTTCGTCTGAAATTTTCCATTTTCGATGACTTTTTAGAAAAAATTTGAAGAAGAAATTTAAAATTACTAAGATGTTGACTCAGCTACAAATGAAAGTATAATGAGAAGAAAATTTTTTAAGAAAGATTCGATCATTGAAATATACAGGGAAAAAAGTTTTCACCGGTAAAACTAATGCTAAATTCGATTAGATGTTTAAATTCCAATGCTAGTGTGTTCTAAAGTAATGAATGGCATTAATTTTTTTCGCTCTATTGACAGCACAAATAAAATTCATACCAGTGTAGTATTTTTTAGTGCTATAAATATTTATTTTCGATAACTGACGCGTGAATTTATAGTGCCACCTTTGGCACGGTTTTTTCGGGTGCCAAGCACGTTAAATAACAGCGCTGGTGTATGTTTGTGTATACGAATTTTCGATTGTAGCAGTGTGCACGATTGTGAAGTTTTACACAAAAGTTTTTCTATTTATTGCATAGGAAATAAGGGCCAAATGGATAATTTTATACGAAAAATATTAAATGAGTGGAATCTCACTGAATTAACAAATCTTTTCAAGTGTAAGTATAAATTACCTTAAATAAATGATACTTTATTTTCGTTGATATATATACATAAAAAGTTTCTAACCTAAAAATATTAGGCTACTGGAATTTATTATTAAAAAAACCGTGCTAGTCGTTAGAGTTTCTCTGCTGATGCGCAGAACTTAAATTTTGATGTTGGCACTGGAAAAAACCGTGCTAGTCATTGAAAATCAATGTGCTGGACCTTAGAAGGTAAAATAGTAAAACTAGCATTGATTAAAATGATACTGTCATGGTTTTTTTCATTATAAATCACGCAATTTTAACCTTCTATTATCTAGCACTAGTTTTTAAGGTGAAAACTTTTTTCCGTGTGGTAACGATGGCACAGGCTGACATTATAGCGAAAAATTACTATGTTACATAGTAAAATTTACAAGGGACATAGGAATTTTTATTATGTTTCTAGTAAATTTTACTAGTAGAATAGTAATTTTTCGCTACAATGGTAGCCTGTGCTATCGCTACCATTCTCCCTTGTAATTTTTACTAGAAAATTTTTCTCAGTGCAGTTAAAATTTCATATCACTATTAGTAAAAGTCATTAAACTTTGTTTCAAAAACAACTATTTATATGATTATTTGTCATTTAAGATGCTCTCACATCTCTGCCCTTTGATAATTAAAAAATTAATTTTTTTGCAAAAATTAAGAATTGAAAGCAAAAATAAACAAATTGTTTTGGTTCGGTTCGTAAATAATTGTTAATAACTGTAAATAATTGTAAATGACTGTCAATAGCTGTAAATATAATTATAAATAACTTTAATTATTAACTAATTCCAAAATTTTTGAAAATGTAAAAAAAATGTAAATAATTTCGAATAACTGCAAATAACTGTAAAAAAATTTAAATAACTGCAAATAAATTGTAATAACTGTGAACAATAGTAAAAATCTGAAAATAACCTAAAATAACAGAAAATAAATATTATGTCTTAATTCTGACATTTTTTAACAGTTACTTAAAGCTGTTTACTATTATTTATATATAAAGAAGTGATAAAATTAATTTATTATCATCAGAGAAAATATTAGTTTTTATTATCTGTATTAAATGTGCCTCTTAATTTCTGCCTTTAGGTACTATTTTTTGCAAAAAAATTAAAATTTTTAATTACAAAAGAGTACAAAAATATGGTAGTGCCAAATGTTTCAAATCTCTACCTATTTTAATAATATTATGCATTTCGACTAATTTCACTAAACTATAAATGAAAAATAAAAAGATATGTTATTTCCTGTACTGCTTTTTATCTACACTGAAAAAATTGCGAGTGAGAAACTATACTAAATATGAATACGCAGCGTTCTGCGCATAAAAGCGATCCTCGTGCCCGTGAGAGAGATCCTTGCTACGTTTTTAGGCTCGCTGCCTTCTCAAAATTCTCTCGTCTCTACTCGTCTCTAATTTTGGGAAAGCAGCGAGCCCAAAAGCGCAGTGAGGATAGCTTTAATTTAATATAGCACCGATGTATTCACGTTTAGTATAGCATCTCCTCGCTGTGGTAAGGGAGGGCGCCTACAGTTTTTTCAGTGTATAATTGACGTGTACCTTTTAGGTAAAAAATGTTAAATAAAAAAGTTTAAATGTTTATCATAATTTAAATACATTTTATGAAACATCATTTTTATAAAAAAAAAAGGATACACAGAGAAAAAATTATAGTAACTGCTACTATAACATTACGATACAATATAGTTTAATACGGCTATTACTAGACTTTATGGTTTTAATAAAAGAAAATATTATAGTTAGGTTCAGTAGAATATATAGTAGCACATACTATGTTACTAACTAAATCATAAAAATTAACTTTAACAAAATAATTAATTTGTATGATTTGTTTTTTTTATTGAGCCCAACCATTATATACTTCCTATATAAATGATTATTACTATACAAATTTAGTAGAGAAGATTATTTATAGTATAAGAGTAAAAATACAATTTTGTTATATTTATTAGCAAGTATATTATTGGTTAAAATAATTAAATTTCTGTACACTTATTTTAACTAATTAAATTTATATACTGTACCCAATAACCCACTATATTTTATGGTTTCGGTAAATTAATTTACTATACTATATAATATTTTCACTAAAAAAATGTTTATCAGTATAATCATATTTTTTATTAAAAATAATCATTTTATGTAAATAATTATTCTTCGCTTCTCATTGAAAAATGCACAAACATATAAAAAAAAAATTTCTCATTAAAACAAAGTAATATACAGTACCGGGCAATAATTCTGAGCAGGTTATCAAATTTCAGCTCCACCTTTGAAAAAGCGTATCTTTTTCAATTTTCATCCAAGAAAAAATTTTTAAAAAGCATTTTAAAGTATTTTTTAAATACTTTCTTTTTAGCTTACTTATATTTTTTTAACGATATTTAAAAAAAAATAATCGTTTTAGCAATTTTGAAATTTTTTTTATTTTTTCATTTTTCTTCAATCAGCTGTAGTTTTTTAAATAATTGAGCTAGAAAAAATTTGAAAAAATATTTGGAAAGGGCTTAACAAATGCTATTTGCAGCTATTTTTACAAAAATTTTTTAATTATTTTTTGGCAAATTTTAAGCATATGAAGTTATTGATCTAATACTTTTGCAGTTGTAAAAAACACTTCAATAGCAAGTAGAAAATAATCGTTGGTAAAGTAGTGATTTAAGGAGGTTAGTGCGCACAGGACCGTATCTACTCAGGGCCCCGCAATAAGGAACAAAATATTATTTTTGTATTATAAATTATTTTCATAAAAAGTGTAAATAATTTATTATTATAGTTGTAACTTCAATTATATTTAACTCAGTTTAACAAAAATTCTGTTTATATACGCACAACTTTCCCTCGTGTTTTACTTGATGAAAAGTTCGGTGAGATAGCATCCATTAAATTGCTATATCTACGAAACTATGAAGCTAGGCCTTCTGAAATTTTAATATTATATTCTAATTATAATTGTTAAAAACATGTCAGTTTTTTGGTTTATTCTTAAGAAAATTTTCAGGTTTATCGATGAAAACGTTTGCTTTTTTCTGTCTCATACCAACCTTCCCATAAGACGCTGTGTTAAATTTTCGAACTTTCAGACTTCATATCTCGGCTTCGGTGAAGCTAAGCTATCTGAAATTTTAATATGATATGTAAAATAGTGCTATTTTTATTGTCTTTTTATTTAAAGATATTCTTAAGAAATCGGGATATCGCACTAACCCCCTTAATTTTAGTAGGAAATAATAACTATTCATTATCAATAATAAAACATAATAACCCATATGGAAAAATTTTTTGGATATAATTGTAAATAACTGTTAATAACTGTAAATAAATGTAAATAAATGTAAATAACTGTAAATAACTGTAGAACAGTGTTAAAAAATGTGGGAATTGAGACATAAATAACAGTTATTTACAATTATTTACAATTATTTACTGTTATTTACACTTATTTACAGTTATTAACTGTTATTTACACTTATTAACTGTTATTTACACTTATTTCCAGTTATTTATATTTATTTACAGTTATTTACATTCATTCACTTTTTTCACAATTATTTACAGTTATTTACGATTATTTATAGTTTTTTACAATTATTTGCAGTTATTTACATTTTCGAAAATTACCACGAATTTATTCAATAATTTTATATATAGGCGAAAATTTTCAAAAATGTGAATAACTGTAAATAGTTGTAAAAAACTATGGAAAATTGTAAATAGTTGTAAATAATTATAAATAACTGTAAATAACTGTAAAAAACTGTAAATAACTGTAAATAACTATAAATAATTGTAAATAATTATTAATAACATTAAATTATCCACTAATTCAAAAATTTTTGAAAATGTAAATAACTGTAAATAATTATGAATAACTGTAAATAATTATGAATAATTGTAAATAATTATAAACAACTGTAAATAATTGTAAATAATTGTAAATAACTGTAAATAACAGTTAATAACAGTTAATAACTGTAAATAACTGTAAATAATAGTAATTAATAATAAATAATAGTAAATAACTGTAAATAACTATTATTTATGTCTCAATTCCTACATTTTTTAACAGTTATTTACAATTATTTACTATTATTTACAGTTTTTCACATAAATTATTTCCATATGGGAAAGTATGAAACAACAAAAAGATTTATTTTGCAAAAATTATATCATAGAAATCAAAAGTTTTGCACCAGCGATTATTTTCTACTTGCTATTGAAGTGTTTTTTACGACTGCAAAAGTATTAGATCAATAACTTTATATACTTAAAACTTGACAAAAAATAATTTAAAAATTTTTGTAGAAATAGCTGCAAATACCATTTTTAAGCCCTTTCCAAATCTTTTTTCAAATTTTTTCTAGCTCAATTAGTTAAAAAACTACAGCTGATTGAAAAAAATGAAAAAAATTTCAAAATTGCCAAAGCGATTATTTTTTTAAAATATGGTTAAAAAAATTTAAGCGAGCTAAAAAGAAAGCATTTAAAGAATACTTTAAAATGCTTTTTTTAAATTTTTTCTAGGATGAAAATTGAAGAAGATACGCTTTTTCAAAGTTAGAGCAAAAATTTGATAACCTGCTCAGAATTATTGCCCGGTACTGTACTTTACCTTCTTTAAATGATTGACCTCAACGTTAAGTATCCTCCTAAACAATAAAGTAGTAATTGAAAATTACATAAACTAGGGGGCAAGCGCGACAGCCCCCATCTTGCTTTTATAACTTTAAAAAAATATTTAAGAATTTGCAATTTTTTTAATATCTTTCATATAAAATACTAAATAATATTAATTATTCAAAAGTTTTCTTGAGGTAAATCTTCAATGATCTTTTAATGAATCTAATCATCTATGAAATCCTAGCTTTATACCAGGACAGAATTAATAATTAAATGTTGTGTGTTATGAGGGCTACACGTATGTTTTATTATAATATCAAATAAAAAATAAAGTCAGTAATTGATTTATAAAAGTTTTATCAAATGTCAGTCTAGTAGTGAAAAGATTCTAAATTTAACGCTGTAATGTAAGTCCAAACATTTCTGACGATGACAGCGATGACAGCGGCGATATACTTTCAATAGTATAGAGAGAATATAATATAAATAGATCCAAAATGCAGCTGAAATTCAGCTGAAATCAAACCAAAATTTACCTAAAATTGCTTAAAATTAATATAAATTTTAGCTAATTTTTAGTTAACATTTAAGTAACTTTTAGCTAATTTTCAACTAACTTTAAACTTAATTTTAGCTAGATTCTAGCTGAATTTTAGCTAACCAAGGACAAATCGAATTCTTATACACAGCGGCAGCAACAGCGGTGGCGGCGAAATCTTTTTATAATTTATATCCCCCTGCTCGCTTCGCTCGCCAACCCCCCTTTTGAATTTAATACATAGATTTTATAATGTATATAATCCCTTGTAATAATTTTACATTCATATACTTATATACATTTATACATTTTTTATATTTCAATAATTAATAATGTACACATAATATAAAATATAACATATGATATAATTATTTATTTATACAGCGCATATTAGACGCTGTTATGGTCACCATCTCTAACCGATCTTTCTTTCGCATTATGCACCGAGAATCACCTCCTCACTTCTAAAGGCTCAATTCTTATTAGATTTATCTAGCATAAACAAATATTTTCTTCTTTGTAAATTTCTAAAATCTTTTATAATATAAAAATAAAAATAAATCTTATGATAATTTAAATCACATTGACATGATTTATTAGATTTTGAGTGAAAAAATTAAAATTTTTAATAAAATTCACAATAAATTAGCTAAACTTACAGGGAGAATACCCGACCTTCGGGTAACGGATTTGGCTGAAACTGCAGAATATGATTTTTTGATAAAAAAAATGAAACCGTGTTTTTTCTTTTCTTTGAATAACCCACATAGACGGAGATATAGACATTTTTTCGAAAATATAATAAAAAAGAGCATTTACAAGATCTTGAATAACTAAACAACTAAGACTCTTACAAATAAATATATAAAAAATAAAATAAAGTACAGATTGAATGCTTCAATTTAAACTTTGTTTTACTAAAAAAGCCTCTGTGGTTTACAAGTTTTGCCTAATTAAAAATTACAACATATTTGTAAAATTTTTAGCACGTAACATATATTCAATTATTTACGCTATTTTATTAGAATATTCTAATCACCTGTAACTTTTAAACCATAGAAGCCTTTTTAATGCAACTAAGTTTGAATTAAAGCATTGCATCTGTTCTTTATTTTATTATCCATACATGTTTTTGTAAGAGTCTTAGTTGTTTGGTTATTCAAGATCTTATGGATGCTCCTTTTTATTATATTTTCGAAAAAATGTCTTTATTATCGTCCATGGAGCCCATTCAAAGGAAAGAAAAAACTCGGGTTTATTTTTTTTTCGTCGAAAAATCATATCCCGCAGTTTCAGTCAAATCTGTTTCCCGAAGGTCGAGTACTCTCCTTGATAGCTGAAAAATTTAAATTTTAGCTAAAATTAATATAAATTAGCTGAAATTCTTAATAAATTAGCTAAACTTAGCTAAAATTCTCAATTAATCAGCTAAAATTAGCTAAAAAATGAAATTTCTAGTTTAAATTCTTAATAAATCAGCTGAAATTAGCTAAAAAATGAAATTTTTATCAGCTAAAATTAGCTAACGAATAAAATTTTTAGCTAAAATTCACAATAAGCTGAAATTTACGATAAATAAGGTAAAATTTACCATAAATTAGCTAAATTTATCAGTAAAAAGGAGGAGTTAAGGGAAGATTTTGAGAGACTGACAGCGGCAGCGGCGAAAATCTTTCATAATATAGATAGATATATATATATAAAGTTGAAAATTGTATAATGATTATTTTTAAATTGTATAATGATTATCTCACATTATTTTGTATCAGGGACTGTTTGAAAAATCGAATAAAGACCCTATTGTTTTTCTTTAATTTTTTTTAGTTTTATTTTCGTAAACAAAAACTTAATTATAACAAAATTTGTTTTGGTTTTTAAACGCAAATAAAACTAAATCGGTTTTAAATTAAGTATTTTCGTTACGATATCCAATATGATTTTTAGTTTAGTTTTTTTATTTCAAATTATATTTCAATAAAAATTATATGTCTGGTTTTTACATTACTATAAATATTATTACTTTTGTCAATGTTACAATTAATATTATTCCCGTAACCAATTTTGATAAGGTTTTTTATTATAATTTTGTTTATAATTCATAATAATCCGTCCCTTGACTAATTAAAATTTTACTCTCGTTCTTTTTGATTGGTACCAGGTAATTTTTTCTTTTTGACGCATAATTTTTTTTGCGTTCCTGGCCCGATAATTTCTTAACTTTTTATTGTGAATTATGGCGGACATATCATACATTCTTAGTGTATGGCGCCGTTTCTTAGAGAAATTTTGGGAGTCCACTTGTGGATCCTCTTTGCCATGGGCATTCATCAGATAGCACGTATGCAATCTGAGAATTATTTCTCGAATACTTGTATCAGGAATTTTCCTGACAATAGTTAAGCATTAGTGTGCTTATAATTTTCTTTTTACTTTTTATTTTTATTTATTTCAATGGTTTCCAGGGAGGGATTATTTTATATTTGCTATTTTAATAATTTAAGTCTTAGTTCTCTTTTTACTTATGTAATAATCTATCCCTTATTCAATTAATCGCGGGAATATTCTTTATTTAATATAATTATTAAATCAATTTTCTTTACTTTTTCTCAACATATATATGTATATTTTGCGAATACTGTTCAGTCTATATAAAACTTTTTTGTTTAGGTTTGTTTTATATTAAGATTTGATTTCTGCTCCATCGATTATTGTGAGATTCGCGCTTTGGAATTGAGTTTTCTTCTTAATTATATGTGTGCGCTCTGTATTCTTTTTGGTCCTTTTCTCTTTTATTCACTATTCTTCTCTTTTTTTTATCTCTTGATGATTTTATTATTTTTCTTATTTTCTTTTGCTCCTGTTTTCTGTAAGTTGACCAGTAATTTTTCTGTTTCCCTGATGTATGATTTATCTTATACTATTCCGTGTATTACTTTTCTTTATTTATTTATTTTTTTTTTTTAATAATGCAAGGAGAAGGATATTTAATAGTTAAGTATAGCCATATTAGATGTCTTTATATAATCATAATTTGTATGTTATATTTACTTTAATATAAGTGAATTCCTGAATAAACGAAATAATTTTATATCTCATTTCTTTTATTCTCTTTATTTCTTCTAGAATTGCTGATTATAATAATATCTATTATCTTATTATTTATTTAATTAAATTCTCTTATAATACATTTCAAGGTTTTTTTTTCAAAGTAACTTGTCTATTAATTTATTTGTATGTTATTATTATAAGTATGTTTGTTGTTTTATTTAATATTTTTTGATTACTAAATTTTTTATATATATATGATTCTATTAATAATTATATCTATAGTTACTTTGTAGTTACTAATTTATATTTGAGACTATCGTCGGCGTCTGAGGGCCGCAGAAAAATTTTATTTTACTAAATTTATTTATTATTTATAGAATTATATAGTTATTATCCATATTCTTTATTCGTTTTCTGATGTTTTGGCTTCTTCATTAAGTAAACCATTTCTCCTTCTCTGAGGTGTTTAATATTTTGCTTTTGATCATAATAACACTTTGATTTATAATTGGATGGTGTTACATTAACTTTTGGTGGTTTTATCACTATCCACATAAATGAGGAATACGGGTTCACCGATGGCTTAATACCTCCCGATTCCAAATGTTCTTCTATACGTTGGTGTCTAAATCTTGTGGTTTTTATTGGTACTTCTGTAATTAACTCATTTTTATGCTTTACTAAATGTGTTTTTCTTAGTTTTTCTCCAGGTGACTCAATTATAATTGGTTTTTCTTTGATTAGTTTGTTAATATTTTCTATTTCTTCTATATTTAAATGCCTTGATACCCTAGTGGAAATCGAATCTGTGAATAACTGCGAATAACTGTGAATAACTGGGAATAACTATTATAAACTGTTCAGTTTGAGACAGGAATAACAGTTATTCCCAGTTATTCTCAGTTATTCCCAGTTATTCCCAGTTATTCCCAGTTATTCCCAGTTATTTACAGTTTAGTTTAATAATAATTTGAAAAATATAAATTTGAAAAAATGAAAAAAATATATATTTTTTTTATTTTTTTTTCTATTATAAATATATTTGGGAATAACTGTTATTCGTACCTCTGTTTTTTCAAATTATTTTTAAGTTATAAACTGTGAATAACTGGGAATAACTGAGAATAACTGGGAATAACTGGGAATAACTGGGAATAACTGGGAATAACTGTTATTCCTGTCTCAAACTGAACAGTTAATAACAGTTATTCCCAGTTATTCACAGTTATTCCCAGTTATTTCCAGTTATTTCCAGTTATTCCCAGTTATTCACAGATTCGATTTCCACTAGGGTATTTTAGATTCAGCTTGGTTAAGTATCTTTGCTGCTTTATTCTCTTTTTCCTCGCTTGATATGTTTAATTTTTGTGCACGTAACATCCTCTTATTCGCTTCATTATTATTTATTCTTTTATTATTATTTATTTCGATCATTTTTTCTTCTTTATTTATAATATTCATGACCTTGCATACATCTGACTTAACTTCTAGCGGTTTTACTTCTACCGCACTGTCATTAGTATTAATACACATGGCATATGCTTTACCTTCATTATAATTGGCTACGAAATCGCCAACTAAGATGCCCGATCCTATATCTTGGAGCGGTACGAATTCTATATCTTTACTGATATCTTTGGCACGTTCATAATTAATTTGTCTTGTGCGAGGAGTGGTAGTAAAGCATTCTTCTTCAATAAATGGTAATATGTTGCTATTTAATTCTAGGCACTTACGAGCGGCATTAACTTGTCCTTTATATTTATTGATCATATCCCAACCTATTAATCCATCTGTATCTATTGGGAAATCATCTGGGACTACTTGTACTTCAAATAATGTTTTATTCAGAAATAGATTCACCTGTCCTAATGACATACATTCACCTGGAATGACACCGTTTATTGAAACAATCTTATGTGGATTTATATACATATTATTTGATATTGTGCTTTTCTTTATAATAGTTACGTTAGCACCTGTATCAACGTAAAAACGACCTTTTCTGGACTTTAAAAATGGCCCACTTAATTTAACTATTGGGGGCTTTCTTCCAGCTTGTATAAATTCTATAGTACATTCCCGTAAGCTGGATCGTTCGTATTACTTGGCCTGATTGCTTAGCTGCTCGACTCCACAGGACCCTAGCGTCGAGCATCCTGGGAGTTTAAAGGTTCCATGTTGCTTTGACTATCGCATAGTTGATTTTGGCTAGAATCATTGTCTAGTCTATTACTATTATTTTCACACTCATTATTATCATTATAATTATTATTTCTATCGTTATTGTACCGAGGATACGTATTGCCTTGATTACGGCCTTGATTTCTGTTAATATTATAATTATTACGGTTATTATTATAATTACTACTGGAATTACCATTATACTGTAAGATATTTCTATTATTTGTGTTTTGGTAATTGTTATTAAAATATTCTCTGTTATCTTGATTATAAATATTGCCTGATTTTAATGCGTTTTTTAGCACATAGCATTCTGCGTAATTATGACCTCTTTTCTTGCAATAATCGCACTTTTTATTATCGTATTCCTTTTTTCTGCATTGTGCTTCTAAGTGACCTGTTTTTCGACAGTATGAGCATATTTCTATTGCTGGTGCTAGTCTGATGTTTGCATTATTTTGCTGTGTTAGATTTATTGCAGTTAGTTGGTCAGCAATTTTTTGTAATAATATATCAGTTAGTTGACCCGAGTTTTCTGCTGAGTTAGTTGAAAGTTGCATTAGTCGCCTCGCGCTTGTACGTTGTTCGAATGAAATGGCCTCATGTATGGCGTCTCTTAACGTTATTGGGTTCTTTGATCGAACTTGGTGTTGTAGATCGCCGTCAAATCCAAATAAAAATTGTTCTAGGGCTTCTTTATCTGCCTGATTCTTGTAGGTTTTCACCTCGAAAGGTCGTAGAATTCTGCATGAGTCATAAAAGTTCAAGAGACGATTGTGTAATATTTGCATTCTTAGGCCATAGTCTCCTGCGCTCTCGCCGGGCATCTGTTTGATTATTTTAATTTCTGCTAAGATCGTGTCTGCTCCTCCAGCATAGCTATAATGTTTTGTTGGATCGGCCAGCAACCCTTCTACTGTATGGTATTGAGTTAACCGCGTTGTATAACCTTCTGCTGCATTTCCTTTGAATTTAGTGGCCAGTGTGTTTGAAACCCATCTTTCTGACTGCGGTCCAAACGTCCTTACAATGTCTCGTACTGCTCTGCAGAATAGAGGCAGTACATCAGAGTTGCCATCAAAGGTAGGGATGGTATTCAACGCTTGATACAATGAAAGGCTATTAGGTATTTCTCTTGGTGTTCCTGTGGCCATTTGCTGTGGTGTAGAGCTAGCGAAGTGTATATTCGCTGGTGGTTCATACATGTTAAATCCTGCAAGAGGATCATCGTCTTCAAAATTGTTGGCTAAGGCGTTTATATCTCTTGTACCTATGGCCTGATTTTCCCTGCGATTGTAATAAGTTCCATAATTGATCCGTTCTTGTATCATGTTAATTGTATCCATGTTTGGTGTAGCTCCTTGGTCCTTTGGAGGCGATTTTATTAGCACTCGGTGGGCTAATCCGTGTTTTCTTTCAAATTCGTACAACTGTTGTGCCATTTTCATTGCTGCAGTTTGGGGATCTGCGTCTGTGTCAGGAACGTTTGCTGGTTGATCCGCTGCGTCGCTGGTTGTTGCGGGTATTTTAGATCTGGCTCCTTGGGCTATTTCTTTGTTCAATTTTTCTTCCGCCTTGCTTATTTCAATAAGCGTACGAGTTATGTATATTCGGGCCTGTTTTACGAAATATTCCTCTGCATCGTTCATTTTACATTTATCATTGACCACTATGTCATTTAATCTTCTTACCGCAGATTCCATTAATCCCTTATTGTCACTTTCTTGGAGTGCACAGTCTGCTAATGATAATGCGTTGCGGAGTGCTATAAGTGCTTCATCTTCCGGAGTTTGAGGATATGCGATTGGTATTGGCTTTGTTTTGTCGGAAGAGTTATGTGTGTCGTTGTCTTGTGTCATTTTGTTATATGTATATTTTATATCGTATATATTTTTATATTATATATATTTTATATTGATAGACACTTGTAATTATATTTATGATTTATAGCACTTGCTGTTACTTTAATTATGTATAATTTTCATTAAATAATTTAATTTGAATTTTATAGAAATTATAATTTATTGAATTTTAACTGTTGGAAGGCTCGCAGCAGGCGCGTATTCTCCTCGAAGGACGTATAATATGGTAATAAAAGTTTTTACTTACCCAATGATGGTGATTAAGGCGATGTACGCATAGAACATCCTCTCGATTGATTTCAATGTAGATAGAATAGTTTCTTCACAAGTGATACCCCACACCTAGCACCAGTTTTATGTTACGTTTTTACGTATATGTATATTTATATTTAATTATAAGATGGTGGGTAACTTTTGTATCACGACTAATCTTGGTAAACCCAAGCAGTCAGTTTGCGTGAAGAATTAAATAAATACTCAGTAGTTATGATATGAATATAAGTTTATTAATACTTTCGTCGAGAGAGATATGTCCTATTATTAATTCGTCGCCTAATACGTTCCTTGCTGCTTGCTCCAATCGGGCGTACTTCCGTCGTTCGTGGCTAAAGGTTGGTTGCTTACTCTCTCTACATCTCTCTATGGATGGTCTACTGACTGACTCCTCGTGGGATGTCCGGCTGTATTTATACTCGCCAAATTCGTTGTTTCCACGTGCCTATTCTTCTAGAATATTCGTTATTGATTGGAATTTGCTGATCAGTCCGTCAGTGACTTTTCGTTCTGGTCTTAACCTGTTGCTGGGTGGTCAGCTCTTTTTCTATGGTACTCAACGCTTTTCGTTGTTTCCAGGCAGGTTATAACTTGTTAGTATGACGGTCAGCGTTTTCTGTCTTTACTTGTTGGAACGTGTATTCGTCGCATTCTTTGTATATTGCTGATATTAATTCTTATTCATTTTATAGGATATAGAATCCGTAACACATGTCTCTTTGCGTCTTTTTTGTTGTTACTTGTCTCTTCACCATATTTAGAGGTTATAATAGAGTACAAGAGATTAATATTATTTCGCAGGTAATTTTAATATTGTCTCAAACTTATTTTATTTCTAGCCAAGTTTAATGGTGAATTAATACCTTTTAACTATCTAAGAATTTGCAATCCAGTAAATGCCGGTAAAGTGAGAAAAAAAGCGTTACATCGATAGCTAAGAACTGGGAATTAAAACAAGCTTGTTTCTAGCATATGCGCAGTTTAAATGACTAAGAAATAGCTTGGAAATGGAATCAGATTCTACCAGAAAAAAAATTAAAAGAAACTGAAGTAAATTGAAATAAATTAAAACAAGTGAAAAGGAACTAAAGTAAATTGAGACAAACTGAAACAGATCAAAAGAAACTGAATAAAACCGAAACAGATAGAGACAAACTGAAAAAATCGGAATTTATATGAAATCTAATTTTTTCCATATTTACTTTTGACATTGAATAAAATGAAAAATACCGAAAACTTGTAATAATTTTAAAACAAATTCAAAATGTTCCAATTATTTTATAATTTTACAAAAATTTTCCGTATATTTCATTTTGTTTCAGTTTTCACAATTCTTTACTTATTTCCAAATTTAAAATGAAATAATCTGATTAATTACAAGAGTTTTGGAAATATTCAGAAACAAACTTAATTAGTTTAAGGAAAAATGAAATAAAATGAAACAAACTGAAATTAAATGAAAGAAAACGAGAGAAATGAAAACGAATAGAAAGAAACTGAAACCAAAAGAATGAAACCGAAACAGTTTAAAAAAATTGAAATAAATTTTAAAAAAACTAAAATGAACCAAAATGATTATGACAGCTGATTTTTCTATATCCACTTAGAAAATGATATAAAATGAGACATTCAGAAAACTTCCGAAAATTTCTGAAACAGTTTAAAATGTACCAATTGTTTCGTCCCAATTTTCACAAGAACTTTCCGTTTCTTTCAGTTTCTTTCAGTTTTTTTCAGAAATTTTTAATTACTTTCGTTTATTTTTTCCGCTGGGGAACTAACACATAAATTGTTTTGATTTTGTTGTAAAATATAAAACAAAATTGGTTTAAGATTTTAAAAATTGAGAAATTTTACAATTTACAGATTTTCAAATTTCGTACTTACTTCAAGTAATGGACTCTTAAGTTTAGAAATAACTTTTATTACCACCTTAACAGAAATGGCTACTTTATTAGCTCGAAAAGCGAGCCGAAAGATCTTTATTTCTGATTTTTCTATAACACGATAATATGTATCTTTACGAATTTTAAAAATAAAGTATTTTGCATAAATTTGGGTATAGATAGATAAAAAGCAAGTATATACAAAATAACTTCAAAACAAATTCGTATAAAAATTTCGTTTTTAATTTTTGAATTTTAGTTTTTTCAAAATGAATTTTGTTTAGTTTTTATTTTAAAAATAATAATAAATAATTTAATAATTATGTTAAAAAAAAAATAAAAACAACTGTTTCTACTTTTTATATTTTTATTTCCTATTATGTCATTTGACAACAAAATAAAATATTTTTGTAAAAAAATATTAATACAAATAAAAACTAAATTTTTAAACAAATATCAAAATAAAAAGTAAACGTTAATTTGACTTTCTAAACGGTCCCTATTTTGGATATAAGATGACAGGATAAAAATTTTTGGAAGGTTACGATACACTAGTACACAGAAAAATTATTAAAGATTTAATAATTTATAATATAGTTTTATTCAGAACCTCACTTTTACAGCATTCTCTTAAGAAATGCAAATTAATTAACAAACAAATATTGTCCAAATTATTTACATAGCATAAAAAACATTTTAAAAATGTATACATTTTGCCAAGATCATTGATTACCTGTGAGAGTCACAATAAATTATTATGTAAAAGCGTTTTATGCATTTCTTTATGCAGTTTGTTAGACGCCATAATCTAACACTTCTAGCAACACTATGAAAGTGAGATAGATACGTTTACGCGTGCGCTTTATTTGGATAATATGTCCATTAGAAGAAAATCCAATTTATATTTCATAAAAATATATTAGATCTCATTAAATATTAAATGATTATTCACATAACTATAAAATAAAGGTTAAAATTATTTTCAACTTCGCTCATCTATCCATTGACCTATAAAAAAACCATTACGTTATTAATTTTATCTCTATTAGTTCACATACTCTTTCTTATTTTGCGCTTCTTGAATGCATTTTGCGCACGCTCAACTTACAGTCTGTCGGAATACAGTATTTTGTGTACACTACAGAGGTAAGAGAAATTGAATTTTGCACACAGAGTGTCAAAAATATATTGAACCGTTTTAAATTCTTTTTATTATAATGTTAACAAGGGCTTTTTTGATGATTTATAATCACAGTTTCGTGCTTATCACATTTTTATGGTTCAACAAACGGTTCAATAAAAAATGCAGACACAAGTATATAAAAGTTTTATTCATAATAAATAATTTATTAAAATAAATTAATTATACATAAGTAACATTAATATTTATGGTAAAGGAACAAAATATCGACGTATGTACAAGTTGTATATAATTCTTTTAATATCAAAATAAGAAACTTAAAATTAATCCAGTAAAATATTAATGTTTACATATTATTATTAAGAAGGTCACTATTATGTTTTGTAAAATCAATATTTTTTTTTGAAACGTAAGCTTTTACAAAATTTTCTGTGGAAATATAGTATTGAAGCTTTGTTTTAAAAAGTGTCGAGGATAGCTCCAACAATTATTTACCACGACGACTATGGGAGCGCCACCTTCTATTACCGTCCTCAGACCGACTCTCTCTGTCTCTGTTTTTCTCCCCACATTTACTGGTCGCGACGCGCCTTTTTCATTCTCATCTTGGACTGCACTCGCTGCACATTAACTCAAGAGTTATAGAAGTTCTTTTCGTTCTTTTCTGTATTCACTTAATATTATATTCTTTTTATTGAAGCGTGTAAATAGACGCAATCGTAATTTGCTTAATAAAGTTTAGTTTTTATTAAATTCAGAGGTACGGTGTACGCTCTCTCATTTATAACATCTCAAAGGTTATCGGCCCAGCCACGTTTTTTTTTTTTTTTTTTTGTCGAGTCTTTTAGGGAAAGGAGAGTGCAGATTTTGTAGTGTCAGCGCGGTAAGTCTAGTTTTTTTTTCTTCAGAGAAAAGTTTTCTTCAGATGTGAAAAAGTGATAGGTGAAATTCAGAGGTGAATTGTAGTTTATTTTACAATTCAGAAGTATACTTCAGTACAACGAAAAGTGCGGGTGTGATTCAAATTTCGCTTAAGATTTTGATTCGGTCTTTCAGAGATATATCGCGTGTGTTTTTCTTTTCTTTTTATTTCAACAATAGAGACAAGAGACACGCGCTGTGCGGTTAAGCGCCATTTTTTATTTTCAGTCTTTCTTTCTCTTTGGTTTTGTTCCGGCATCGTCAGACATTCAGAGGCGAGTTTTTTGCGTGTTTATGCGAAGGTGAGGTTTTCGCGCGTGGCGGATTTGAGCGAGTGAACGACGAGAGAAGGAACGACACACGTTGTGCATATGTCCGCCATTTTTTTTTCTTTCATTCTCTCTCTCTTCCTCTGACGCTTCTTCGGTACCGTGTTTGACGTTCAGAGGTACTTGTTTTATTTCTTATTCATTCAGAGGTAATTTTTTTTACTATTTTCTCTTTCGTGTCTTTCGTATTATTTTCTTTGATAGAAACAATAAAATGTAAAAAGTTGAACGAAATCGGGCGCGAACAGGCATGGTAAAGGAACATAAGGAAAAAGAGAAAGAGACAGAAGAGCATATTAACAGCAGGCTGGAGTAGAACCTGATACCGACCGAGTAACAATTGAGTTGTTTGTTATTTACTCAAGTATTAATTATTGTATCTTCAAAATAAAGATTGATCGCAGTAGATATTATTATTATGAATATCTATGCACAAGAAAAAAAAAATCTACCGATTTGTTTTTGAGAAAAGTAAGGAACGCCAAAGTAAAAGATTATGTTTATAATATTTTCGCGTTCCTTACTTTTCTCAAAAACAAAGCGATAGATTTTTTTTTTCTTGTGCATAAATATTTGTAATAATAATATCTATTGCGCTTAATCTTCAATTTGCAGATACACCGATTAATACTTGAGTAAATAACAAAAATGCTAATTAGACAAGGACAGTAAATCCGGCCTGCTCTTAACAAGGGCGCGCGACGCGTTCTTTTTCTTTTTTACGTTTGTGTTGTGTATTCCCGCAACACCTCTCCTGCTTCCAGAAATAGGATGTCGCATGAATAAAAGTAAAAAAAAAGAGAAAATAATTTTGTAATATACAGAAGAAAAATTCAGAGGTTCCTGCATCGGTGCGTTTGC
This sequence comes from Anastatus disparis, assembly GCA_017163975.1. Taxonomy (NCBI): domain Eukaryota; kingdom Metazoa; phylum Arthropoda; class Insecta; order Hymenoptera; family Eupelmidae; genus Anastatus; species Anastatus disparis. Next base: position 662,483 of record JAFFSR010000407.1, read on the forward strand.
GATCGGTGTTGTGTCGTCGTGAAGGTATTGACACCTCTGAAATAATCAAATAGACAAACTTGCATTCGGTATGTCTGTATTGCCTACATATATATATATATATATATATATATATATATATATATATATATATATATATATATGAATACGTATAACCATATGCAGAGAATTGGTGCTGAACAGTCTAGTGTGTTTAACGGTGTCGTATGTGTGTGGGTGATCACCTCTCTCGCATTAATAGTGTGATTGCGTGCGTCACACTAACGCAGAGGGAGCATAAACATGCGATACTACGAACATACAGACAAAAAATTCATCTGAAGTACCGCGTTAACTTGTCGTACGGTTTCGCGTATACCAGAATATTTTTTTTCTACAGCAAATTAAAAGAGCTTATTTCAATACAATAGATTATCGAAATTTAAGTTCAGACTTATTAATTAAAAACAAATTAAACCTCTGTTTATATTTAGATAATGCAATAACTCGTTGTATAGTGTTGCATATAGATAAAATTCTCGTTCAGAAGTCAATCAAACGAATATCTTTATGAATTAAATTTTTATCAATTTAAATTCTAAATTTATCATATTATACTATGCAATAACTCGTTGTACGGTTATGCACATAAATAAATAAAATTATACTTCAGTTAACTAAACAAATATCCTTAAGAAGTCGAATGCTATTTGTTGAGTGACACAATTATTTAATAAATTTTAATTAGAAATTATAACTTTGTAAAATCTAATGTATTAAAGATGTTACCTTCGCTTAAAAAAATATCGAGTAACACTTTTGATATCACCAACGTGACCATTGTGCTGACCATGCAACACGTGCAGCTACCTGCAGTGCTTGTTGCTAGTGGCCATACAATGATGCACCAATGACATAGCTTGACTCTCTCCTACTTTTAATTAAGTAGTGGGATGAACATAGCTACTGTCGTGACTTTGGGCGCGACTAACTCTCTCTCGCTAGGGACAGGCGGAGGCGCACCGGCTTGATCGATTTCCGCATCTGATAGACGATGGCTTTTAGGCTTGCCATGGACTGGCGGACGCGAGGCAGGCGCATGTGGCAATCACATTGATTGAATTTAATAATTTTCTTTAAGTTTTTACTTTTCTTTAAATTCAGTTTACAAAGTACTTTTATGCAGTGCAATAAACCATCCATTAAATGATCAGGAGAGCCATGCAATAAGGACACCAAGGACCTTTGTTCAGATAAGTCTTTTACTGTTTTAATTGAACATTGTATTTCTCTAAATTATGAGTAAAAACTTAAAATTAATTCTTGTTTTTCTTAAAACATTCATTACATTTGTCAAATGTTTTATTAAAAGTAGCTAAATAATTAAATATAGTAGTTTTCTTATTTTAATTCAATGAATGATATCTCACCCTAATACTTTACAATTTTGAACTTATCATATTCTTTAGTTTGTAAAAATATTGAGAAGAACTTTTCCGGGACTTATATTAATCCGGAAAAGTTCCTAACAAAATTTTGGCGCCCTACGTGAGGCCCATTTCGGTAAAAAGATTATCAAAGGATTAACATCCTTCGATAATCCTGTGTACGACAGTACGCTGGCACGTATGCGCTTAGCGACGGTATCGGACCGACGGCCTAGCTATGAGTGAAAATGCTACCTAAAAGTTAAAAAGAAAATTAGTGTAAAAAAGTGAAAAAAAAAAGTTTAAAATGTTAAAATAATTAACCAGTAATAAATATGTTTTAAAAGGGGGGGATACCACGAGAAAAATTTTAAAGTGAATTCATAAAAATTTTAAATCAATGCGACTTTCGAAGCTAAACAAATTTAAAATTATGAAAAAAAAAAAAATCTTTTTGTTTAAAACAAAGTGTAATTACAAATAATTAATAAACAAATAAAAAAAAAAAATAAATAAATTTTAACATTATTAAATTAAATAAATTCATTCATAAAACTTCTGTTGTAAAAATCAGATGTGCTATTTTTCATTTTTCATATTTATTTTGTAAAGAATATAAAACAAAATGTTGTAAACAAAATTTAATGCATATTTAAAGTGTCTTTTGCACATTTAACATTTTCATTAATTGTTAAAAAGAACTTCTTAAACCTATTAAGAAATTTATATTAGATTTTCAAAAGAAGGCGGAACATTTTTTTCAGGATATTAACTTTTTTTTTTAAACTTATTAAAAGCTTTCCATTTATTTACGTTTTATGCAGGGACGTTCACAAAGTTAAAATAAATTAAAAAAAATAAATAAAACTAAATCGAATTATTCATATATAATCGAATAAAGTTCAATATTGATAGAATTTATATTTAAACTAATAACATAAATTAGAATTTTTTTGTTCATAGTTTTACAAAGAAAAGTTTGCATAATAATATTCTTTATTAAAGCAGTTAATGAGTACCAGTTTTCCATTATTGAATAATTTATTACCATACGAAATTAAATCTTGATAAAAAATTTGATTTTTAATATGTAATATAAATAATCGTTTTTGTTGTTTGGAAATTAATTCTTTATAATTTGTTACGAATTATAGAACTTTTACATACAACCTTTTAGTATATGCTGCTTAACAGTTGAAAAAGTTAAAACTAAATAAATTCTATGAATAACAACTAAAAAAAATTCTTTAAGAATTTATTAAAATTTATTAAAACTTTTAATACTCAATAGGAATTGGAATTTGACTTACAAACATTTTTTTAATTAAAATTATTCAACATACAGCTAAAATTGTTATCGAATTAAGTAATGCTAAAAACTATAAACTTTTGTTTTTTTTCTAATTGTCTAAACGGAAAATAAGCAAATCAAATTTTAAGTCAACTCAGAATAAAAGAGCTTATAACATTAATTTATAAATTGCGAAATGGAAATTTAGTCTAGTCATTTCTTGTTTATTATTATTTTTCCATCAAATCTGAACAAATTTTCAACAAATGGTATGTAATACAGGCACCGTGCGCCTAGCTCCTTCAGTGAGGCTAGTACCACGTGACTTAACTTCGTTCAAGCTTGCTGCAGTGAGAGCAAACATACTGTAATCGGGCTTGCTGTTTTCAAGGCCACTTGAAATTTCTTGCAAATGAAAATTAATTACCCATGCGTTTTCAAATGCGCAATTTTATAAATTGGTTTAAATAGCTATTAGAATCAGTTAAATTGCAATCTTTTTAACTAAATATAATTAAAAGCGAATATTTATATATAGCATTTGCATATATTACTCAAAATACCAAAATTTTATAAAATTAATACTGAAAACATTGATTATTAACCTCCAGAGATGTAAATTTTCTTTAAAAATAAGATAAATTTTTACCTTGCATATATATATATATATATATATATATGCAATATATATATATATATATATATATATATATATATATATATATATATATATATATATATATATATATATAGCAAAAAAAATTTTTTTTTAAATTAAAATAGCATTGAAGTCATTAAAATGTAAAATCTAGTTTGAATTTGCATTGAAATTCACAGATATATCTGCTGGATAGAAAAATAAAAAAAGAAATCTAAAATATTTAATAGTAACTAAATTAACACGTTGTCTTTTTGCATCTTCAGTTCAAAATTTTATCTATAAATATTATTTATATTTAGTATTTAAATAGTCAGATTTGCCAAACAAAATTCAATTTTGATAATATTAATACATACAAGTTTAACACTCAATGCGTCACCTGTTTTACTATAAACCTGACTTTTATTTAATCCAATATTTTTGTCAAAAATATTTATTTTCACATTTATTTCATATAAAAATATATTTAAAATATTTTAATATATAACTAACATGAAACATATTTTTCTGTTATAACATGTTTTCAGCCATACGGCTATTGTGGAACGCTAGGAAGAGGGATGAGTAGGCCCATCGCTCAAGTACTAGCCGGAAGCAATAGTTAGTCAAGATTAGGCCGCGAAAACTAAAAAGGGAAAAGAACAAATTGTAATTTTCTCTCGTTTAAAAAATAAAAATAAGAATATGAAGAAACTAAAGAAGAAACAAGAAAAATAATTTAAGAGAAAAATTCATAAATAAACCAACGCTAAGAAGACGAATAGTTATTATCGGAAAAAATAAAAAGGTAGCAACACTAAATCAAAATTTTAATACGGTTAAAAAAAAAAAATAATAGCTTTAAGTATGAAAAATTTTAACGTCAAATTTACCTTAAATGAAACATAGATATTTTTTTAATGGGTAAAATTGAACGAACTATCTCATTTAATTATTTTTTCATGTAAATTAGACATTAAATTCTTTTCTCTAGCTAATAAAGTTAAATAATGTCATAAAGGAGTTTTGTTAATTATCAAATTTTCGTTTCGTTTCAAAAATAAACATTAATAGCAATTTTCCTTTTTAATAGAAAAATGAAATGTTTTATTTACAGAATATTAATGACTGGTTTTGATAGATTATAACTAGCGAAAATTTATGTAAGAAAACAAAACAACGGAAACTTTATTTTTCGAACATTCATTTTTACTAAATTTTACTCTTTCTATTTGATGACTTAAAATTTTATTTCACACGGTAATTGTCTCAGAAAAATAACTACATTAAATTTCTTCCAATAGTTTGCACTTTTCAACCGGATGCTCATATAACATTTCCAACTAAAAAAATATTGGATTACAAAACTGTCAAATTCCTTAATATTAAATTAACAAAACTCGAAACCAAAAAGAATATCGTATAGACAACGTTGAAATTAATTTTTTTTTGCTTTCTCACATACATCAGCATTTTTTTTGAAGCACTGAAATATAACTCTTTTTAACCGTGAGTAAAATTTGCAAAAATTACAAATCTTTTTGTGCGCAATAAAAGAAACATAAATTTAATAAAATGAAGGAATCATAATTTTTTTTCTCTAAACCAAAAGTTGCATTTTTTTTCATGCTAATATTTAAGCTTGCACACTTTGAAATGAGTAACCTTTTTTTTCGTAATTGAATTAAAACTTAGTAATTAAAAATAACATGAGTATGCATATAATAAAATCAATCCGTAGTTAAGAAAACAATAAAAAGATTTATTGAATATTACACTAAAACTTAAGTAACGAGATAAATAATAATAGGTATCTAAAAAAAACATAAAAGCATACAAACGACAAAAAAAACTAATCGTCTGAATTTTAAAATTTTTAATTAAAAGTTAAATAAAAAAAAACATTTTATATTTAAAATTTGTTTTTTATAAGGATAATATGCACATTTAACAGAGGGTAGGGGGGCATAATTAGAAAAACTTCTTAAGCGCCTGGCTGGAAGTATCAGGTTGAGAAGGGTTGTGTTCTGTATATAGTGCACGATATGCAGCACTTGAAACCAATTTTCGATTATAGTCCATTTTCGGAGAAATACGTGAATAAAAATAAAAATGATATGAATATATAGGCAAATGAAAAAGTTTGAAAAATGCCACCATAATTGAAATAGAGTGAATAATAAAATTAAAAGGGAAATTAGAATTAAGTGATGCAGTAATTCTATAAAAAAGTAAAAGGTGACATCGTCATATGTCACCACTGCATTGATGAGCCCAGGATTCATAGATTATTGTAAAAGATGACAATTAAAAATCTAGAATATAGAAGGACTATCAAGAATCATTAAACGAAGATGAAAAGAAAACATATATGATTTTTAGCTAAACAGATGGTTTAGCAACTGCGGAATTTAATAAGTTGAGATGCAACTTATAAATTCATTAAAAGGGGGGACACTGCAGTGATTTTACGCGATTAAAAAAAAAAATGAAATAATACAAGAAAAATGATGTAAAATAAATGATGAAATAATATTGATGGATAAATAAAATAATCGAATAAATTAAGTAATATGCATATTATCTAAAATATTCCAAAATGTAATATTGAAATAAATTTTTATAAAACGAATTAATAATTTTAAAAAAAAAGTATAAGGCAGTCACTTAAGTTTTTTTTTTAAAAAAAAAAGAGGGGAAAAATATCAAGTATAACAGAAAGTCGGAGAAGTATCCCCACCTTTTAAAACATATACTAATGTAGCGACGCGTTAAAAAAAGGGAGTATCGTAATAAATTCTCTTAGCAACAAATAAATATAATTTTCTTTTAAACCGCCTTATGGGTATAAAATTGGTAGTAGCCATTGTCGCGCACACAGTCTGAATATTGACATCATTTGATGAGCATCGTTAGTTACTTTAAAATAATTTTAACATTTTTGAATACTTAAAGTTTAAGAGGCAAAGCAGCAACTAGATTCGGCAGTCTAAATTTTTCTATTATTAAGGTAAAATATAACTGTTACACATAATATTTTAAAGAATTTTAATTATTTTCATTCGGTTTATTATTTTGAATTAATAAAAATAAAATTTCAAAACGAAATAAATAAATATTTTTTGAAAATTTTACTTTATTTTTTTTTATAATCTTGAAAACTTCTATGTAAAATTTAATTGAAAATTTTTTTGAAAAGAATGTTTTTGTTAATTTTGAATATTGATTAAAAATATTTCTGCTTCATTCTAATTATATTTGTTTAAAATTAAATATACATCCAATTATTTGCAAGGCAAATTAGAATTAATTACAATTATTCAAATCGTTAATAATTATCTAAAATCATTACAATCATAATCAAAAAATTTTTTTTTTAAAAAGTTTTTTACGTTTACATTTTATTTTTATTATCATAAAGTATTCTGGACAATAATTTCATTTTTAAAGACGGTATGTTGTATTAAAATTTTAAATTATATTTACTATTTCTTTTTGATTTTCATTAAAATTTAAATCAAGTTAATTAATAGAATAAATTTTATCTACTTTTTAATTCTTTTCTATTCTAAAAAAAATTTTAATTAGTATCATAGTAAAAATTCAAATAATCATTTAAAAAGTTATTGATTTGGCTTTGCACTTTGAAATACGCAGTTTTGATTTAAAATTTTTACAATAAATTTTTTCCGAAATAATTTCTTTTTGTGTACTAGTGAATACTAGAACAAGGATTAATATTAAATACTGAATTTTTTTTAAAAAAGCCTAATAGAGAAAACATTTTTTTTTTAATTATAATTGAATAATGTAAATTATAATTGAATTTTGAAAAATTTATATACTAATTATTAAAAATATAAAAATAAATTACGAAACTTCAGTTTTTAATAATTTAGAAATCGCCGGGACGACGATTTTTTTTAAGTAAGGGGGGGATATCATTCAGAAATATTGGTAGCTGTTAGATAATTACAGGTGTTAAATAAAGATATAATAGAATAAAGATAGGCACTTTCAGTAATAGCAAGTTTTAAATATCATACTGTGACTAAACATATTATCAATTAAACTGACTACTAGGACGTATTATTGAATTATCATACAGACGAACCATTGTAAAAAATGGTGAACGAAGTAGAGAGGAAAATAATGGATCTGTTGCAATGATGACAGCACTGGCTAGCAGCTTCGCGCTGCAAAGCGCTATAACGGGACTAAGAAATTTTAACGGTCATAATATGCCGTTGAAAGATTTCATACAAGATATAAGAAACGGAAAAGCGCAGATTCCAGAAGGACAGGAAGTACAATATGTAAGGGCATTGTTGGGAAAGTTGCAAGGAAGCGCCCGAGACTGCACCTATGGCCGCTCATTTGAAACGGTGGAAAATTTAATAAAGCACTTGAAGACTAGGTTCGCTCCAGGAAAAAACTATACATATTATTCGACTAAAATAAATGAAATAAGAATGAGACAGGGAGAAACCGCGGGGGATTTCTTCGATCGACTTAATATTTTGTTAAGCGGTGCAAAGCATTCTTTAGAAGAAGCTAACCCCGCGATAACACCAGCACAGCTTAATTTTATGATTGCACCTTTGAAAATGACAGCTAAAGATATGTTTATCAAGGGCCTACCTGCCGACATAGCAGTACAAGTGGATAATAGCAAGCCACAAGATTTGCAAGCTGCTTACGAAGAAGCAGTTAGAATAGAAACTAGGATGGACTCGAACATCATACCTGACACTTGCTACAAGTTTAACCCACAACTGCGTAATCCTGATTGGGAAAGGACTGAATACTCAGCTGCTAACTATGCCAAGAGAAATCCCAACAACTGGCGCAGGCCACAGGACAATAGACTATTTAATATAGGATACTTGGATCAGAGACAAGCAGGAAGAGCCGACATGCAGCAGCCATATCATTCAAATTATGCGAGAAATAATTATATGCAAACAAGCCATCATTTTGTACCTATGCAACGGCAAAACCAAGAGTATACTTCCTTTCAATACCACCAGCGTAGACCTCAATATGGAAGTTATTCTGACTCAGGATATAGAAATCGAAATAATCAACTATTCCAGGACCAAAGACTGTTTAATCCATATCAACTCCAAGGTGAAGGATATCAAAATCAAAGACCAGCTTATCGTGACAACAATTATTCTCGTAGAAATGCCTATCAACCAGTAGGTGGAAACGCGCAGAGATATCATGTTTCAAACAATTATCAAGATGTCGACAATTTAAACTTGAATGCGGCTCGTCACGGGCAGGAGTTGACGAGTCAAAACAACTCGAATTACATCCAACCTGCATCAAGAATGAACAATTCCCAAGTAGCACAGGGACAAGTGACTCAACCCATGGGAGCAGTACCAAAGACGAGAGCACCCAGTGCTGATGCTATCGCAAACACCAACTTATATCAAGGACTTGGAAACGCAGAATCCTGCGATGATGAGCCCACCTCAATAAGGTTGTATATTCCAGAAGGCAAAACACCATGGATGACATTCATGATAGATAACGGAGCCGCAGTAAACATTGTTAAATTTAACGCTATAAAATCTGAACTAGAGTTTGATCCTACAGGAAGTACAGAACTTAGCGGCATCACTAACGAAGTTATTAAGACTTATGGAACCATATGGTTACATGTTCGTGGTAAGCCTGTAAAATTCCATCTAGTAGACCGCACTTTTCCTATTGAACAAGACGGAATGCTGGGACGACGGTACTTGAAGCAGGAAGAAGCCGTTATATCCTACTATAACCAGGCTCTCATGATAGCAGGGGATGTCATGAACCCTATACCATTTTTGGAATATAACAAAAGTACAGACACAGACCAAGCGGTTCAAGGAAGCAGTGTAGATAATGACATAAATTATAATGATACAGCTACATACGCAGATGTACTAGAAGATCTTCCAGACACCTATCTAATCAAAGGAAGATCTAAACAGATTTTGGAAATTAAGTTAAAACCAACTAACTTGACAGATGGATACTTACCAAAGATCGATGTAAATGACCCAAGAATACTAATAGGAGAAGGTTTAGTGACTAACCACAATGGAAAATGCAAAGTCATGGCCATCAACACTCATGACAAGGACGTCACATTAAACATACCTCGTTGCGAGTTAATGGCTTTTGAATATGTAAATCCAGAATTTTACCACGAGTCATCGTCGGATAGTGAAGCGCCAAGAATAGACGACACCTACTTACGATGCCAAAAGTTACTTAGCATTTTAAGTATGGACCACATGAACGAAGAAGAGAAAGAACATGTAAAAGATTTAATCTCAGACTATAATGACGTTTTTCTACTACCGGGAGATTTGCTACCTGCAACACATGTAACTGAGCATAGGATACCCACAACCGATGACATTCCAATAAATACTAAACAGTATAGGCATCCGCCTATTCATAAACAGGTGATAAAGGACGAAGTAGCCAAGAAACTTAAGAATGGGATTATAGAACCATCTTGTTCACCTTCAAGTAACCCCGTTATCATTGTACCAAAAAAACCAGATAAATATGGTAACCCACGCTGGCGGATGGTAATAGACTTTAGAAATTTAAATGCAAAGACTATAGGAGACGCTTACCCACTACCTAATATAACAGATATTCTCGACCAATTAGGAGGAGCAGTATATTTTTCAGTATTCGACCTCGCTAGTGGATATCAGCAATTGCCATTACGTGTAGAAGACAGATGGAAAAGTGCTTTCACCACTCCTCACGGACACTACCAGTATACACGTCTTCCTGAAGGCCTAAAGGGGGCGCCATCAACGTTTCAGCGAATGATGGACCATGTCCTTATGGGACTACAGAACACCGAGATGTTGGTGTATCTGGATGACACTATAATTTACTCGAAAGATCTACATGAACATGATCGAAAAACTCGTAAATTTTTCGATCGACTGCGTAGCGCAAGATTAGTTTTGCAGCCTGAAAAGGTCGAGTTTCTAAGGAAGGAGGTAACCTTCTTAGGACATATAATCAGCGAGCAAGGAATACAACCAGATCCAGGAAAGATAAAAGCAGTAGTTGAATTTCCTACACCCAAGACGCCAAAGAACATAAGACAATTTGTAGGACTAGCTGGGTACTATAGGCGTTTTATTGAAGACTTCTCAAAAGTAGCAAAACCTTTGACTGATTTGCTAAAGAATGACCAACCATATGAATGGGGACCAGCGCAGGAAGAGAGTTTTCAAAAACTGAAACAGCACTTGGTGCAAGCACCAATACTTATCTTTCCTGATTTTGAGAAACAGTTTACTTTAACCACCGACGCTTCTAACTACGCCATTGGATCAGTGCTAAGCCAAGAAAAGGACGGATTCGACCACCCAGTAGCCTTTCTATCACGACTACTAAATAAGGCTGAAAGAAACTATTGTACCACCAACAAGAAGTGCTTAGCTGCCCTATATTCAATGCACCACTTCCGACCCTACTTATTATGTAGAGAATTCATATTACAAGCATACCATGAGCCTTTGAACTGGATGCATAACAGGAAAGACCCGGGACAACGATTGATGCGATGGATGATGAAATTCACCGACTATCCATATAAGTTCAAATATAAGCCTGGCAAATTAAACATTAATGCAGACGCATTAAGCCGAAACCCAGTGGAAGAGCCTACAGAAAAAGAACTTAATGAAAACTTGCCAAGACTCAGGGTATTGGTTCTAGGAACTAAGGGTACTTCTGTTCTCGAGAAAGGTCCAGGTGATCAAGGAAATCCAGAAGCACCACCCGAAATAAGAAATAATGTACCAAGTACTTCTCAGAGACCACTCACCGCAGATCCGACTATACCATCTACATCAGGAACTTCTAAACGAGGCCGACCTCCAGGCTCAAAGACTAAAAAAGAGAGTCCTAAATTGGATCATAGTGTGATTGCACAACGAACCAGATCTCGGATCACACCAGCCACGACTAACATCAAACCAAAACCTACTTATGCCAAAACCTAATTATTACAGTGGCAAGTAGAGCGCGTAAAGTAGTTTCTGAAAAAACTAAGACTGGAAGTTCTTCAAGAACTAGCAGTGATCTATCAAGCACCGATGAAGGGACTGGATCAAAAACTAAGAGTTTGAGGACAAAACTCAGAACCCATAGACAATTATTGCCATTGCAGTCACCTTCTGAGTCAGAAAGTGATTTAGGTACTCGAAAGCAAGATGAAAAATTGCCACTTGTCGATCCCAGACGGAGTGGATTGCGAACATTAGAAACCACTGAGTCAGAAATGTCGGAGACTAGTGAAGAACTAGTCGAACAAATAGAACCTGTTAATCAGCCTCAAGTATCCAATATAGATGACCATGTTATTGACTTAAGCGCAGTACCACTCAGTGAAACGGGAGAAGGTTCTGACAGTAACTTACCTGATCAAGGAGATAATGAAGCATCCGTGGTTTATTCAAACTTCATCTCAGAAGATGAATTATTTTTAACTGATGAACCACGACAAACAATTACAAGACCACTAGGCAGCTTGCTATCTTCAACAGGAATAGACGATTCCATGGGCAACCTTCAGAAATCTCACCAAAAATCTGATTTTTCCTGTCATGAATCACAACATAACAAGGAGCTCACTCCACAGCATCGACGCCAAATAAGACGTGATGTTGACAGAGTTTACAAGAAGTTAGAAGGCAGTTTACGAGATCACTGGTATAATACGGGCGATTGGGTGTTTTTGGAGAAGCTAGACGACTCACCGACAAAACCAATGCCTGATTATTTTTCTGATGGTGATGAAGTTTCGCTGTCACATCGAATGGAATTAGACGAAAAAGCCAAACGTTTAGGCATTTATGAACCATCAAAAGTACAAAGAAAAGAGCTTGCGCCATTGAATAGATGTAGCAGCGAACCTTTCTTAAATAAAGAATCACCAATCAAACCAACGACAGCAGAAACAACAGCAGGACCAGATAATTACTGCTCCTAGAAAAGAAACCCCTAAACGACATGATGCAATTGAACCTAGTAGGGAACAAGCTAATCATCTCTTAGGGGCGGCAACGAGTATTATAGCTCAACGTTTAACAGACGCAGAGAGTGAGGTAGAAAGAGAACAGCAAGCTGGGACAGATGCTGACACGGAGGAATGCTATGACTCCATAATTAACGTACCAAAATATCGAGCAATTTCGGTAACCCCAAGTATAAGAACGCAACCTCCAGCGCAATCTAGCACTCCCAAAACTGTTAAGAAAAGTGTACGATTCCCAGATTTAGAAACCATTCCAGAGAAGGACAATTCAGACGAGGCCATTGACATAAATTTTACGAAGGAATCCAATGATTCTATAACTCTTCTTCAGCCATTGATTGACATACTACCTTGGAGAAACCTAGGCAATGAACAATTTATAGAATCTGAACCTTCGACATCAGACGAAGAAAAGCAAAAGACCGTTAAAAATGTAATTTCTTCACGGCATTGTCTAACATATAAAGCAGACAACTTATTGCATTTCATGACTTGCGACTGCGATAAGCATGACTCCATCACATCCTTGCTTAGTGACATTAATGCAATTAGTCTGATGGATATGAAACAATCAAAACCAAAGGTTGGACAAATATTGGTAACTCCTTACAGGAAGTATCATGTAATGACAGTAATTCTGAAAAATAAACACCATGATTCATTGGACACAGAGTTACTCAAACAAACTTTAAATAGACTGAAGTTACTTCTACTTAACAGAAATATACACACTATAAGAGTGTCTAGACACAGTAAGCTTACAGAAAATCTAGAGCCTGGGACTTTAATAAATCTACTAAGACATGAATTTAACGGAACGGACGTACAAATAACTCTATGCTACGGAAAGACCGAGTACTTAAGTGAAGACGAAAGAAGAGATGTACTGACTAACTTACATACTAGTCTAATTGGAGGACATAAGGGTGTAAATCAAACTTATGCCAAGGTTCGAGAAAGGTACTATTGGCCGGGAATGAGAAATGACGTTCTAAACTTCATTAGAGACTGTTCCACCTGCCAGGAAAGAAAAATTGACAGAATCACAAGAAGAGCGCCGATGGTTATTACTGACACACCAATCCAAAGTTTCGATAAAGTATCAATAGACACCGTGGGAAAATTGAGAATGACGCCATCGGGCCATTGCCACTTGCTAGCTATGCAATGCCATTTAACCAAATTTGTCATAGTGACTCCATTACGAAATCTAAGAGCGACTACCATAGCTGATGCTCTAGCGAGACACTTGATCTGCCAATTTGGAGCTCCTCGAGCCATACTTTCGGATAGAGGAACCAGTTTTATGTCAGAAATAATAGGAATGCTGCTAAAAATATTCAAGATAGCCCAGTTACATTCCTCAGGATATCGACCACAAACGACAGGTGCACTAGAACGTAGTCATGCTCCATTGGTAGACTTTATAAAGACATACTCCGATCAATATGATGATTGGGATCAACTAGCTCCTTTTGCCGCTTTTACTTACAACAGTAGTGTACATTCGGCTACAGGATATACTCCTTTTGAACTAGTGTATGGCAGACTTGCTCGATTCCCTCTTCACATACCCAAAGAGGAACGCCTGGCTACCTATAACCAATATTTACGAGACTTGATTACTAGACTACACGAGATGAAAATGGACGCTGGACATAAACTCATCAAGACCAAAACTAGAACTAAAGACTACTATGACAAACGTGTGAAGGAATTTAAACCCATAGAAGGAAACTATGCTTATGTTAAAAATGAACCTCGAAGATCAAAGTTTGACGCTTACATTGATTGAATTTAATAATTTTCTTTAAGTTTTTACTTTTCTTTAAATTCAGTTTACAAAGTACTTTTATGCAGTGCAATAAACCATCCATTAAATGATCAGGAGAGCCATGCAATAAGGACACCAAGGACCTTTGTTCAGATAAGTCTTTTACTGTTTTAATTGAACATTGTATTTCTCTAAATTATGAGTAAAAACTTAAAATTAATTCTTGTTTTTCTTAAAACATTCATTACATTTGTCAAATGTTTTATTAAAAGTAGCTAAATAATTAAATATAGTAGTTTTCTTATTTTAATTCAATGAATGATATCTCACCCTAATACTTTACAATTTTGAACTTATCATATTCTTTAGTTTGTAAAAATATTGAGAAGAACTTTTCCGGGACTTATATTAATCCGGAAAAGTTCCTAACACTATTATTCAAATATTTTTTTTCTGCTCATACAGAAAATCAGATTTTGTTTTAACTTGAATTCAAATGAAGAATACTACTTGATGCTTTGCAATAACTTGTTGTACGGTTTTGCATGCAATAAGAAGTGTCTTTATTATTTAAGCTAACTATCGGTTTTTTATCAGAAGCCAAAGAAAATTTTTTTAGAAATGCAGAGAGATAATGCTGAAAATACCGGCAATGGCACCAACACCAATGACAGTAATGTGAACCAGAACTCAAGAAGTGCTAAGGCAAATGAAGAACGCAACGCCGAGCAGCAAACATCAAGAAGTGCGCCAACAGCAACAACTCCACCGTTTGTGCTGATACCTCCATCAGAAAGGATCCAGATGGACAATCTGTGGATCCTGCGTCAACTGACGCAATTGGTGCAAGACACCAAATCTACCCAGGAGATAATGACAGAAAACATGGACAGAATGGAGAGGTATGCGGAGAGGATGATGACGAAAGCGGAGAGACTGACAGCGAACGTTCTGGAGGCAGAGAAACTAAGGTGTACAGCATTAGAGGTTATGTTTCCTGTTCTAAATTCCACCACTAATAACTTCAGAGACGATTCAGACGATATTATACATACCACCTCCAGAGTTAACCTATCTAACAGTAATATAAATTCAGACGCCATAGTAGACTTAAATGAAACTTTTAAAAATATGCACAAAGTAATTGAAGGAAGTGTAAATAGTCAAAAACTAATAATCAAAAGAAATTATAGACTAACCCAAAAGGCAGGATTGCATCTCTGGCTGGACTATCTATAGTCCAGTAGAATTAGCTCGAAAAACCTTAAAATTTGACTTAATTAGTAACAGGTAACTGAAGTAAAAAATGAGTTCATTAGGTCGAAAGATATTAAAATTTAGAAAGACCCTCAAAATTTGGGCTGGCATATTTTTTTAAACAACGTTTTTATGTAAAAAATTGTGAAAAATCGATGTTTTTTGGATCTAGCTCTTTTCGTTTTTTAATAGGGTATATGATGAGCGGACACTCAGCTTGGGCATGTCCCAACTTGTTGCACCTGTAGCACTTGATTTGTGCATTCTTCCCCTGAACTGCGCTGGCCCTTACTTCTGGTGTCCTGGCATCCTTTTTCTCGGCTTCGAGCTGTTGTAGAAAATTTTTTAGTTCTTCAATGGTCATCTCATTTTGGTTAGATTGCCTTCTTATTAAAGTAACTGACCTTAACTCTGGAAAGTTTCCTGCCACTGCCGAATAGAAGGCAGATCTCTTTTCCTCCGTGGAGAGCATCTCTGCTGGATCACTGTTCTCACAGTCTCTCGTTATTGCCTCAAACCTATCAATAAAGGAATCAATCTTTTCTCCTGATTTTATTTTTAATTTGTATAACTTTGCTTTTACGGAAGTTGCTGTTACGTTCATTTCTATTCTTTTACTTTCTTTTATTTACAATTTCAATTGGATCTTTTAAATGCAACATCTTTTTGTGGTAATGTTCATCTAATCTGTTAATTATAATGTTCCTTACAAATCTTTTCCGTTTTTCCAATTCAACTGAGTTAATATTTAATGTGTTTATATTTTCTTGATCTAATACGTCTGATAGGTTTGACGCTCTCAACTCAGAGTCTAGTAGTTCAGTAGAATTAGACTTTTTGCATGACTTAATTAGTAACAGGTAACTGAAGTGAAAAATGAGTTCATTAGGTCGAAAGATATTAAAATTTAGAAAGACCTTCAAAATTTGGGCTGGCATATTTTTTTAAACAACGTTTTTATGTAAAAAATTGTGAAAAATCGATGTTTTTTAAATCTAGCTCTTTTCGTTTTTGAATAGGGTATATGAAATTTATAATACTTATAAGGGTCTTCAAGACGAATAGTTTAAGCCCTATTACATTAAATTTCGTTAATAATTTATTTAAATAATCGCAAAAATATAGTCAAAAATCGTTAAATGTTCAATAATTTTTTATTCCATAAAAAAAGAGCTACATGCTTGTAACTTTGTCAAAAGTTGCCTTCTATCGTCCTTAAGTTCCCATAATTTTTTCAGCAAAAAATATTAATTTGTTTATGAGATATTCAATTTGTTCACTAAAAAGAGGTAAAATGTAGGCCTCAAATGGACCCTATTGCGGTCATTTTAGAAAGAAATGACCATTGTCATTTATGCTCTTTGACACTTATATTTAGTGAAAATAAAAAGTTTGATTGACATTTTTATTATTTTCGCTGTTTAAATGGCGATCGAAAAAAAAAATTTTTTTTCTTAATTGTTTTTTAAATTTATATATGAAAAAATGAAAATATTCAAATGCAACTTTTTTATTCTTGTTGCTTAAATTTTAACGCTTATTAAAAAAAAAAAAAAACGTTATTCTGTAATAATTAGGAGCTAAGATAATTTTTTTTTTTTTTAAATTCGCCATTTGTTTATTTACAAAGATTAAGGAATGAAATTTTAATGACAGATCCTTTAATACTTGAACTTTGATATAAGATCATTTCTGATATTAAAATCAGTTTTTTAAGGGGTATCCGCATACCGGCATAGAGTTCTACCTTATCTACATTTGAATTTTGCATTTTAATAAAAATTTAACTATTTATGACTGAAATTCATAGAAGAGGCACATTCTTAACATTCTAAAGAATTGATTGCAATGTTAAAAGACAGTATAAAAGTGAAAATGAAGACGAAAACTGCAAAATACGATTATTCATAACTACATTGGAAAGTTAATCGTATTAAGCAGTTTTCGTCTTCATTTTCACTTTTATACTGTCGTTTAACATTGCAATCAATTCTTCAGAATGTTAAGAAGGTGCCTCTTCTATGAATTTCAGTCATTAATAGTTAAATTTTTATTAAAATGCATAATTCAAATGTAGATAAGGTAGAACTCTATGTGGGTATAATGATTCCCCTTAAAACCTTAAAAGATTGTTTTTAAGTATGTATAGTTGCAATTCTTTTTGAAGAGGAGAGGAACGCGTCATCTTTCGCAAGTACAGAAAAAATTTTTTCGATTACTTCAAATTTGTCTTGTGAAAAAATTTTTATATCTCTGTGAAATATTAACCGATTTTGATGTTTCTTTTTTTAATCTGGGGTAGCGCGAGATAATATTAACAGTCGTTATACTTGTTTAATGATATAAATAAATTAATTTGTTATAAACAATAACAAAAAATATATGCATATTTTTTTTTCATTTTTTATATACTTGTAATGTTTATTTTTATAATCTAATAAATAAGTTTCATTTCTTTCATGAAAAAATTAGATTATTATCTTTTTTACAGGCTAATAATTAATACAAACATTGCTCTTATCATAAAAATCCTGACATTATTAAAAAAAAGCTTCTGACCTTGAATATTCAACGAATTTAACGTTTCTTTTTTCGATCTGGGGTTGTGCGAGATAATGTTAAGTACCGTCATTTTTGTTTTATTTAGCAAAACAAATTAATTTATTATAAACAATATATATGAAATAAATAATTTATTTCATATTTTACGTTAATGGAACGTTCGTATTAATAATTTTATGAAACATAATATCTTTTTCTCTAATAGTACATTACGATACAAGTGACCTAAGTGGCACTTTATTACACGGCCGGAGTTATCAAAGAGCATAAATGACAATGGTCATTTCTTTCTAAAATGACCGCAATAGGGTCCATTTGAGGCCTACATTTTACCTCTTTTTAGTGAACAAATTGAATATCTCATAAACAAATTAATATTTTTTGCTGAAAAAATTATGGGAACTTAAGGACGATAGAAGGCAACTTTTGACAAAGTTACAAGCATGTAGCTCTTTTTTTATGGAATAAAAAATTATTGAACATTTAACGATTTTTGACTATATTTTTGCGATTATTTAAATAAATTATTAACGAAATTTAATGTAATAGGGCTTAAACTATTCGTCTTGAAGACCCTTATAAGTATTATAAATTTCATATACCCTATTCAAAAACGAAAAGAGCTAGATTTAAAAAACATCGATTTTTCACAATTTTTTACATAAAAACGTTGTTTAAAAAAATATGCCAGCCCAAATTTTGAAGGTCTTTCTAAATTTTAATATCTTTCGACCTAATGAACTCATTTTTCACTTCAGTTACCTGTTACTAATTAAGTCATGCAAAAAGTCTAATTCTACTGAACTACTAGACTCTGAGTTGAGAGCGTCAAACCTATCAGACGTATTAGATCAAGAAAATATAAACACATTAAATATTAACTCAGTTGAATTGGAAAAACGGAAAAGATTTGTAAGGAACATTATAATTAACAGATTAGATGAACATTACCACAAAAAGATGTTGCATTTAAAAGATCCAATTGAAATTGTAAATAAAAGAAAGTAAAAGAATAGAAATGAACGTAACAGCAACTTCCGTAAAAGCAAAGTTATACAAATTAAAAATAAAATCAGGAGAAAAGATTGATTCCTTTATTGATAGGTTTGAGGCAATAACGAGAGACTGTGAGAACAGTGATCCAGCAGAGATGCTCTCCACGGAGGAAAAGAGATCTGCCTTCTATTCGGCAGTGGCAGGAAACTTTCCAGAGTTAAGGTCAGTTACTTTAATAAGAAGGCAATCTAACCAAAATGAGATGACCATTGAAGAACTAAAAAATTTTCTACAACAGCTCGAAGCCGAGAAAAAGGATGCCAGGACACCAGAAGTAAGGGCCAGCGCAGTTCAGGGGAAGAATGCACAAATCAAGTGCTACAGGTGCAACAAGTTGGGACATGCCCAAGCTGAGTGTCCGCTCATCCAGTACCGGTCGTGGTTCTGTTACTATTGTAACAAAATTACGGACCAGAAAGGTACAGAATGTTTTCAGAGGGGAAGTAGAACTTCAGGATCAAGTGACAAACAATTCAGAGGAGGGTATGTACAGAGAAATTATTACAAAAATAAACGAGGTGGTAGAGATAATAATAATACTAACATAAAGAGAACAGAAAACGATAAGAAATTCAGAAGTAAAGTATTTAAAAATACTAAATATAACTCTGCTCCAGAACGGCAACAGAAAAAGAAAGCAGCTAAAGCTTTCTTAGCAGGTAATAACACCATAACTAATACTACTAACCATAAATAACCTTCTTAGCAGACTCGGGAGCGACAGAACATATCGTAAAGAAAGTTTAATTATAAGTAATTTTAAGAAAAGCTCAGAAAAGGTAATAAAAAGGGCAAATAAAAATAAAACAGCTGACATAACCATAGATGAAGAATGTAATCTCATGCTGGTTTTAAATAGAAACAATTCAGACGTATTTAAATCAACGAATGTTATTGCAGCTTCAGAAGTTACTCATAACCTGATTTCACTAAGGAAATTTGCAGATATCGGTCTAGGCATTTATCTAGATAATGAAACACTAGAAATATTCCACAAATATACAGGAGCCAGACATCTTACAGGAAAATATGTGAAACCAAACTGGTTAATCTCCTTAAACATAGTAACTGAAGATAAGAACAGACTACAAGAAAACCATGAACAATACATGTGTGAAGCAAGAATAATTTCAATGGATGACTTCATACAACAATCTTAGTCAGACATGCTAAACTTGGACTAGATCACAGAAGCCCCGACTGAGATTGGGAGGGAGAATAGGGAGAATGAAGTTCACGAAAATGAAGAGACATATACAACAAATTCAGAAGATTTTCTCAAAGGAAAGACAACAGACCTAGATAAAATATCGGACCCAGAGATAATAAGCGAACTACTAAAAAGCAATGAAAACTCAAATCTCAAGAATAATGATCTAGATGAAGGTATGCTATGTCATGTAAGACTAGGTCACATGTCTCAAAACTATTTAAAACATTTACAAAGGTCGACTAATTGTCTGAAGAAGATCAAATTCAGAGATAATATACTAGACTGCGAATCATGTATACTAGGAAAAATGAAAAGTCTTCCTTTTTCAGAAACAAGAAACAGAGCAACCAGATGTCTAGAATTAATACATACAGATGTTATGGGTCCTATAAAGTCACTATCTTATCCTGGAGAAAACAAGTTTATAGTGGTATTTATAGACGACTACTCCAGATTTACCAAGGTCTACTCGATCTAACATAAGAACGAGACAGGTGATTGCCTAGAAAGATTTCTCAAAACTATGAGAAATTTATTGAAAGAAGATGCAAAAGTATGCTATATAAGAGCAGATAATGGCACAGAATTTACTGGAGGTAAATTCTCAGACATAATGATGAAAGAAAAAATTGAAAACAACTTTGGACCACCACACACACCTCAACACAATAGAACAGCAGAGAGGTTCAACAAGACAATCCATAATAAAATATGTACCATGATGATCGACTCAGATTCACCAGGCAGTATGTAGATCCTAGCCTCAGAAGCAGCAGTACACATATAAACGTTCGCTAGAATTGAAAACTCCACTTGACGTGGTTCTGCCAGACTCTAAACACCACGAGGACAAAATCAGAAGATTTGGATGTATGGCATACGCTAAGATTCTAAACACCAAGTCAAAATTTTCAGAAAGAGCAGTCAAGGCGGTCATGGTAGGATATTCCACAACAGGCTACATCTTATGGCATCCTGGAACAAGGAAATTTATCAACTTTAGGAATGTCATATTCAATGAAAAAGTATTATATAAAGATGTGCTCAAGCGAATACCGCAAGACCTTGAACAGGTTGAAATTTCAGATGCGAAAGAGCATGAAGAAACTGATTCCAGAGAACCAGAAGAACACTCAGGTGACGTAAGCTCATATTCAGAGACAGTAAATAAAAATACAGAAGACACAGATAAACCCAAAAGAGGGAGACCGAAGAAAAGACCTTCAAATGAACAGGACAAACACGAACCAGTCAAGAAGAAAGCTAAGCGACCTGAAGGGGTAGCCAAAACCAACTGGAAGCTCAATGTAAGAGCAAGAGAAGAGCAACAGGACAAGCTAACAGATGGTTAATCATATCATGCTATACTCGCCGAAGTAAACAAAGATCCAAAAAGTTATAAAGAGGCTATGGCATCTGTAGAAAGAAATGAATGGCAGTGCGCAGTGAAAGAAGAACTACGTTCTATGAAAGAAAATGAAGTCTGGGAAATAATTGACATACCAGATAATACGTCAAAAGGATACAGAGTAAATATAATAGACTCCAGATGGGTATTCAAGAAGAAAATTGACGAAACGGGTAAAGCCAGCTATAAAGCTAGGTTAGTAGTTAGAGGATTCAATGATAAGACAGAATACAGTCTGAGCGAAACATATGCTCCAGTGTCAAGAATGTCTCTGATTAGATCAGCCCTATGCATCATCAACAAATACGACTTGGAAGCTACACAGCTGGACATCAAAACAGCGTTTCTACATGGAACTTTAGAAGAAGATATCTACATGAAGATTCCAGATGGACTTGAATGTGATGAGGCAACAAAACGCACTAAAGTATGTAAGGTACACAAGTCTTTATACGGACTGAAAGTAAGTCCAAAAAGATGGAACAAAAGATTTTTAGAAGAAGCCCAGAAATTAGGATTGGAAAAGGATGTCAACGAGCCTTGTCTCTTCACCTGGAGAAAAGATGGACAAGTTGTCTTCATAATATTGTATGTAGACGATGCAATATTGGCCGGAAACAACCGAGTCAAAATGCAAGCGGTCAAAACTAAATTGAGCTCTGTATTTAGAATGAAAGATTTAGGTGAACCCAGATGTTTCCTGGGAATGAATATCACAAGAGATCGTTTGAATCAAACACTGAAGTTAAACCAGAAGGATTACACAGAAGAGGTGTTAGAACGGTTCAACATGAAAGAGAGTAAACCGCAATCAACACCTATGATTACCAGACAAGTCAGGAACAGAGAATACAAACAGCCTGACGATAATACTTCCGAAGATAGGAAACTTGAAAAGAAAATTCCATTCAGAGAAGCCATAGGAAGCCTACTATATTTGGCTGGCACAACCAGACAAGACATAGCGTATGCTGTTAACTACCTATCCAGAAGACAAACACAAGCCACAGAAGAGGATCGGAAAGACGCGAATAGGATTTTTCGATACCTCAGAAGAACAACTGATTTAGGACTTACCTATACTGGAGGAGGCAGTTCGCTAGAAGCTATGGCTGACGCAAGTTTCAGAGACTTGCAGGACTCTTCATCTACAGGAGGATACATAATCAAACTGTTTGATGACACAATCTCATGGAGAAGTCACAAACAGAAGTACGTGACGCTATCTACATGCCAAGCAGAGTACCTGGCTATGAGCGACGCTTGTCAGGAACTGGTTTCCATTGATAAAGCAACAAGAGAATCATTGGAAAGACTCTATATCCTGTAACCATATGGTGTGACAACAAGTCAGCCGGTGACTGCACCCAAATCCACGGCAGCCACAGACTAAAGAACTTTGGTGACGATATATTGATTATCAAAGCTAAATTGGAATCCAGAGAACGTACTGGCAGCAAAAGTCACATGGCAATAATCCATGGCGACTACATAAAACAGTGTTTCATCGAAGGGAAAGTTAATGTCAGATGGATCTCTACTAATGAGAATGAAGCTGACATAATGACTAAATCCTTACCTGCAGAGAAACATAGCTATCATCGAAATAAAACTGAGATAAAAGAGTGTATATATAAAATTCAAAGCCTTTTCAGATGACTCAATAATCTAACACTGACTAAGTTAACTTAATACATAAGTTTACTAATAAAATATACTGTGTACATATACATACATTCAGAAGATAATTTTTTTTCTTTCAGATAATACCAAGAATGATAAGTGCGAAGAGCCAAAGAAGTAAATGGAATTATTGGAGGAAGGGAGCATCGAGGATAGCTCCAACAATTATTTACCACGACGACTATGGGAGCGCCACCTTCTATTACCGTTCTCAGACCGACTCTCTCTGCCTCCGTTTTTCTCCCCACATCTACTGGTCGCGACGCGCCTTTTTCATTCTCATCTTGGACTGCACCCGCTGCACATTAACTCAAGAGTTATAGAAGTTCTTTTCGTTCTTTTTTGTATTCACTTAATATTATATTCTTTTTATTAAAGCGTGTATATAGACGCAATTGTAATTTGCTTAATAAAGTTTAGTTTTTATTGAATTCAGAGGTACGGTGTACGCTCTCTCATTTATAACATCTCACAAAAAGCGATACACTTAAAAACATATATTCTTATGTTTGAGATCCAATAAAAAAAGACATAGATCATCGTTGATTTAAGTATTTTTTCGATAGAACTTAAACATGAGAATATAGATTTTTAAGTGTGCCTACGTATATGCTCATGTTATATTAAATGTATATTCTTATTTTCAAAGTCTATTGAAGAAGTACATAGACCAACATTGGTTTATGTACTTCTTCGACACAGGGTTAACATAAGATATGCATTTTAAAGAATAACCATGTATGTTTCATGTTATATTAAAAGTATATTCTTATTTTCAAAGTCTATTGAAGAAAGACATAGACCAACATTGGTTTATGTGCTTCTTCGACACAGGGTTAACATAAGATATGTATTTTATAGAATAACCACGTATGTCTCATATTATGTTAAATGTGTATTCTTATGTTCAAAGTCAACAAAAGAAGTACGTGGACCAACATTGGTTTATGTACTTCTTCAACATAAGGTTAACATAAGAATATACATTTTAAAGAATAGCTATGTATTTTCTCATATTATATTAAATGTTTATTTTTATGTTCAAATTCCATTGAACATAAAAAGATCAACATTGGTTTATGCTCTTTGATACACCTTAAACATAACAATATATATTTTCAAGAGTACCCATGTATAATTTCACGTAATATTAAATGAATATTCTTATGTTTCAAGCTTATTTAACAAATCAATAAAGTAACATTAGTTTTTGTACTTTTTTGACAGACCTTAAACATTACTACATATACTTTTAACTGTACCTATGTATATCTTATTGTAGTATTAAATGTACATTCTTAAATTCGAAGTCTATTAAAGAATTACAAAGACCAATATTGCAATATTTTCTAAAATATTTTTCTCGAATATTTCTGTAAGGTCGCTGCAAAATGTTGCTAAAATATTTTAATGAAATATTTCTGCAGTGCTTAAAGTAAGGTTTCAGTAATTTCCAATATAACTTTAGACAATATTTTGTAAAACATTTTGCAAAATTTTTTGTTGAAACGTGAACTAATAGATATTGTGGGAATCTTTCATGAAAAATGTAGGATTGAGGCTGTAGGATTGAAACTTTCACTGAAATCTTACAAGAACCTTACAGCAATATATAATCTTGCGTAAAATGTACAACAAGTATAATGACAAGAAAATAATTTCATGGTATAGTTTTTAAATAAAATGTGATACAAGAAAATTTTCTTAAAAAAAGGTTATAGGTTATTAGTCTTATTTAACTTGAAAAGTACGTGTTAATAATGTTTTTATAATGAAATTAAATTATTATAATTGTATTTAGCGATAGTTGCTATTTTTTCTTGTTACAGTCGACAGATTTTATATAAATTATGAAAAACGCTATTAAGAGCAGGTCGTATATTCCCATCCTTTTCTATTCAAAAAATTCATTTTTCTACAAAACCTAATAATTGTAGCAAAAATAAGAAGAAAGCCTTATCTCGTATAATAAAAAGCAATATCTTCTTTTTAGTCTTAGTTTTTCTTTTCTTTTTAGGCGCCCAGAGGGTTTCGTATGAAGTTAGAGGTCGCACCAAGCAAGTAGGTGATTTATATGTATTTTGAGCTGCTGAATCCGAATTTGCAGCTTGCTTTTCGCGCAAGTGGTCGAGTAATTTGTTATAAACAAATTTGTTGTTTAAATGGCTATAGTTTTGAACTGCAATAGATGCAGTGATTTTCTCTGCAAAAACTTGTTCTTTAATAGAAAAAACAAAAAAAATCGTTTTTGTTGCATGTCAATTCGATGATTAGAACCAGAGATATGGCAAATATATTGCAAAAAAACATAGAGACGTAGCGCTAGCGCGGAACGCCCTGGTAAAAAACCTTATAACTCGACTACTAATTGATATTTTTTGAAGTTCAACATGTGTTTGAAAAATGTCAGAGTCTCAGCTTTAATGATAAATTGTTATATATTACTTTCAAATGTTGATAAATAAGCTAGAATGATTTGAAGCAGAAAAAATTTTCAATTTTTCAGAATTGTGTTTGTTTATAACGAAATGATATAGGCTAGCGAACAAAATATTTCTATATTTTTTATAAAGAATGATAGGAAATTTGATCTAGTTTAAGAATCTGTCCGGTTTTTCAAATTTAAGTAAGTAGAACCTGAGATATCGCAAATTTAAGCTGTAGCGCCAACTCCTTGCAATACGACATATGTGTGCAATATGGCGATCGCTTTCTTTATTAAAAATTCTTTTATTATAAGGTAAGTAATTTCATTTTTTTGTAATGCAATGAATTTAATAAAAAAGGATTCAGCTAAAAATAGATGACTCTAATAAATCGGAAGGTTGAAACAAATTTTTTGAATAAAGTAGATTGTTGTTCTTTTTGCAATTGCAAAAAAATAAACAAATGTAAAAATACTCCATAAGTTGAGTAAATTGTTTACTATTATAGTAGAAAAATCAATGTTTATTCAAAACCCTAAATCTACTTCATTTAAATGTATTATACACTTCGAGCATAATACATTTAAATATACTACTGGAGGAAGCCTCCGAATGGTAGAAAGCGTTACAAGGCGAAGACAGAGAAAGCCTCTATTTTGGCACGTGCTGTCTCTCTCTCGCTTGATTTGATTGGCTGCTTCTGTTTCCCACTAAGAAAGTGAGAGAGAGATAGCACGTACCAAAATAGAGGCTTTTTCTCTCTTCGCCTTGTAACGTAGTTAATAGCTGGGAGGCTTCCTCCAGTAGTATATGCTCGAAGATTATACATCATTAATATTATGACAAAGTATATAAAATAGAGTCGAGTCAAAAGTGATTTTATTAGAAAAGGATGACTTACCTTATAATAAAAGAATTTTTAATAAAGAAAGCGATCGCCATATTGCACACATATGTCGTATTGCAAGGAGTTGGCGCTACAGCTTAAATTTGCGATATCTCAGGTTCTACTTACTTAAATTTGAAAAACCGGACAGATTCTTAAACTAGATCAAATTTCCTATCATTCTTTATAAAAAATATAGAAATATTTTGTTCGCTAGCCTATATCATTTCGTTATAAACAAACACAATTCTGAAAAATTGAAAATTTTTTCTGCTTCAAATCATTCTAGCTTATTTATCAACATTTGAAAGTAATATATAACAATTTATCATTAAAGCTGAGACTCTGACATTTTTCAAACACATGTTGAACTTCAAAAAATATCAGTTAGTAGTCGAGTTATAAGGTTTTTTACCAGGGCGTTCCGCGCTAGCGCTACGTCTCTATGTTTTTTTGCAATATATTTGCCATATCTCTGGTTCTAATCATCGAATTGACATGCAACAAAAACGATTTTTTTTGTTTTTTCTATTAAAGAACAAGTTTTTGCAGAGAAAATCACTGCATCTATTGCAGTTCAAAACTATAGCCATTTAAACAACCAATTTGTTTATAACAAATTACTCGACCACTTGCGCGAAAAGCAAGCTGCAAATTCGGATTCAGCAGCTCAAAATACATATAAATCACCTACTTGCTTGGTGCGACCTCTAACTTCATACGAAACCCTCTGGGCGCCTAGATGAGGAACAATTATTTTAACGCTTTGTTTTTAAGAAAACTTTGAAAAACTGAATTCTCCATCCTAACCTCTATTTTTTAAGTTTTTCAAGGTTTTCTTCAAAACAACTCGATAAAAATAATTTTTCCTCATCGAAGAAAATATTACTTTTTATGTTACAAAATGGGGCTATCTCCTTATTTTTTGCTATAATTAGTAGTTTTTGTGAAAAAAATCAATTCTTTGATTAGAAAAGGACAGATTTACTCGACCTCCTCTTAAACAAGAACAGAAAGTTCAGTCTATTAAAAACGTAATATTTTGTATAAATTCAGAACATGTAATAAAAATTCAAAGTAATATACTTACTGAAACAATGTTTAATACTGATCTCTTTACAATATTATATAATATTTATAAACTATTGATATATAAGGATGTTTAGCCTTAACGTACTCGCGTACGGTTTAGAACAAAACTAATGCTATACTTATTATGCTATACTTAGCTATTGAAATATAGCAAAATCGAAGAATAGCAGCATATCGAAAAAAATATGACTATAAAAAATCTCATGTGATGATATTCTCTGTTTTTTAAGTATTTCGAACGATTTTCGGTCGATTGAGAACTATTTTTCAAAATTTGAAACTAAGAAATTTTTTCAAAAAATGTTATCTAATTTTTCCAAAATTGT
Organism: Anastatus disparis; assembly: GCA_017163975.1. Taxonomy (NCBI): domain Eukaryota; kingdom Metazoa; phylum Arthropoda; class Insecta; order Hymenoptera; family Eupelmidae; genus Anastatus; species Anastatus disparis. Next base: position 690,570 of record JAFFSR010000407.1, read on the forward strand.
AGGTTTAAAAAATTTTTTTTTTAATTTTCACTAATTTTTTCTAAATTTAAGTATATAAAGATAATGTTTAAGAATACTTACCAATTTACTAAAAATGGTTTAGAATACCTTAAAAACATGTCACCAGAGATTTTTTATAGGGGATATATATTTTATTTGGTACTTTTCATTAAAGCCATATCACGAACGAAAAAATAACTATAGTTGGGAAATCCAAATTTTGTAACAACTAAAAAATTTAGTTTGGATTTTTGCAATATAGATATGTCACTAATGATAAAATAGATATTGACGTATTAATTTTATTAAGAATCTGAGTATAATTGTTTTAATAAACAAAGGAATAAATTAATTTTTTTCTTTTCTCTACAATAATGATCACTTTATTCATTCGCAGAAACAATATTACTGACTTCCAAAATTTATCGAGAGTAAAGTACTTTATTCATGCTAAATTAGAAATTTATAAAATTGAATATATTTTTGAATTTAAAAAAAAATATTTTATTGATAAAATATTGATATTTTATTATTAAAAAAACTAATATAAATGATTAGAAAAATATAGAATTTTAATAAAAATTGATACATTATAAAATTCATAAAATTGTAGCTGTCAATCTTTACTTTCAATTTTTTTATGATTGGACCTGCTTGTAAGTTTGTAAGCTGCCACTGAAATAAAACTTATTATACGATTTGAGAATAAAATCAACTTCTCCCTCAAGAATTCACTACACCCACTTCACTTTATTAACTTTGGTCACAAACTTCATCATTGGAAGAAATATGCGACTTTACAACCTCATTATATTAAATTTTCAAAATAAATTAATTCTCTTTTTAATGATGAAATTATTCAATTAATAAATAAAATTATGTTTGAAGAACAAATCATTTTATAACTACATTAACTATTAGCTTCTTATCTATAGTATATATGGTTCTTTCTATTGTTAGATATGAAACTATAAAAATATAAAACTATTGGCCATTTCGCCTTTAATAGGGTATATACATATTTCAACCTGAGAAATAAAATACAGTTTTTAAATTAATGTTTAAGTTAATTTTAAAATACTGCTTAAAGTAGACATAAATACCTTTATTTAAAGTCCTATTGAACTTAGTTTACTCCAGTCGCACTCCCATGATCACTCGATGAACTTTCAAATCCATAATTCCTAGACCGTAAGATTTCTGATGGCCTTATGAACTAATATGACTTCACCAAATGGATTTGGCTTCAGTATTAATATAATTCTTGTATGAATATAAAAAAATCCAATATTAAGGTAAAAATTAGGTCATCAAAAACCTTACGGTCCAGGAATTATGGAATTGAAGGTTCATTGAGTGATTATGGGAGTATGACTGGAGTAAAATAAGTCCAATACAGCTTGAAATAAAGGTATTTATGTCTACTTCGAGCGATATTTTAAATGTTTTAAAATAAATTTGAACATTAATTAAAATACCTGTATTTTATTCTTCAGGTTCCAATATGTTTATACTCTCTTAAAATATTCAAAGCCAAAATAAGAATCATAAACATTATCTAAATTGTTTCATTAATTTATTTTCATCACTAGAACATAACTCCCGTCAAAAAAAAGATATCTAATTAAATTAGCTGCAAAAATAGCTATACGACCGTATACGTAGTTATATTTCTATATTTTTTAGCTATTTTATTCAGCTCAAAAATCTAATTTTTTGAAAAATAATTAATCAAGTTAACTTAATATTAAATTGTGAATATCATGCAGAGTACAAATTTTATATTATGATGAATAGATTTTGTTACACCACAGTCGATATTACAATTGACATTATCATTATACAGAATTCTGATATCAAATTTGTCATTCTCAGTTTGATAACTTGTAACAGTTACCGTATTAAAAATATCATTTACTTGTTTCCAATTTCATCAAACCTTACGAAGAGAATGTTTCAATGTAGGGTCTGAGTTTGTAAATTTGAAATATAATTCTGAGGAAATTATAAATATGTATACTTAAAATACACATAATATATGTTAGGAAATAAATACTTATATATACATACATTTTACACTATATAGAATGTATCGAAAATTCAAAATAATTAAGTGATCATCTACTATCAAATATTTATTTTTTAACACATCATGAGTATTTTATATTTGCATATATACTATTTGTCAGAAGAAAATTTCATCTATAATTTAGTTCAAATCTGAGACTAAGGTGAAACCCTCTTTAGTCTAATCGAATAAAATAAAATAACTTGTATTTGAACATTATGTTAATACGCTTTGACACATTAATTCTTTTTTTATTGATAAAATCAATTAATTTTTAAATCAAATAAAATTAATTTTTAAAACAAATAAAATTAATTTTTAAATCAAATAAAATTAATTTTGTAGGTTAATTTATAATTAAATTTTTATCTGCACCCTATTTAAAAAAAACACGTGTTTTTTGCACGTGAAAAAAACACGTGTTGAATACACGTAATTTTTACACGTATTTTTTACATGTAAAATTTGTTTGTTTTTTAACGCATATTTTTCACGTGTTTTTTTCACGTGTATTTTTCAGGTGTATTTTTCACATATTTTTTCATAGCTTTTTGAAGATCTTCTACCATCTGGTCTCTTATATCTGCGTCTTTCCAAATTTGTGTAAGGGATGACAAAACTTAGAAAAACGCCACCTAGTGAATTAAATCACTATTAATGATCGATTACGTCGGTTTGACTTTAAGTCACTAGGTGTCGTTTTTCTAAGTTTTGTCATCCCTTACACAAATTTGGAAGACGCAGATATAAGAGGCCGGAAAGTAGAGGCTCTTCGAAAAGCTATAAAAAAATATGTGAAAAATACACCTGAAAAATACACGTGAAAAAAACACGTAAAAATATGCGTGAAAAAACACGCAAATTTTACACGTAAAAAACACGTGTAAAAAATACGTTTATTTTTTTAATAGGGCTAGTTCCTTTTCACTTTTGCACATAGATTCATAAACAATTTAAAACAACTAGCAATTCAAAATTAAAATTCAATGATAACAAAGTAGTTTAACATTTATATTAAATTCTATTGAATAAGTCTACCCTATTGAAAATATATACATATTTTTGATACGTAGTCCAGTTATATAACAGAAATACGTAGTTCATACGTAACAGAACGTTCGAATTAGTGACGTAGTCGGATGCGAATTCAATGGTGGAGATACCTTATATAAATACGTATTTCAAAGAAAATACATAATCGGAAAGGGTAAAAAAAGGAAATACAGAAAAATTTTTCACGTATTTTCTATCGGGAATACTTAAATATCATACGTACTTTGAGGTTTGGATACGTACCTAGGGTAATAACTACGTAGTTCAGGGCATTGAATACGTATTTTTGAAATACTTTCAAAAAATAAGATACGTAATATTTAACAATATGCAATCCAGAAATACGTATTTTTACTCACAAAAATACGTAATTCCCGTAACTAAAACTACGTATCGGAAATATATACGTAATTTTGATGCATACTTTAGTGACGCAGCCCAATACGTATTAATATTATAAAAATACGTGATTCTTATACGTTCCGTACAATACGTAATCAAGCTGAGTTTTAGTACAAAAAAACGTAACTATTATACGTATTCCTGTCAAAAACACGTAAATGCCATACGTAGTTCGAGGTGATAACTGCGTATTTTAGGACATGGAATGCGTATTTTTAAAACATTTGGAAACTAAAAGATTTAATACGTATTTCAGATAAATAACAAAATTACGTAATCCATACGTAACAAAGCGTTCAAATTTTTTACGTATTTGATATTGATAATACGTAGTTTTAATACGTATTCCAAGGGAGTGAAATACAAATGAGAAATTACGTATTTCATACAAGAAATACGTAATTATTGGCACAATATACGTAACAAAGATACGTATTTTTTACATGATACGTATCCTAAAAACATCCTTCCATTGGAATACGTAATTTTTATAAACACTTATGCCAGATATAAGTATTTTTGATAAGTATCTCATGCGCATCATACGTAATTTTCGATGTAAATTTCGGGTTTGAATACCTATTGTTTTTAGAATACGCAATTTTGAGCACGAGATACGTATCTCTGAGGCAGGATTCATATTCAGAATACATAATTTTACCACAAATTAAATACTTATTTTGTGGTAAAATATGTATCATGAATCCTGTCTCACAGATACGTATGTTGTACTAAAAATTACGTAATTGTACTAGTAATACGTATCCAAGCACAAAACTGCGATTAAAATTACGTAATTTTCGCATGAACTACGTATCGAAAAAGCATATATATGGCACAAATTTAAATGAAAATTACGTATTTTAATTACAAGATGTTTTCAAATAAGTATTTTGTGATAAAATTACGTATTCTGACAAAAAAACTTGCCTTATAGATACGTATCTTTGACTCTGAATTACGTAATTATCCTCGCAATACGCATTGAAGCCAAAAACTGCGATTCAAAATTACGTAATTTTCGCATGAAATACGTATCAAAGATACATAGATTAGGCACATATAAAATAAAAATTACGTATTTTTAATCACATGTTTTCAAATACGTATTTTTTGGTAAAATTACGTATTCTGAATACGAATCTTGCCTAACAGGTACGTATCTTGTGTTCAAAATTACGTATTCTAAAGGCGATACGTATTCAAACCCGAAATTCAAATCGAAAGTTACGTACGGTGCGCATGAGATACGTATCAAAAATACGTATATCTGGCATAAGTGTTTATAAAAATTACGTATTTCAATGGAAGGATATGTTTAGGATACGTATCATGTGAAAAATACGTATCTTTGTTACGTATCTTGCGCGAATACTTACGTATATCTTGTATGTAATGCGAAGTTTCTCATTTGTATTTTACTCCATCGGAATACGTATTGAGACTACGTATTATCAATATCAAATACGAGAAAAATTAGAACGCTTTGTTACGTATGGATTACGTAATTTTGTAATTTGTCTGAGATACGTATTACGTCTTTTAGTTTTCAAATATTTTAAAAATACATATTCCATGTCCTAAAGTACGTAGTTATCACTACGGATACGTATTCAAGCCTCAAACTACGTATGGCATTTACGTGTTTCTGACAGGAATACGTATAATAGTTACGTTTTTTTGTACTAAAACTTAGCTTGATTACGTATTGTACGGAACGTATAAGAATTACGTATTTCCATAATATTAATACGTATTGGGCTGCGTCACTAAAGTGTGCATCAGAATTACGTATATGTTTCCGATACGTAGTTTTTGTTACGAAGATTACGTATTTTTGTGAGTAAAAATACGTATTTCTGGGTTGCATATTGTTAAATATTACGTATCTTATTTTTTGAAAGTGTTTTAGAAATACGTATATGATGCCCTAAACTACGTAGTTATTACCCTAGGTACGTATCCAAACCTCAAAGTACGTATGATATCTAAGTATTTCCGACAGAAAATACGTAAAAAATTTTTTTGTATTTCCTTTTTTGCCCTTCCTGATTACGTATTTTCTTTGAAATACGTATTTATATAACGTATCTTCACCATTGAATTCGCATCCGACTACGTCACATATTCGAACGTTTTGTTACGTATGAACTACGTATTCCTGTTACGTAACTGAACTACGTATCGAAAATACGTATATATTTTCAATAGGGTAGTTATCTCAGTATGATAATTATTTTTAAATTTCAATCAGATAATACTAAATATTAAATATGAATAGGAAAAAATATTTCTTGATACAAAATAATAAGAAAAACATTGTATGCTATTATTAACTATTATATCTATAAATATTATTAATTATCATAGTTTTAATGAAAATATTTCCAATTTCACTGCATTAATATTCAATATCGATATTTTTTAATTAATTTTCACTCCAAAGAGATAAACACTTTGAGTTAACTTATTTTCATAACAATATCACTTAATCTAAATTAGCATATGTTGCGTATAAAACTCCCGAAACTACAGCAGAAGGCGCCAAATATAAAAGTTACTAAAATTCTCCAGATCACTTTGGCACTCTACTATATCTAATGAAAAAAAGTGGTGGGTGCCGTATGGCGTTAGCATAGCTAAGTTGCGGCGCTCAAGTAACTATGATATAAATGTAAATGCGCAAGCGCAAGATCAGTCTCGAGTAGAGAGACGAACCGACTAAGTCATCACGACCAGTGGTGTACTGACTTTTGTAGAGTACACAGCGAGCTAGCAGTTGGCTGGCGATAAAGTATTAAATAAATACTAATTAATAAAAATCTTTTGTTGTAGTTCTTTGGCTTCCTGATAACACGTAATTTGGATTTAATATTGGAGTCAGATTAAATGTATGTTAGGGTATTGGACCTGGCATTATTGGTATATAATATAAATCATACACAGGATACTACAAATCCTTCATCTCATAATAGAAACCGTACAGTGGTGACCACGACCAGGAGCCATCAAAGCAACAAGTAGAAAAACGACGCCACAGCCAACAACAAAAACTACGCTTCACAAAAGGACTTCCGGCCGCCATTCTACGCAGCACTCTTCAACTTTACAAGACTTTAGCAAGGTATTTGGTAAAGAAGAATATGTACAAAGAAAAAATAAGAAAAATTAATTTAATAATTAAAATTTTAATTTGATAAAAAGAAAAGAGATTGAAGTAAAATTTTGGTATATATAAAGTAAATTAATTAAATTGCAAAATTAAAAATTAGAAAAAGAAATTTAGTAAAAAAAAAAGAAATTGCGTAACATTAAGAAAAAGAAAAAGAAAATTATAAGAAAAAAAAACTTTATTAAGAGGAGGTCGAGTATATCTGTCCTTTTCTAATCAAAGAATTGATTTTTTTACAAAAACTAATGATTGTAGCAAAAAATAAGGATATAGCCCCATTTTGTATCATAAAAAGCAATATTTTCTTTAATGAGAAAAAATTATTTTTATTGATTCGTTTTGAAGGAAACCTTGAAAAACTTAAAAAATAGAGGTTAGGATAGTCAATTCAGTTTTTCAAAGTTTTCTTAAAAATGAAGCGATAAAAATAATTTTTCTTTATCAAAGAAAATATTATTTGTTATTATACGAGATGGGGCTTTCTCTTTATTTTTTGCTACAATTATTAGGTTTTGCAGAAAAATGAATTTTTTGGTTAGAAAAGGACAGAAATATACGACCTGCTCTTAACATTAAGAATATTAAAAAAAAAAAAATTGAATAGAAGAAAAATAATAAAAGTGCGAAAGTTTGAGTAGAAAGAAAATATTTTGGTTTTAAGAAAAGCAACAAAAATTAAATAAATATTCAAAGAAACAAGAAAAATAAAAACAAAAAGAAGAAAAAGTGAAATGAGTGCGTGTAAAAAAATCGAAATATTCGAATGATTCACTTTTTAGAAAAAATAACTAAAAGTGAAATTAATTAAAAATTGGACCGGAAGTAAGGAAGTTTGCAAAAACGCAAAATTCTCAGTGAAATCGCTATTTTTGCGACGCTATCCAGAAAGTCCGCCATTTTGGGAATTCAACTGGCACATGGACGGTTAAAAACGTCGGAAAATTTGAAAATACGCAACTTCCTCAACATTAATTTTTAAAGTAAAATATAATAAATTCTATTAAACAAAACACGGTACACCACACCTTAAATCAAATATTTTTAAAGAAATAAAGAATAATTTCCGTAATAAACTTTTGAGCGCGGATACGACGTCAGCATAAAACCTTTAATGTGCGCGTTTATAGGAAACCATTTTGTGCGTAATAAAAGTGAGATTGGTTATCGTGCGAAAATTATGCGAAGTAGTTGAATCAAAAAGATATTAAGGATTTTTCTTGGTAAATTAAACTGAAACACATTAAAAGTTTTTGTTTTCTAAATTAAATTGAAAGATATTAATGAATTTTGTTGTCAAATTAAATTAAAAGACATTGAAAATTTTGTTTGAATCTAAAGATACTAAAAGTTTTATTATTTTAAATTAAATTGAAAAACTCTTTATAAAAATTTAAATCACCACGTGTGCTATCGTCCACAGTGAAAAAGTTTAGTGAAAATTAAATTTAAATATTTTATTAAAGTAAGAGCAACTCAGTAAGAGTGAGACCGCGCATGTGTGGATTTTGATGAATTTTAGCTTGCATGTATTATAGTGCTGTCTCTTGCGCGAAACGGGGCGACTGTGCGGCGTTAAAATTTTTCTTTTATTTTTCGTGGTAATATTTGAAGTATTACAACATAGAATCATTAGCTTGTGAATATTCAAACTCCTGCGTCGTCGCCACGGAGCGGGCGCGATTCAGATAACTTTCTAAGTTTTAATTTTACTTTCATAACCAATCACAACCATAGGAGAACCTCCACACACGTGTTATATATATATATATATATATATATATATATGAATTGTAATATACACACCCAGAGAAAAAATTGTAAGAGCTAAAACATTTTATTACTCAGCAGCTAAAAGTCGTAACTCAAAAAATTCAACGGCGTTCGAAAGAGCAGGTGAAAAGCTTTCGAAAATACTATTGTGAACTTTAAAAAACTTAAATTTAAGTCGTTTGGAAAAGTTAAAAAACAACTAAAAAAAGCAAAAAAATTGGTCTCTTTTTAATTTGCTGCAGATTTAGATCCAATAATCGTAGCTTAAAAAAACAAACTGGGTTTAAAAGGGTATTTATTCAGCTTTAAAATGAGGGGTCAAGCATTTGTTTTTGTCATTTTTTACCAGAGCTACAGGATTTTTTGTTAAAAAACACGTTTTTTTTCAAATGTCAATATTTTGAAAAGTAAGCGAGATAGAAAAAAACTTTAGAGGAAAAAAAGTTACATTTTTACGTATAGAAAACAAACTTGCAGTTTAAAATAGAATTCAAATGAAAAAAAATTTTTCGACTTTTAAATCTATTAAAAAATTATAAAAATTTATAAAAAAAGTCAAAAAATTTTTTTTTATTTGAATTCTATTTTAAACTGCAAGTTTGTTTTCTATACGTAAAAATGTAACTTTTTTTTTAAAGTTTTTTTCTATCTCGCTTACTTTTCAAAATATTGGCATTTGAAAAAAACGTGTTTTTTAACAAAAAATCCTGTAGCTCTGGTAAAAATGACAAAAACAAATGCTTGACCCCTCATTTTAAAGCTGAATAAATACGCTTTTAAACCCAGTTTGTTTTTTTTTAAGCTACGATTATTGGATCTAAATCTGCAGCAAATAAAAAAGACCAATTTTTTTTGCTTTTTTTTTAGTTGTTTTTTAACTTTTCCAAACGACTTAAATTTAAGTTTTTTAAAGTTCACAATAGTATTTTCGAAAGCTTTTCACCTGCTCTTTCGAACGCCGTTGGATTTTTTGAGTTACGACTTTTAGCTGCTGAGTAATAAAATGTTTTAGCTCTTACAATTTTTTCTCTGGGTGCGCAAAAGCATGTGGAGGGGAGTGTATTCTATGAGTTAAATATGAAAGATGTATTGAGCATCAAGAACTAGCAAAGCGCGGAGATTCTCTTATGTTTATTTGATAAAATATGCGCGCATCCCCGACCTAGAGAGTCAATAGGGTAGATAGGTTTTGCTTTGCTTTCTATTGAGGCATTTTAGACAGAATAGGCGGACAGTTTGCCGGGCAGTCTAATGAAAAGTATAGTAGTTTTATTATCCAAGTAATCTGTGCATCGCCTCATGGTAATTCTAATTAGCCATCAGCTATAAGCCGTACTCGATAGAGTCGCATTCAGTGGGATACCACGCTGGTAGAGTGGCTCTAAGCGAGAATTGGTGAACGGAGTGCCTTTCAGCAATAGCGCTGATCATTTAATAAAGTAAATTAAATTAAAGTAAATTATTCTGGAGTATAGTAATCAGATTGTTCACACGGCTGTACTAGTCCTTCGTGTATGGGAATGCTTTGTACCGTGCATGTTAGCAAATAAGGTGTGTGAGTTGATAGCTAAAAGCGATTGTGAGGGTACCTGTGTGTACTCCTAGGGAAAAATTTTTCTGTTGATGTGTGTACGTGAAGAATTAACTCCTCAAGCTATATAAAAAGTAGATTAGAAATTTAGGACCTTCAAATAGAGCCTAGATAGACAACATAATAAGTAGTAAACTCAACCAAATTAGGAAACGGTAAAATGCCTGAAACAGCCAAAAAGGACGACGATATACTTCAGATTAAAAAAAAAATGGAACAGCAAGTAAAGGAATATAAAGCATTGGCTGCAAGTACTCAGCAAGAAGCTAGAGACTTAGCAATATGGTTAGATGAAGCCAGGCTTGCCTCAACACAAAAAGGAATCGGAATGACACCCTCAGAGTGGTTGATGAAGCAGATGAAGTAGCTGCACTTCCAGCCCAGGCTATAGTAAGATTATACCCAAGGGAGGTTAAATTCCAGAATTTCTGGACAAAAAAGCCGAAGGCCTAGTTTAAATTATTTGAAAGTCAACTACAATTTAAAAAGATTGTTACTGACGAGAACAAATATTATAATTTAATTCAAAATCTGGGCTCTGAGGTCATTAAAAATGTTTCAGAAGCAATTGATTACCTGTCTGAAGGGAATAAATATGAAGAACTAAAAAAAATTCTGTTGGATCGCTTTGCTCTCACTAAAGAGGATAAGTTAAGATTACTGTTCGATAGAAGAGAACCTAGTAAGAAAAAACCATCAGAATTCCTTAATGAATTGTTACATCTCGCTGATAACCATGTTCCTAGGCTCACAGTATTGAAGCTCTGGCAAGATAGATCGCCAACTTATATTAAAGTTCAATTAGAGAAAGAGCTTACTGAAGCCAATGAAAAAAGGAATGTAGAAAAAGCTGACCATATAGCAAAATTATATGCTAATAAGCAGCAAAATGAACCTAAGAAGGTAACGGATTACAGTGGCGAGATTTCAACAAGATTAACTAGTGAGTTAGCACAAGTAGCAGCGAGACTAGATGCGTATACACCACACAATAGCAACGACCAACGTCGCAGTAAGTCAAGCAATAAAAATAATAAAGACGTTCGGAATCGGTCGACGAGCCCAAATCAAGGAAATGTGAGGAGAAATAACTCACTCAACAACAAAGGACTTAGGAGGGCACCATGGTGCAAGTTTCATCAGAAATATATAAACAACTCATATAGGTATCAACAACCATGTGGTTGGAGAAATTTTAATGTAGATACCAATAATAGAGGAGGTGACTCTCGTACAAACGAATCCGACGAAAGATCACAGAACACACGCGTAACACCTAGGAAATACCAGCGAATGGATAGTAACGGGACGGGAAACTAATGAACCCTGAATGGACAGAGGCTCATATTCAGGGAACGCCTACTAAACGCCTCTTTATTTATGATAACAACAGTAAAAAAATATTTCTTGGTAGATTCGGGAGCAGAGGTCTCAGTTGTACCTAAACCAAGGTTAAGTAAAAAAGAGCCTTAATCATTGAAGTTATACGCTTCAAATAACACTCCCATAAATACTTATGGATTATTAAGGCGAGAGCTGAATATTGGTCTACGACGACCTATTGCATGAAATTTCCTAGTTGCAGACGTACCATACGCTATTATGGGCGCCAATATTTTAGAAAAATACCATCTGTTACCAGATCTCAAAAAGAGAAAATTAATAGATGGCGAAACAGCTCTCTCAACACCCTTGAGACCAAGAAAATACAAAGAAATCCAATTATATTTCATAGACCGATCGCACAAGTACTCATACTTACTATCTCAATATCCAAGCCTTGTAGGTGTTACTCAAAATGAAACACGTGTGAATAACAGTGTGGAACATTACATCAGAACTAATGGACCACTATTGGCACAGAAAGCTAAAAGGTTATCTCCAGAGAAATTAGATGCAGCTAAGAAAGAATTTAAAGCCTTATGCGAAGCTAGAATCTGTAAACCTTCAGAAAGTCCTTAGGCTAGTCCCATACATATGGTTAAAAAGAAAAATGGTGAATGGTGCATCTGCGGCGACTATAGACAGTTAAATAATGTCACAGTTCCCGACAGATATCCAGTGCCTAATATCCAAGATTTCGCCACAGGACTGAATGGTATGAAGGTATTTACGTCATTAGACTTGCAGAAGGCATACCATCAAATTCCAGTTGAGAAAGATAGTATACAAAAAACGGCCGTAATCACACGATTTGGATTATTCAAATACAATTATATGACGTTTGGCCTTAGAAACGCTGCACAATCTTTCCAACGTTATGTAAATGGAGCTCTCGGAGATCTTAAGAACGTATTCTGTTATATCGATAATATATTGATAGCGTCTGCCAATGAAGAAAAACACGAAGCACATTTGAAACAAGTGCTTGATAGACTAAAAAAATTTAATCTACATCTAAATATCGATAAATGTGTATTTGGCGCAAGAGAACTGACCTTTCTCGGTTATTTAATAAATGAAAAAGAATTTAGACCGACGCCCGAGAAGGTGAAAGCTATTAAAGAATATCCGAAACCTAAAAACGTGGATGAGATCCGAAGGTTCCTCGGAATGATTAACTTCTATCGAAAAAGTTTACACAAGGCTGACTAAAACCATAGATTATTGAACAACTACATTAAAGATGCTGAAAAGAAAGACAAACGTCCAATTGAATGGACGGCTGAAGCCGAAAAAGCTTTTGAAAAGGCAAGGAAAGAATTGGCTGATGCTTCTTATTTAGCTTTCCCTGATAAAACAGCGGAAATTCGCATCAGCACTGACGCTTCAGACTATGCTATGAGCGCAGCCTTGGAACAACTTAAAGAGGGAGAATGGCAACTGTTGGCCTTCTTCTCTAGAAAGTTCTCGCCTGCGCAATTAAACTATCACACGAATAATCGGGAAATGACAGCAATTTATGAGGCAATCAGATATTTCCATTATTATCTGGACGCCAGAAAATTCAAGGTTTATACGGATCACAAACCACTGGTCTATGCTTTAACACAGAATGCTGACAAAGCAAGCTCAAGACGCATTAGGCAGCTTGCGTACATCTCAGAATTCGATTGCGAAATCTGTCATTTAGCAGGTGTTGAGAACCCTGTTGCAGATGCTCTGTCACGCATAGACAGCATTTGTTCGCCAACAATATTTGATTGGAATGATCCAGAACTTATGTATCATCCTGACTTTGCTTAGGTGTTAATGAAGATGGACGCATTCAGCGTACCCACTGTTATAGATCTTGATATACTCGATGGCCAGAGGCAGTTCCATTAACTGAGACCACAGCACCAACCATAGCTAAAGCTTTCTTTAATAACTGGATCTCTCGTTTTGGCACACCATTATATATAACTTCAGATCAAGGAATACAATTCGAATCTCAGATATTCGACGCCATAATGGATTTAATCGGATGTAAAAGAATCCGTACTGCTCCATACCATCCTTAATCTAATGGTATGATTGAGAGATGGCATCGAACTTTGAAAAACGCCATTAAATGTCAAACTCAGACCGCCGACTGGGCTAACAAATTACCCAGCATATTGCTCAGGCTGCGCACTAGCAGTAAGAGCAATGTTGATGCATGCCCAACAGATTTAGTTTATGGTACATATTTAAGAATACCAGGCGAGTTCTGTGCATATGGCGAGACTGAACCCAATAAACGATTCTTTTTGGAGGAGTTCAGAGAGTATATGAGAGACCTGCAATCCATTCCAATTACGCATAATAGTAACATCAAACCGTTTGTTTTCAAGGACCTGGAAACGTGCACACGCGTCTTTTACAGGCGAAAGACACTAAAAACAGGATTAGACAGACCATACACTGGACCTCATAAAATTTTAGAAAGGAAGCAAAACGGAAAGGACGTCATAATTGACATAAACTGGCAGCAAAAGCTCGTAAATATAGAACTAATTAAACCAGCACATTATGTAGCGGACGAAATCGACACTAACGTCGATAGTAGTCACAATAGCCAAACTGCAAGTAGTGCTCTAGGTAATTTGACAGCTGAAAATCAAATTCAGCTGATATACACCATCAAGAGGAAGTAATTGAAGCCTTAGACGATGTACCACAAAATACGACCAGTAACCAGAGAAAAATGAGGTTTAATGAAGAGGTCGAAATACAAACTTATGAACGACCTGCATCTGAACAAGTAATTCATAAAGAAGTAGCACCTGTACCAATAAACAGAGTTGTTACAGCTCGAGGTGGTGACAAATGGTACGTTGGTGAGAAAATGCACAGTTATGATTCCCATCGTGTTTATAAAGCAATTCTAAGTCACTCAGAGACGATAAATGATCGTGTTGCCATAATAAAGGTCAAACCTGAGTTAGACAATACAATGCGCACGGAAACTGATTTCTTGTTGCGCTACGCCACCACTGAGCACTGGGACCAATATATGAGAGACAAAGAAGTACTCTATATTGGATTACCTGTATTAATAGGTACTGGTTCGTATCAATTGAAAAGGAATAAATACAGATTCGCCATTTATGAACAACTAGGTGAAGACTTGAGTAAGATTTTAATGAGAAATGATGAAAATATTAGCATAGCAGACACTTGTCAATTAACATGGCAGATGTTGTGCAATATAGAGTATATCCACGACGCTGGATTTGCACACACTGATATAAGGCCTAGCAAAATAATTATGAACAGTAAAAATACTGATCAAGTATATTTGGCAGGATTAGGTCTGTTATCTCCTATTAATGGGAAACAGGCTGAGCCCATAGACCAAAATAAAGAAAAGCAAAAGTACTTGAGTCGTGACAGACACACACATGTAGCTTCACTTAGAGGCGATATTGAAAGCCTGCTGTACATCGTTATAACCTGTTAAGGTGGCGTACTGCCATGGCAAAAGTTCAACCTCGAGATTGCAGTTATGGTTAGCAAATTAGAAGCTTTTAACCAATATAAGCAATTCTTGACAAACTGCTTTGAAGACAGACGTACCCGAGTTCATTGAGTACTTCATGGAGTGCATAAGACTGATGAAAATCGATGACACACCCCAGTACCATGAACTTAGGAATATATTTTATAAAACAGGTGCGGAACTCAACCGTATACCCGTAATGGACTATGACATCACTCAGACCTGTGAGCAGACTCGTAACGGTGGGTCGACTCAGGCTTGAGGCATATTAGTCCTCCACCCTCTTTGAGCAGGGAACGGCTCGCTTATGCGGTCTCTGACGGAGAAGAGTGATAAAATGTGCGCGTACAAATACATACAAAAAAAAGATAAAAGTACTTAAGAGGAGGTTGAACTATCTGTCTCTATCTAATAGTGTTTTTCATCTTTTATATGAACACCACCAGTTTTAATAAGAAAAAAATAGTAGCCCCCGCTAAATATTAATATAATAAGTAAATTTTATAATCATAACGAAATAATTTTATCGCGTAATTTTTGAGTATGATTTGACCTACGAACTGCCGTAAATACAATCTGTCTTTTTTTATAAAATTTTGGTAGGTCAAATCATACTCAAAAATTACGCGATAAAATTAAATCGTTATGATTATAAAATTTACTTATTATATTAATATCTAGCGGGGGCCGCTATTTTTTCCTGTTAAAACTGATGGTTTTTATATAAAAGATGGGAAGCACTATTAGACAAAGACAGAGAGTTCAGCCTGCCCTTAATAGACTAGTCATTAAAATGCAATAAAAAAAAATGTAAATAGATTTAGAATAGTGATCATAAGTTAAGTTAAGATAATAATCCTTGATGAAGAATGGTAAGACTGATTAGTAATAAGAAAAACAGCTGTGATATAATTAGATTTAGAGGCCTCTCAAGTAAATAAGTTTATGTAATTAGCATGTTAATGACGTAGCTAGGCATAAAGATATTAGTTAGGAAGCCTAAGCCAAAATAGGAATTATAATAAGAAAATATAAGAAAATTGTTAATGCGTAGAAAATTTTATATACAGTAGTTGAAGAAATTTAGGAGTTACGAAAACAAATAAATAAATATAATTACAAATTCTAAAAATAAAAACCATTATATTAAATTTCAAAACAATTTCTTTTATTCATTTGTAACGCAAAATATTCTTTCATAAAAGCTTTTTACAAACGCCGTAATGGTAAAATACAAACTTTCGCACACGTAAATATTAAATAATTTCGTTGTTTAAGAAAATTGAATGTATTAAAGAAATACACAAATGTAAAGAAACCTAAGAATGTAAAAATATTTGCGTTTAAAATGTAAAAAGCGATATAAAATTGTACTGCGTTTGAAATGTAAAAAGCGACATAAAAATTGTATTGCGATATTTTAAAAAATGTATTAAAATTTATGTAAATGAGCCAACAAAAGTTTAAAAGTTAACACGCTGTGATAATTTAAAATGTTAAAAAAGAAATGTAAAAAAAATATATATATTTTTGTGATTTTGTATACAAACTGTATTTAAGAAAATTTATATCATGTAAAGACATATCAATGTCTCCTGTACAAATTTTTATGTATAACAATAGTCAGAAAATTAATAAAAATTTCCCTTATCAACATTTGAGGGGGAGCTATATGGCGTTAGAATAGCTAAGTTGCGGCGCTCAAGTAACTATGATATAAATGTAAATGCGCAAGCGCAAGATCAGTCTCGAATAGAGAGACGAACCGACTAAGTCATCACGACCAGTGGTGTACTGACTTTTGTAGAGTACACAGCGTGCTAGCAGTTGACTGGCGATAAAGTATTAAATAAATACTAATTAATAAAAATCTTTTGTTGTAGTTCTTTGGCTTCCTGGGGACACGTAATTTGGGTTTAATATTGGAGTCAGATTAAATGTATGTCAGGGTATTGGACCTGGGATTATTGGTATATAATATAAATCATACACAGGATACTACAAATCCTTTATCTCATAATAGAAACCCTAGAGCCGTAGTCAGCCATGTTAAAATTTATTCTATAACAACGCTGTTTAGTATACATTACCATCTGTTGCATTATAAATAATTATTACAATTTTGAATTTTTATGATATCTCATTTCTAGCTCGAGATATTGCAAATATCTGCTTTTTTTATAACAATATCCTTCTTTCTCTGAATTTAATGGAATTTGTAACAATATCCTTCTTTCTCTAAATTTAATGGACAAATTGTAGAAAGTATCCATTCTATTATTTATAATTTAAAAAATGAATGATGGTAAATAAATTACTAATTATTGAGAAATTTAATTCTATATTTAATTTCTTATTTTATTAGATTTACATTCTTTTTTTAATACAATTTATTAAATATAGGGTAAGTGTAGGAGTTAACGTGCCCTCCCCGGTTATCGTGCCCTACGTTAAAGCATGCGATGTCGATAATCAAAGTACGATAATAAAAGTATGCATTTATATGGTAAGCGGACGACACACAATAAACTGACACATCGCATAAACTTTGTAAATTCAATCAGCAAATTAATAGTTTTTAAATTTTTACTTAGGGAATTTGTTTCATTTGTAGATAATGTGCTTTACTTTAAATAAACAGTTCATAAAACTTTTAAAAAATAATGAGATTGGTTTGACTGACGGAAATGTGTCTGCCTTAACCTTAAAGGCACGATAACTCATACACTTACCCTAAGTTTAATGATGTTGTTCGATATTTGTTTTTATTACATTATTAGGTAGAAAATCATTATAAACAAATGCATGTAGCTTTTTTATAAGATTTTTTAACTTTCTGTTAATTTTTATAATAATTATATAAACTTTTCCGATATTTTACTACTACGATATAATTACTAAATGCATAAGCTTTAAAATAAGCCCTGTTAAGCTCAATTTAGTTCAATGAAACCAGAAATGTATCTATCATAGTAAATTTTTCGCGTGAGTGAAGCGCATTTTGCTATAAATAAACATATAAATTCTAATATATCAAGCTAGAAATGGGATATCGTAGAAATTATAAATCAAGCAGACTTTCATGTTGATAAGAAACAATTTTGCTTTCAAGAACGTCTCTGTATTTCTAATAGTTAATGTTTTATAAAGTAATCAACAATTAAATTAATAATAACAAAAAAACGACCACTAATTGAGCTCAATAACCAAGGAATTCTAATTTTATTAAAAAAACTACTAAAAAGTGCAAAGTTACTGAGGGAACCTGAAACTTTATACTCAAGTGTTGTCAGCGACTGAACTACAGCATTTGAATATAAATTAAAAACTGTTCCATCTATAAAATGTAAAGTATACGTAAAATTATTTTACCGAAATTAGCCATAGATCAAACGTGGGAAACAAAATTTCAAAATTTAGTTTCCACTATTGTCAAAAAAGGTTGAAAAATATAAATTTTTAAATCAAACCGCTAACATTTGAAAGGGTTTTAAAAAAACCATTTCAACTTATCCTTTCATTGATTTTTTTATTTTTCCAACAAAGTAGTAAAATTGTTCATATTCAACCTTGATTTTAAGGAGGACAACTTATTTTTAGTGAGTGAAAATGTATTTTTCACCATTCTACCTAAAACTTGCAACTTTGTTGCTCTTTTGTGACTCTAATAGCAAAAATACGGTTCGCAACTGGTATAAAAAGACTTTTTCACGAAACTTGCTACGTCGCTCGTCTTCGTCTTGGGTCGTAACTTCTCGTTTCGTGAAAGCATTTTCATACTCTTTACGAAATGTACTATTACTTACAAGTAAAGCTCAGTCACACTTAGGTGCTGATCGAGGCCAGACGTGTTTACTGTTTACTCCGACGTACCGTCTGTTTAAGTATAAGTTGGTTCTCTCGACCGGTTTAGGGGCTTTTGCCCAAAGTTTTCCAATATTTGTAATACTCGGCTACTTTTTGCCTTATTAGTTGAGTGAATACGTGTTTTTTATTCATTTTTTTTCTTTCTTTGTGTTGTGTGAGTCGTGGAAATGATTGTTTCCTCAGCACCTGGGGGACAGTCTCAGGAGATGGCTTAAGTACCTGGAGACCTGTTTTAAATCAGTGAAATTATATCGTTTGATTCTAAAGATTTTGCATCAAGTTACGTGGATGTCACGCAAGGTCAAAAAGTCCTCGAACGAGAACAGGGTTTGGTCATGATGTGCGTAGAGGATTTGATCTTTACCGACTACCATTGACGAAAAAATTGGCCCAGATGATGTTCTGTTTTCCACTGAACTTCTAAGAATCGCGTTGTTTTGTATTTAGAAAATAAATCTATTATTGATGATTTAACGAAAAATTCCGATTCTATTATAATCAAAAAGAAAACCGTGTATAGAAGGCCTCTGGTAGCCGAATACAGAAGAATTATTTTCTCAAATGATTCGCCTATGATTCTAAAAAAACTATTAAAAGCTATATTTGATAAATTGAATGTTAACCGTAACTCGAATGTTTTTAAGCACCCTCTGACAATAACAGATAGCGTAACATCATCTCAAACGGCGTCATCAATCATCACACAAAACTCAAAGACAATATATATTTCCAAACAAAAAAGAGCACCAAACCATAAGAAAAGGAAAATTGATATTAGTTTGGAAGAGAGTTTAAATCGAATCGTAGAGGTACTAGAACCCTACAAAAATATTTTCGAGAATCTTCAATATAAGACATCAGTCAACTATAAATAGGCTTTTTGAAAAACGCGTATCATAATCCTAAAATCTTTGAAGAAGCAAAAAAATAACAGAGGAAATCACGGATTAGGTTACTTGTATAGATACAGTATATCCTCTTATTACTGTCAGATCGGTAAAATCTAAACTGACTAAATTAAAAAAGCTAGTATTTAACAACTTTGATGAAGAAACACATAGCGTTAGTGACAGTAGTGATCTCAAAAGTGATTACGTCAAACATCAACTAGATAAAACGTCTAAGTAAAAGTGTATTATAACAATAAATATGGATAATATAAGTAACACAAAGTTTAAATCGATTAGTGTTCTCTTTTGGAATGCGCAAAGCATAAACAAACGCTATTTTATTAGCATATTTTAATTATCTGTAATTTTCGATCAACAAAAGCTTTTATCAAAAATTAACCTTTTGTTAAAACTTAAATTAAAGCATTTAATTTGTGCTTTATTTTATTTTCTATGCATTTTTGTAAGAGTTTAGTTCTTTGGTTATTCAAGTTCTTATAAAGGGCCGTATTCACCATATTTTTGAAAAAAATATCTATATCCTTGACTAGGGGGCCTATTGGACAGAAAGAAAACACGGGTTTATTTTTTTTATCAAAAAATCATATTCTAAAGTTCCGACCAGATCCATTTCCCGGAGGTCAAACACTCTCCTTGTTAGTATTGACAATAGCAATTTATTCTTACATAATTATGATTCTTCATTTCACATTGATCCGGCAAATTGTAACCATTCTAATATCAACCTTGTTTTATCTTCCTCAAACCTAGCTGGTAGACAGACCAAATAGCATGCGATAGATTAAAGCAAAAAAAATCTTTAAAAACAAAAAAAAAAGGAAAATTCAAAGAGTCAGTTAAATCTATCAATTTTAGCACAAATAAAAATTACGTTTGGAACATTTGTAAAGTTTTAAAAAATAAATGAAAAAAGATCCAACCTACTAATGTAAGCTGTAATTTACAAAATTCCGAAAATATTAACTCCGCTATTAACAAAATCTGTTCTCCATGGTGTGAAACTGATCCTGATCATATCCCAAATTGTTATGATGAGCTATTTTTCGGTGCACTTTTTAATTTTGCGAAATGAAATTTAGACTCTAAAAAAACAAAATAGCAGCCGGACTTAATGGTCTCGAATATAAAGTGATAAAAAATCTACCTATAAATTACTAATTACTCATGTTTGACATTTTTAATGAAATGTACCTTCATGACCGTGACCCCAAGTTTTGGCTTCGGTGTTTCGTCCTATTTATCAACAAATCTAACAGCAAAGGTATAAGACCGATCTCTCTGGTAGCAAGTTTAGGCAAGTTCTTTGAATCGCTAGTCAAAAACCGTTTAAAATGGTACTGTGAATTTTATAATATTATACCAAATAGCCAATCGGGTTTCAGAAAAGGCTGGTCTTGTTCTAACAACTTCGCAACTCTTACTTTAAAGACAGACCAAGCTCTTTAAAATGGTAAAGATTCGCTAGCCCTTTTTCTTGACGTTGACTCTGCTTATGATAATGTCAACAGTGACGTCCTATTAGTGAAACTAGCATCAATCGGATGTTCAGAATCTCTAGTTCAATTCATCAAATTTATTACACACAGAAGAACTATCTTTTCTGATACTCTTAATGACGAATTTAGATACATCTGTAAGGGAGTACCTCAAGGCGGTGTACTTAGTCCACTTTTATACCTTATTTACGTTAAGGTATTTCTATCGAGATGAGAGAGAGCGCTATATTTGTGCAAGTGTGAGAAAAGTTGAGAATTCGTATAAATAAAATCGTGGCAACAGTGTATCAATCGATAATAAATACTAGAATGTCATATTATTTTGAATGATGATTATGATTGGAATTGACGGTTACGATTGTAGAATTATTGCAAAATGTCAGCACAGTTAAGATATAAGAATAAATTTACTACGAAAAAAAAGATAAAAAGGATTGAAATAGCTAAAAAATTGCACAATTATAAATATAATAACAGAAACATAGCCTCTAAAAGTCAAGAAAGTGATTTTCCATGTATAAGCAGGTGAATCGTAGAATTAGACTACACGTCTAATCATTTAGAATGCTCTGATTGTAAACAAGATCATTTATTAAAAAATATTAAGGAAAAGAAAAGAAAGGGTCTTCTCTCTACGTTGTACATTGAATGCAAGCATTGTGCCACAGTTATACCAGTAGGTACTAGAAAAGAGCATCTTGTAAATGAAGTTTGTAATTACAGTGAAAAAAGAAATCATTCATAATGATATCACTACAAAAGCGATTTTAGGTGAAGTGTATTTTCTTTCATTCAATAATACACCATATAACAAATATAAAAGTTCATTAATTAGTTTGAGCGCTTCCCCTATCCGTCCATACCCTGTTGCAAGCACACTTTTCTCTATCTTGTCCCTCTCTATATATGAAAAGCTTGCTGTAATAATAGAATTTAGTATAAAAGATCATTTATTAATAGGAGCAGTGCATTCTGATATTGGTAATACGGGATTAAATAAACTTCTGGCGTGTTTGAACATTCCAACAATAACTTCAGCTATGAATAAACGATATGAGAGAGAAATTGGTCCTGCCATTGAATCTGTGGCTGAGGAGAGCTGTATCAGAAGTGCCGAAAAAGAGAGGGCTTTAGTGATAAAGAAAGCTGAAACTCTTTTTCAAGAATTGTAAGATTTAGGCATATAACTGTTTTAATTATACACTACATTATTTCTATTTTTTAATTTTTTATAATTTTTCTAGTGTTTTAATTTTACAACATATTTATAAAATTTATCAATCCTTTTATTTACAAATTATAAAATATATATTTACAGTTTTGAATGGAAATATTAAAGTTAAAAATTTTGGATAAGACTTGAAAAAAAATTTTTTAATTAATTACTATGAATGCATAAACATCTTTTTTTCTTTCAATAATTATTTTTAAAAGTCTGCTTCCATATCCAATTTCTATACCTAAATCATTTCATACCCAATTTCTATAACTATTCTTTTTATTCCAACCACTTCCATATCCAATTATCATATCCATTTTCTTACTTTCTTATTTAGGCTAAAAGAAATCAGTCAAGAAATTCTTTAGTCAATTAAAAATTTAAAAGATCATGATAGAGTAGCCTGGGATACTAATAAAACACTTTTTGACGAAGCAGTTGATAGCATAATCAACATAATAGTTTGCTATGATATGGGGTGGTCAAAACGAGACAACGGCAAAAGCTATGACAGCTTAAATGTCTATGGAGCTATAATTGGATTTTTAAGTGGAAAAATTCTTGATTTTCAAACACGTTACCGAAAATGTAAGATGTGTGATAAAGGAAATCTTAAATCAAATCATAATTGGCGAAAAAATTTTGACGATTCGGCAGGAGCAATGGAAGCTGATGTTGGTGTGCAGTTAATCAATAATAGTGAGATATTCAAAAAAGTGAATCTATAAGTAGTCACCGTAGTTGGAGATGAAGACAGCTCACTTATGAAAAAAGTTCAGGAAAATCGGAAAGATACAGTTTTTAAATTATGTGATCTTAATCATTTGAAACAAAATTTCTCCAAAGAAATCTATAAAATCGCTCCTGCTTATAAAGAAATGAGAGTAAAAGGTGTTATTACTCACATTAAAAAGTGTCTTGCTTATGCCGTAGCACAAAACAAAAAAATACCACACTTTTAGCGACTGAATTACGTAATATTCCGAAGCATTTCTTCAATAATCACCAAAATTGTTATGAGAAATTGTGTAAAAAAATACATAAAGTAATTTTGAAAGATGAGAATTCATATAAAAAGTTGACAGGAATTTTTTATAAATATTCGTAGAATGCAAATAAGTTATCAGTGACCGCTTCAACACAAGCAAATGAAGCTCTTAATGGTATAATTGCACGCAAACTGCCAAAAAATAAATGTCTCAGTACAAGCGAGTCTGCAGATTATAGAGTATTTGATTCAATTATATCCAAAAATGAAGAAGAAAGAAAATTGAGAGATATTACTGACAAATTGCAATTATCTCCAGGTGTACATACAACATCATATATAGAGAAAACTGACCAAAAAAAATTCGATCCAGTGAAAAGAGTAAATTAAAATCAACTAAATGTAGTTGAAATCTACTAAAAGATATGCGTGGAAATGCAAGAAAAAAACACGAATCCAATAAAGGAATAACGTACCGCAGCAATATAGGAATAAGTTTAGATGACAGCAAGACAAAAGTATTTAATATAAGAGATATTGAGGAAAAACTAAGTATTCAAAGTGTTTTATAGAGTAAAGATTTTGAAATTCTTTATTTTGACCTCGAAACTTCTGGTTTGAGCTGATTGTGATATATTACAAATTACAATAAAGTCAGGAGATCGTATATTTACAACTTACATAAATCCTACTCAACAAATCGATTATTATGCAAGTAATGTCACAGGATTATCGACTAATTCAAATGGGGATTTATAACTTAATAATAATGTTATTGAAACAATAGATTTGTGCGATGCATTTACTTCTCTGCATTCATTTTTGAATAAATTCAACAAAAAATGTTTAATAACACACAACCTTAAATTTGATGCCTCTCGTTTGGTAGCATCAATTGAAAAATGCGGCTTTGCAGACTCATTTGACAAGACTATTTTAGGATTCTCTGATAGTATAAGCATTTAATTTATCTAAAGAATTATTAAATATAAAGGGAAATTTTCATGAAGCGTTATTCGATGTGATTGTTTTGAAATCTCTTTTCAATTCTTTTGCTTCAGTAGAAATTTTAAAGAAACAAATAATAACTCTGCAAGAATATCGAAATTTGCTCGTAAAATCTGTAGAAATCAAGTCTCGATTGCTCTTACTTTCACAACTAAAGGGAGTGTTATCTGATCTAATGATAAAAAGATTAGCTTCCATGGATATAACACATGCAGACTTGAAAATGAAATTTCAGACTGATGGTCAAGAAGCATTTGTCAATTTCTTATCAGAAAAGATTGATAATAAACCGCGTCTTACTTTAAGGAAAGACATTCTTGAAAAAATATCTATATTTTATGCAAACAACGTTTGAGATGTATTTTTGATTTATGTATTGTAATAATATTTATTTCCTTTTTTCATAAATTTATGTATTATTAAATTTTTGCCGCTTTTTTATGTAATAAAATTGTTGTAAGATTTTAAAATATTATTCTACGACTTATAAATATAAATTAAAATATTGTAATGTGTTTTTTGATACAAAATAATTATTGATATTGAAATTTTTTAATTTATTATTAATTTTACTAATTTTTCATTCTTTTCTTTCAATATTTATTTAAATTCACCATAAAATTTTTAAATTTTATGCAGTATTTATTGCTTGTCAGTAGTTTATTTTCAAATGCTGCGGAAAATGAGTACAGAAAATTGACAGATAGGTTAGAGAAAAAGGAAAAAGCGCGCGCGAGTCGAAATGTTGCCGATACAAGACGAATTGAAACCATTTGCAAAAAATAAGTATCTTCCTATGCAATTTTCTCACGAACTAAATACAACAACAAAAATTTTAAAGTATCAAAATTTTCGTCTACCCTGGTAGAATTTGAAACATTTGAAATGGACTCGAAACTAGGAAATAGGAATTAAAAATGGGCAAAAATGTTTATATTTTAAATATCTGAAAACTATCAAAGAATTAACCAATTCTTATGTCAAAAAAATATTTTGACGATTACTCTGTCGGGATGTGAAAAGATCGTGATTATCGTATATTTCTAACCTATAAAAAGTGATAATTTGTTTATTTGAGTCGAAAATTTGCACTTTGACATATTAAAAATAAGTTTTATAAATGTTTTTTTTTATTTAAACAAATTTTAAAAAGTAATAATTAAGTATTACGTAGTATTAGAATTAAATAAAACGAGTGCTAAATAAGTTCATAAGTATCGTTAAAATATCTAAAGATGACATGCAAACATTGTTTCTAAAACTATTTCATTAAATATTCACTTTACAACTGCTTCAAACATACGGAGATAGTTTTTCTCAACAAATGTGATACGCACCGCACTATGAAAAGTGATGCCTTTGCTTCATAAACACGGAAATTATACATAATGTGTACTGCTTGTCTTCGTACGGTAAGCGCGTGATATACCGAAAAACTTTCTGCACAAACACAATTCGGTATCAACAAATATGATGCGCACTGCACTGTAAAAAGTGATGCCTTCGCTTCATAAACACGGAAACCATACATGTGTACTGCTTTCTTCGTACGGCAAGCATGTGATTACCGAAAGACTTTCTTCACGTCTAAACACAATTCGGTATTTATTGTGCTTGTTTCAAAAATATCGTATATGCATGTCTCTTTGCATCTTTTTTGTTGTTACTTGTCTCTTCACCGTATTTAGAGGTTATAATAGAGTACAAGAGATTAATATTATTTCGCAGATTATTTTAATATTGTCTCAAACTTATTTTATTTCTAGCCAAGTTTAATGGTGAATTAATACCTTTTAACTATCTAAGAATTTGCAATCCAGTAAATGCCGGTATAGTGGGAAAAAAGCGTTACATCGATAGCTAAGAACTGGGAATTAAAACAAGCTTGTTTCTAGCATATGCGCAGTTTAAATGACTAAGAAATAGCTTGGAAATGGAATCAGATTCTACCAGGGTAATAATATTTTCTATAATTTTAAAGAACTTTCATAGCTACAGAAGGCATTTATATCATCTTCAAATTGCGTGACTAAAACACTTTTGGGAGAGCTAATAGGGATGTTTTTAAGGTATTTCTATCGCGTAAAGAGTTTATGTTAGTTTTGTTTAAAATTTGGCCCATGGTTTTAGAATGTCTTTATTCATCTTCTGTGTAAATTTCAGTCATTTCTTGTGTCTGGTTTGATTTTTATCGCACTTTAAAGTTTCGGTTTTTAACATAGGAGAGATAGGGCACCATTCGTTATGCGATCTTTTTAAAGCTTTTTATGACGACTATTTTATGACCGTATGTTAGAATTATTAAATTTTCTATTTATTAAAAGAAGATTATCACCCTGGTAGAATCTGATTCCATTTCCAAGCTATTTCTTAGTCATTTAAACTGCGCATATGCTAGAAACAAGCTTGTTTTAATTCCCAGTTCTTAGCTATCGATGTAACGCTTTTTTCCCACTATACCGGCATTTACTGGATTGCAAATTCTTAGATAGTTAAAAGGTATTAATTCACCATTAAACTTGGCTAGAAATAAAATAAGTTTGAGACAATATTAAAATAATCTGCGAAATAATATTAATCTCTTGTACTCTATTATAACCTCTAAATACGGTGAAGAGACAAGTAACAACAAAAAAGATGCAAAGAGACATGCATATACGATATTTTTGAAACAAGCACAATAAATACCGAATTGTGTTTAGACGTGAAGAAAGTCTTTCGGTAATCACATGCTTGCCGTACGAAGAAAGCAGTACACATGTATGGTTTCCGTGTTTATGAAGCGAAGGCATCACTTTTTACAGTGCAGTGCGCATCATATTTGTTGATACCGAATTGTGTTTGTGCAGAAAGTTTTTCGGTATATCACGCGCTTACCGTACGAAGACAAGCAGTACACATTATGTATAATTTCCGTGTTTATGAAGCAAAGGCATCACTTTTCATAGTGCGGTGCGTATCACATTTGTTGAGAAAAAACTATCTCCGTATGTTTGAAGCAGTTGTAAAGTGAATATTTAATGAAATAGTTTTAGAAACAATGTTTGCATGTCATCTTTAGATATTTTAACGATACTTATGAACTTATTTAGCACTCGTTTTATTTAATTCTAATACTACGTAATACTTAATTATTACTTTTTAAAATTTGTTTAAATAAAAAAAAACATTTATAAAACTTATTTTTAATATGTCAAAGTGCAAATTTTCGACTCAAATAAACAAATTATCACTTTTTATAGGTTAGAAATATACGATAATCACGATCTTTTCACATCCCGACAGAGTAATCGTCAAAATATTTTTTTGACATAAGAATTGGTTAATTCTTTGATAGTTTTCAGATATTTAAAATATAAACATTTTTGCCCATTTTTAATTCCTATTTCCTAGTTTCGAGTCCATTTCAAATGTTTCAAATTCTACCAGGGTATATATTATTACAAAAAGCAATTAACACATTGAATGCCAGTCCAGCGATATTAGAACTCTCGCTTAAACCTCAAAAAAGCGTTTATATTCACTTTAACAATAGAGGCATAGCACAGGGTGATTCAGTTATGAAAGTCAATAATATCTAAGCAAAATGGAGTAAGTCAACCCACTTTTTGGGTATAACTTTTGACTTTAAATTAACGTTTGCTGCTCATGTAAATAAGTTAAAACATGAGTGTAGACAAAGGGCAAACATTATTAAATTTTTATGCGGCTTGAAATGGAAAGCCCACTCCACTACCTTGTTTATCTTATATAAAAATTTTGTTCGCTCTTTAATTGACTATGGAAGTTACATATTTTTCCCTAAAAATAAGAACCTAGCAGACTAGAAAAAAATTCATAAACGTTGTATTAGCAGAGTCAAAACTTCAGTCAATTTTAGAGCGAACAAAATTTCTCTGCAATTGCTACTTAGTGAAAGTCTTATCCAACTCTAATTTACTGATCACAAATATTTTTAATGATATATTTAAAAACACAAGAGATGTCAACTTTGAGAACATAGATTCTGTATTATTAAACTATTGAATTAATAATGACATCGATCTAAACATTAACACATATAAAAACTTTCCGCTTTGTTGATTTGACTATAGAATTTCCGCTATAAGCATCAATTTTAATCACAAACTAGGTGATAATCTTAAATTAAGCTCTCAACCTAATGAACTTGTAGCTAATTTTATAAACCAAACTAACTCAAGTGCGATATATACAGATGGTAGTAAGGGTTTAGATAGGTCAGTGAGATCTGCCTGTCACTTCCCAACTAAAAATATTAATTCTTTTTTGGATTTTCATTCAAATCTTCCACCTAACTGTTCACAGCTGTGTGTGTGCACCAATTTTCAAAGCATTACAATTTATCAGCCATAGTGACAACGTGAACTTGTCCGTTATAACTAATTCGCTCTTCAAGCATTAAACTTAATTGAACTAAATATTAAAACAAATCACTACATTTTTGAAATTAAAGAACTATTTTTAGCTATAGTGACAGGCAACTCTTTCAAGACCATTAACTTTGTCTGGGTTCCATCGCACATAGGGATCGTGAGAAATGAGGCTGCTGATTTACTCGCAAAAAATTTCTCTAAGAAAAAATACAATATTTCGCTTCACATTTCTTTCACAGATTTTTACCACAAATTAAAAATTAACTCCCTGTTAAATACAAACAAATTCTGTCTAAATCAAAGTAATATAAAAGGCTCTAAATATTTTAAACTTTATTACAATGAAAGTTCAAAAACTTGGTTTTACAACATTGATGAAACTCGCAAATACTTAGTATCAATCAATAGAATTAGAGCTAACCATTATAACTCAGCAGTTTCATTAGCCAGGGATAACATTCTAAGTAGCCCAAAATGTCCAGCTTGTGTTGAATGCAATGAGGGCCTAACTACATGTAAATATTAATTTGTATGTAAAATTCTTTTTTTTCAATAAAGAAGTAGCAGATATAAGACTTAACTAACTAGGAGAGTATCACATCTCCGGATCACGGATTTTGCTTTAACTTTGAGAAAGGTTTTCAGATGTCAAAATATGGAAAAAGCCAGAGTTATAGACCCCAACGCTCAATATTTCTCTAGTTGCAGGCAATTAAAGAAAATCACTAAAAAAGTTACTGTAAACGCTGTAACTTTAGGAAAAAATAATATTTTGATATGCTACAGGTGCTTTTTCGAAAGGATTTGAACGTAGCTTTCATTTAAAAACAGTTACAAGCGTCTAGCTATTAATGCTAAAGAATTATAAGCGTTTGAAAATCTAGTAACTTTTTTAGTGATTTTCTTTAATTGCCTGCAACTAGAGAAATATTGAGCGTTGGGGTCTATAACTCTGGCTTTTTCCATATTTTGACATCTGAAAACCTATCTCAAAGTTAAAACAAAATCCGTGATCCGGAGATGTGATACTCTCCTAGTAAGTCTTGAAATACTATAATATAAAAAAAAACTTACAAGTAAAGTATATCATTTTTCCCATAAGAGTCAATAGAATTGGCTTTCTATACTTATCTCGTTTAATGAAAATTTCATGCTCTTCACTAATAAAGAAATGTAAAGATTATCACTCAAGTGGAAAAATGCAGTATTTCAATTTGGCAAAATAGGAATAGAAAATTATATTTTGTTCAGTATATAAGAGAGAAGCAATTTTAATTTTTTGTAATTAATATTTCTGAATGCAATAAAAAACTACATTCTACAAATATATTTATAAAGGTGTATTTAGTTATCAAAAACAGGAAAAAATTGGAAAAGTATTTTTTTTTTTTTTTTTGTAATTAACTCGACTCTTGTCAATTCTTCATATTGATCTCTGAGTCAACATATTTACGAGTAAAACCTATTTATTCTTTAAAGATATCCACTTTATATTTCCTACTATAGAAATTTACCTTCGACAATTAATACAAAATATGTTTTAGGTACAATAGAAAATGTGTTGTGAACAGAGATAAACGTAATCAATGTCGATATTGTCGTCTGAAAAAATGTTTTAAGGCTGGAATGAAAAAAGAAGGTTAGTTTTTTGTACAAACATATACTACATAGCTATAGAACTAATTTTTTAAAGATTTTTCGATCTTGACCCATTCAAGGTAAAAATCCTCTCAAAAATATTAATGTGCATGCGCAGCTAGAAGTTCTTAGCAAAACTAATAGTTTTGAACTGTCGAACCGAGTAAAACTGTGTTATATTGATGCACATTTTGTAATATAATATGATAATTTTTATTTAACTTCATGAAAACTGAAGAAATGATAGTTTTAATTTATCGACTTCAGTCAAAATAAATGAGACGTTATAATGTTGAAATCAAAGTAAAAATCTTATATAATATTGAATTATTGTATTGTTATTTACATAAATATACACTGTTGAAAAAATTTAATTTTGCTTCTAATACATTATTGGAAATTCAATTTTTACTTTAAATTTTATAAAATTGAAAAGAAAATTGTGATAAAATTATTGATTTATATTCAATTGTATACCGAAATCACAGTAAAATTATTAATTACAATGGACAATTCGGAACCAATTCTCATATTTTACATTAAATTTCATATTTTTTTTTCAAAAGCGTATGATTATGCTATAACAATATTCTTAAGTGATAAATTAAAGGCACACTTGAATTGTTTTAAAAATGATCCCTTTCCGCACATAACCTTTAAGTGCTCTCACAATTTTAGACAAACTTCATGATTTTGTAGTGTAAAGTTGTAAAAACTTTGAAAATTGCTGCATCAATATTGTAAATGTTCATCTTCTATTGTACACGTAACGTTTTTAACCCTTTCAGAACCAATGTACATTACAATGTACATTGACATTTATTGGTTTTTTTGAAATTGTGCAAAAGTGGCTTCAAATTTTGTAAAAAAAATATGTGTATTAGATTGAAGTGGACTATTTCCGATCTCAAACTGAGGGCCTAAGTTATTATATCTTTGATAGAAACTGAGAAAACTTGAAAAGAAAAAAAAAAAAAAAAAAATTTTTTATCGCAAAAATTGCTTAATAAATGAACACTAATCATAGCTAAATAGTTATCAGAACTTTTCATGATGAAATAATAATTCCGTTCTGAAAGGGTTAAGACATCGTTATAACGTTGTGTCCAATGTCGAGCACATATCGATGGTGACTACGAAAAGTATATCAGCTGTCTCAGGTATTACGTGAAAAATTGACTCAAAAAAAAACTTCTCGACAGAAGCGTCGCAAAAATAAAGTTTCTAATAAATTGTACAAAATACCACCACAAAAAGTGCAGCGAAAAAAACCATTAATAGAATTATGTACACGTCTATGTGTGCGTGCATGCGTGCGTCCGTGCGTGCGTGTGTGTGTGTGTGTGTACGTGTGGGTGTGTGTGCATGCATTAGGGCTCTGACTTATTTTTCATCTCGGGATTTTCCATTGACAATGACTTGTATCTAGGATCAAAAAACTGAGCAACATGAGGCATTTCCGGTTCATAAGTCTCATTTTCTTCCATCATAAATCTTCTTTCTAGTGAATCTATTGCTGCTTTTTTAAAATTTATTGTGTTATCATCATCGTCAGCTGTAGAATCTAAATGTTTTTTTTATTATATTATAAATGATAGGGCGCACCATAGAGATCATAACAGTCTTCTCGCTACATAATAATGTTGTAGCTACTTGAAAAGGGCGAAGCAATTTCACCATTGTCTCCAAATTTCCAGCTTTCTCGCTATATCACTTTTTGTAATTTGCCTATCCGCCAATACTAACGTGACAGCACCTCTATTGCGTAATAAACAGTCGCACATGAAATATTTTGAGTCCCATCGTGTTTCACAACTTTGTTTTAGCCTTTCAATTTTTAAATTCAATTCTATTTGTTTCTTCGAAAGAGCTTCACTTGCAATATTTGATTTTCGAAAATGCATCGTAATAGCACGGCCTTTTGCACTCGTCACATTATATGATGGAACAGTAGCTAACGAATTTTTTACAACTGATTGGAGTAGATGTGCATTACAATTTACACTGTCGAAAACTTCAATAATATTGCAAGCAGCACTATCATGAACCACAGCTTGGACTTTATTGACTAAATTCCATCGTTCCAATGTGCGTGTGACTACAGCAGCAATGTTAATTGCATTGGGTCTATCTTCCAAATGTTCACTGCATAAAGTTACATGACGCAAATTTAATTTGTTATCGATGAATTGAGCCTCAACCGAAATGTAACTTTCTTGCGCTCTTGAAGACCATTCGTCAATAGAAAGGCTTTCGCCAGTCGCTTCAGAAAGTTCATGATTAACTTTAGCTGTAACGATACTAGCTATATCATTTAACCGACGCAAAATAGTTTTATCACACGGTACTTTATAGGCAGGTTCCAAAACTTTCATAAAATTTTTGAATCCATCTGATGAGACAAGCGAAACTGGCAAAAGATTGGTGGCTATTAATGTACCAATAGCCTCAGTTATTTTCTCTTGTCTTTGAGCACTGCAAATCTCCCTTTCGCCATCATTTCGCCTTGGTCTTTTGCGTGGTGTTGAATGAAAACTTAATTCGCCAGCATGAGAATCATCGACATTCAATGAATTTAATTCTTGACTGGTACTAAACAAACAAAAACAAATAAATAAAATTAATGGGGACCTTGCATCAAAAAATGCATTATATCCATCTAGTAGAATACGAAAAAATAAAAGACCCGTATTTTTTAGTTTTTTAAAATATGATGAATTGCAAAAGTTATAGTTATAGCCAGTATAAATTAATACAATTTTGATATATATAGATATAGCGCCAATGTATATAACGTCACGAGTTCACCTGCACCCGTGACGTCACACCAATTTTCAACTGCCTATATCTCTTTGAGTTTTCATTTTTATGATAAAAGAAAAAATACGTGTCCTTTATTTTTAATTTTTTTAAATGACGGATATAATGGATTTAAAAAAAATTTTTCATGTAACATCCCTATTAAAAAATTATAATAAAATTATCAAAAATAAAGGAAAGAAAATTATCAAAATCTAACACTTAAAGGATTTAAAATTCAAGTTACAAAAATGTAATGAAAAACAAAAACTTAATATTCATAAAATTCAAATACTTATTTTAATAAATAATATATAAGCATGCTTAGATGCTAGTAAAAACATAAATTACCTTTGTATTTGTTGTTCAGAATCGTCAGAAGGAAGTTTGTTGTGAATCTTTTTCAAATGATTCGCAATAGCTGATGGAGACCAGTTGTATCTAAGTTCTTTATCATATAAATCGCAAATTACGATTGTTTTGTCATCTTCCAAACTTCCAAACCCAACTTTTTAATCGAGATGCCATGCTTAAATAGATTTAAATACTTATGAAAAAAAATTTTGAAATCATAATTTTTTAGAAGCTTTTTTCGTTAAATTCATACCTTTTTCTACCGTGCACAAAAAAGGTCTCGATCGGAAAATGCTGAATGAGTTTTATCACAACTTTGATTTTACAACAGTTCTTAAGAATCTATATAAAAAATTAAAACTGTAGGTTATCATTTTATAATATTTTACACTTTAAGCGAATAAATTGAGTATAGTACATTTAAATTTTCATTAGAATATGTATATACTAATAATAACATTAAAGATAACGCTAATATAAATAATAAAATCATTGTAGAATATTATTCAATTTTAATCAAATTATTTAAAAATTTCTCATTTCGCTAATTACTACTGAATGTATGTAAAAAATATTACTTACTGACAACGAAGTAATTACACTAACACTTGTTTTTCAAACGATGACGTATAAATTGCTTTTATACTGCTCCACGTCTGATTAATAGCTATTTACTTCAAGCAAATGATCCACGTTCGATGTACGAAAATCGCAATTATAAACATCTAAACCTAACCAAAACTTACATATAAACATTCATTCGAAAAGGTATACTATAAATATTAGATGTAGTATTTAGATTATTATAGAATATTATTTAATTTCTATTAAATTATTGAAACGTTGTTATCATAGTTATTTTATTTTTTGAAATTATATTATTTTTGCTTTCTCATAAAGAAAGCATTGTATCGGTAAAAAAAATTTTGTTCTATTTTTTCATTAATTTGTACATATTTAGACTCAGAGAGTCGAAAAAAGTGGTTTCCAGAAAATGTCTGTATGTATGTGTGTGTGTGTGTGTGTGTGTGTGTATGTATTCAGTACGCCAATAAGATCTCGAGAACTACTCGATGGATTAACTTCAAATTTTTCATAAAATTTATTTTTTTGTCTAACTGGGGGGGAAGCTATTGAAAATTGATCTTCTTAGCTCAGTTTTTTTTCAGAGCCATTTTAAGAATTTAAAAAAAATTTTTATTTTTCATTTTTTTGATATTTTACGTAAACTACTCGAAGAATTTTCTTGAAAATTTGTATGAACATTATTTGCGACTGCCAAAAAAAGAAAAACTTTTACCAACTCATTTTCTTAACGCACTTTTAATTTAAGAGCATTTTGAAAATTTTGAAAAAAAATTTTTTCTTTCATTTATTTTTCATTTTACGACAACCATTTGATAGATTTGCTTCTAAATTTGTATGCAAGTTATTCGCTATTGTCTAAAGAAAACAAGCTTTGGAACACTTATTTTCTTAGAGTAGTTTTAATTTTAGAGCATTTTGAAAATTTTGGAAAAAATCTCTATTTTTCATTTTTTTTCTATTACACAAAAACCATTCAATAGATTTGCTCGAAAATTTTTATGGAAATCATTTGCAATGGCCTAAATAAAACAAGCTTTGAAAAACTTATTTTCTCAGTGCAGTTTTAATTTTAGAGCATTTTGAAAATTTTGAATAAAATTTTTCTAATTTTTTTTATATTTTACGTAAACTACTCAATGAAGGAGCTTCAAATTATGTATGGGAATTATTTATGATTGTCAAAATAAAATGAACTTTTGTAAACTAATTTTCTTCAATTTTCTTAGCACACATTTAATTTTAGAGCATTTTGAAAATTTTGAAAAAATTTTTTATTTTTAATTTCTTTTCTATTGCACAAAAATCACTCGATAAACTTGCTCAAAAATTTTCATGCAAATTATTCACTATTATCTGAATAAATCAAGCTTTGGAAAACTTATTTTCTTAGCGCAGTTTTAATTTTAGAGCATTTTGAAAATTTTGGAAAAAATGTTCATATTTCATTTTTTTTCTATTACACAAAAGCCATTCGATAGATTTGCTCAAAAATTTTCATACAAATTATTTGTTATTGCCTAATTAAAGCAAGCTTGGAAAAACTTATTTTCTTAGCGCAGTTTTAATTTTAGAGCATTTTGTAAATCTTGAATAGAATTTCACTTATTTTTTGGTATTTTACGTAAACTACTCGATGAAGTAGCTTAAAATTATGTATAGAAATTATTTACGATTGCCTAAATAAAATGAACTTTTGAAAACTGGTTTTCTTAGCGTAGTTGTAATGTTAAAGCGTTTTGAAAATTTTAAAACAATGTTTATTTTTCAATTATTTGGTATTTTTTGTAAACTATTCGATGAAAATTTTCCAAAATTTGTATGCAACTTATTGGTTATAGTGTTAAGAAGACAAGCTTGGGAAAATTAATTTTATAAACGCATTTTTAATTTTAGAGCATCATAAAATCACATTATGCAAATGGCAAAAGTAAGAAAGAGTAAAATTCATATAGTTTTCGTAGGTACTAAGACAGCCTTCAATACAGAGGATAGGGACATTTATATTAAAATCGTATTTAAAAAAATAAAATCAAATTACTCTCACTGTGCTCTATGAGAAAGCATTGCGCCAAAGCACTTGACAGCGTTTTTAAAAATATTTAGTTATTATAATTAATTTTTATTATTATTTTATAATTGCACAGCGTTTAAATTATATTAGGCCATCTGATATTATTTATATTATAATAAATTAATATTATATGGAATATTTCATTCAAAATTTCTTGCAGTTTTAAACCGGCTAATCGCGAATTCTATTTTTCGCATGGTTTTCGGTTAATCGGTTAACCTGTTAACTGAAGCCGCCAAAATTGCCATAACCGACTGCTCGTTGATCTACCCGGATCGAGCCGGGTAACCGTTAATCGGTTATGCGGTTAACCGGGTATAAGTCCAAGCCCTAGCGTGCATGTGACGGTGAAAATGACGGTGAAAACTGACAACAGGATTGTGTTTGTTATCATGAAAGATACGAAAATTCACTCTTATGAAAATCATATTAATGAAGATATTCTATGTTCAGGCTGTTCTATTTTTTTGGCTATTTTTGACTTTATTCGTGATTTGCATTTAATAATATCAAAAAATCATACTGACAAGGGCAAGACACTTGCTTTAATTTGCGGATATATTTTTATACATAAAAGGCGCGAGTATTTGGTCTAACGCTCGATGATTTTAAGATTATGAGCTATCATGTTTAACTTATCAAGATTTCTTTGAACAATCATTGTTAATAATATTGAATATTACACACCAATGGAAACTTCCAAATTAATATTGCCAAATTCTAGTAAAAGTTAAGATTAAGTTCTTCAAATTAAAAAAAAGTGCTTAAAAAGCTTAACCCTTTCAAAGTTATAGCAAAATGAAAAACATAAGTCAGCACAATAATTTGAAGAGAAACAAAAGTTTTATTTTATTGCTAAAGGCTCTAGCGGGATAAGCATGTCAAAATTGCCCACAGCGAGTTTGAGAAACATGCTTTGCCACTCAAAAGGTCATTTAAGAGGACGCTGGATCTCTCTATCCTTTTCTAATTAAAAAATGTAAATTTTTGGGAAAACTAGTTATTATTGATAGAAATTAAGGGTTGTCCGCAACTTCTATAGCGAAAAACAATATTTTGTCTGATGAGAGCAAATTAATTTTGTTGCTTTTTTTTCAAGTAAAGTTTGACATACTTAAATAACGTATTCTCTAGCCTAATTTAGGATTTTGTAAGTATGTCAAACTTTACTTGAAAAAAAAGCAACAAAATTAATTTGCTCTCATCAGACAAAATATTGTTTTTCACTATAGAAGTTGCGGACAACCCTTAATTTCTATCAATAATAACTAGTTTTCCCAAAAATTTACATTTTTCAATTAGAAAAAGATAGAGAGATACAGCGTCCCCTTAAAAAGCTCCTTAGCCAAATTACTGGACATCTAGACCCTTCCTTTCACTCTGTCACCTTAAAAATGTGATTTTTCAACAATCTGGAAATTTGCATGCGGGAATATTTATAGACTGCTAATATTTCTTATTTTTACTTTCTCATAGAGTAAGTATTGTATCGATACAGAAATTTTTTTTCTATTTTTTCATTTATTTGTACATATTTCGACTATGGGAGTCGGAAAAAGTAGTTTCCAGAGAGTATGTATGTGCGTGTGCGTATGCGTGTGCGTGTGTGTATGCGTGTGTGTGTGTGTGTATGTGAATTCAGTACGCTAAAAATATCTCGAGAACTACTCGATGGATTTGCTTCAAATTTTGCATGCAATTTATTTTTTTGTCTAATTGGAGGGGAAACTATTGAAAATTGATCTTCTTAGCTCAGTTTTTTTTAGAGCCATTTTAAGAATTTTAAAGAAATTTCGATTTTTAATTTTTTTGGTATTTTACGTAAACTACTAGAAGAATTTTCTTGAAAATTTGTATGGACATTATTTGTGACTGTCAAAAGAAGAAAAACTTTTACTAACTGATTTTCTTAGCACACTTTTAATTTTAGAGCACTTTTCATTTTTCATTTTTTTTTATTTTACACAAAAACCATTCGTTAGATTTGCTCTGAAATCACTATGTAAATTATTTGTTATTGCCTTAATAAAACAAGCTTCATAAAACTTATTTTCTTAGCGCAGTTTTAATTTAAGAGAATTTGGAAAATTAAAAAAAAAAATTTTTCATTTTTTTTTGGGTTTTACGTAAACTAGTCTAAGAATTTGTTTAAAAATTTGTATAGAAATTATTTGCTACTGTTAAAATAATAAAAACAGTTGAAAACTGATTTTCTTGACATACTATTAATTTTATAGCATTTTTAAAATAAAAAAAAATTTTTATTTTATTTTTTTTTCATTTTTTTTTATTTTTTTTTTATTTTTTTTTTATTTTACGAAAACCATTCGATAGATTTGCTCCAAAATTTGTATGCAAGTTATTTGCTACTGTCTAAAGAAAACAAGTTTTGGAAAACTAATTTTCTCAGTGCAGTTTTAATTCAAGAAAATTTTAAAAATTTTCTATACTAATTTTTATTTATTTAACTTCTTTCTTAGCGTGGTTACGATTAGAAATTTCGTTGTCATCGTTCTTTTAAAGTACAAATTTATAAATAAATATTAATGTTAGACAATTTTTTTATATTAAAATCACATTCAAATAAATATAAAAAAATTAATGAAACTCAAAGAGCTCTGTGAGAAAGCATTCCGCCAAAGCTCTTGGTATTGTTTTTTCAATCTTTCTCGATAAAAAATGAGCTGTGGAGACCTCGTTTAATATTTTGTTATTTGGGATCTACTCCGTTAACTTATTTGGCTAACTTTGAAAACTATTTTTTTCTTGTATTTTTTCCACTCTTTTAAATAATGTTGTACCGCACTTCACTCAGTTATTGACCCATGCTTATTTCTAAATCATGAAAATATTTAACAAGTTAGTATTATGTTAAAATAGAATCAAATATATCTTTAACTGTGTTCAAATTCGTTTAATAATTAGAAAATATTTCAAATAATTTTTTACCTTACTTTTTTCATGTACACATCACTCCATACAGGCACATTGTGCTTTTTTGTATATTTGTGTATAAAATTTTATGTGAAACCAGGTATTAAGTGTTGTATATGCAGAGCTAGTTAAATGGATATTAGGGTTACGTACATTTTAGTTCGCAGCGCAACTATATTCAGTTTAATGAACTTCGCATTGAAAAGTACAAATGATTTCATATCTTCCAGTTTGACGTATGGAGTCAATCATACGTCGAAGTGTAAAATAGCAATGAGTTATAACGTGTTGGCTTACAACTGTCGTCAATAACATGAAGAGAGCGCTGAAGTTGTTAAATTGGTTAGTTCAATCAGCATTTTTGTTTTGTTTTTTGACATTTCATTATTTAAATGTACGCATGGATAGGATACGTTTATTCACATTCAAGTCAAAGAAAAAAAAAATTTTGAATTATGTACATTTATAATATTATAGTTTGTGAGCGTCCAAGCAGAGTTGTGAATGAGGAAATGGTTTTTCATTTAAAATGGTCCAGTAATTGAGAGTATTCGCACCAGTTACAGAGCAAGTAACTGGTAAATGGTCAGACTAGTTAGAAGTTACTGGGTGAGTAGATGAAAATGGTCAGACTATTTACCAATTAGTGGATGCGTAACTGGAAATGATCCGACTATTTTCAGTTACTTACCCTATTAAAAAAAATCAGGTGATAAATCACCTGATTTATCAGGTGATTTATCATGCCAAAACATCATGTAACGATTTTGTTGATCTTTACTCATTTTAAACCATGCTTAGTCAATTTAGAACAATTTTTGAAAATTTTGGAAAATTTTGAACTTAGAAAATTTTTTAGATAGTTTGGTCTTAGAAAAAATTTTGACTAAATCACAAAAAAATTTCTAAGTTCAAAAATTTCAAAAATTTTTCAAAAATTGTTCTAAATTGACTAAGCATGGTTTAAGAGGAGGTCACGTATCTCTGTCCTTTTCTAATCAAAGAATTGAGTTTTTTACACAAACTAACAACTTTAGCAAAAAATGAAGAGAAAACCGCATCTCGTAATAAAAAAAGCAATATTTTCTTTGATAAGAAAGAATTAATTTTATTGCTTCGTTTTCAAGGAAACCTTGAAAAACTTAAAACATAGAGGTTAGGGTGGACAATTTGGTTTTTCAAGGTTTTCTTGAGAACGAAGCAATAAAATTAATTTTTTCTTATCAAAGAAAATATTGCTTTTTTTGATACAAGATGCGGCTTTCTCTTCATTTTTTATAAAGGTATTAGTTTTTGTAAAAAAATCATTTCTTTGATTAGAAAAGGACAGAGATACGTGACCTCCTCTTAAAACGTGTAAAAACCAACAAAATCAATACATGATATTTTGGCATGATAAATCACCTGATAAATCAGGTGACTTGTCACCTGATTTTTTTCACTAGGGTTATCCAGTAACTGCTAGCTGGTAAAACTATTTTCAGTTACTCACCCAGTAACTACTAACTGGTCCAACCATTTACCAGTTACTTACCCAGTAACTACTAACTGGTCCAACCATTTACCAGTTACTCACACAGTAACTAGTAAATGATCCGACCATTTCCAGTTACTCATCTAATAACTACCAATTGGTCCGACCATTTACAAGTTACTCACCCAGTAACTGGTGAATGGTCCAACTATTTACCAGTTAACCACCAGGTAACTGCTAAGTGATCGATTTAACCATTTACCAGTTTTCCACCCGGTAACTGATAGCTAATTGATTCGGCCAGTTACCCACGCGGTAACTGCTAACTAGTCCAACCATTTCTACTTACTCACCCAGTAAATGGCAAATGACAACTAATTTAATTAGTCATTAATTACGAACAAAGTT
Organism: Anastatus disparis; assembly: GCA_017163975.1. NCBI lineage: Eukaryota > Metazoa > Arthropoda > Insecta > Hymenoptera > Eupelmidae > Anastatus > Anastatus disparis. Next base: position 731,678 of record JAFFSR010000407.1, read on the forward strand.
GTAAATAAGGAAATGGTTTTTCATTTTAAATGGTCAAGTAATTGAGAATACTTGCACCAGTTATCATTTACAGAGCAAGTAACTGGTAAATGATTTGATCAATTACCAGTTAAAGTGCAAGTAACTGGTAAATAGTCTGACCATTTTGCTCACCCAGTAATTGCTTGTGTTGGTCTGCAACAACTGTTGGATTTTTGTTAAACAAGCATTAATAATGGTCATCGTTAATAACTGGCAAGGAAATTGGGATTAGTAAAATATAGGATTGCAAAAGTTTCCAGTTACTTACCCAGTAAGTAGTAACTGGCCGGACCAGTTTTCAGTTGCTGTGTAAGTAACTGCAAACATTTGCAACCCTGACTACCCTTAACGAATTGGTGCCTACCAGTTTTAAAAATTCTAATATATTAACCATAGCGGAAAAAAATGAAAGCAGCTAGGAATATTTGTAAATAACTGGAAATACAGTGGGACCTGGATAACTTGCCGCGCATGGGGCTGTAGGAGAAAAAAACTCCCAGAAAAAGCCAGTAACTGTGAACCCCCTCTATTGTCAAGCGCGCTATATCTTTCTCTCTTGCTCCAGCTCTTTTGATTAACGGCATGTCGGAGCTGCAGCAATCGAGTTTTGCTTTTTTTATTTTATCGATATCTTTTTAAATTCTTAAATTAAACAAATATAATGACTTGTCTGCACTAAAGTTATATTAGTACAATAATTTTTGTTAAAATAAAAAATCATTTGGACTTGTTATTTTTTTATGAGCTTGGATTGGAAATTAGATATCAAACTCGACAAACCTAACCTTAAAATACGATATATTGAAAGTTTTCATTATAACTTTGTATGTATAATATTTTGGTGGTTTTCTTGAGTTGTCCGCACTAAAGTTTAATCTTACAAATTTTTTCTTTATAGCAAAAAAACTCAATTAAACGCATCGTTTATTCATAAGTTAAGATTGGAAATATTATTAGAAGGCGGACAGCTTCGTCATGCTCTTAAGAGCAGCCCGGATTCGCTGTCCTTGTCTAATTGGCATTTTTGTTATTTACTCAAGTATTAATCGGTGTATCTGCAAATTGAAGGTTAAGCGCAATAGATATTATTATTACAAATATTTATGCACAAGAAAAAAAAAATCTATCGCTTTGTTTTTGAGAAAAGTAAGGAACGCGAAAATATTATAAACATAATCTTTTACTTCGGCGTTCCTTACTTTTCTCAAAAACAAATCGGTAGATTTTTTTTTCTTGTGCATAGATATTCATAATAATAATATCTATTGCGATCAACCTTTATTTTGAAGATACACCGATTAATACTTGAGTAAATAACAAACAACTCAATTGTTACTCGGTCGGTATCAGGTTCTACTCCGGCCTGCTGTTAAGCGTCAATGAGTTGGTAACTGAACTCTTGAGAAAATTTTAAGCATTCAAGCCATAAACTTTCAACAAAAATTCAGAAACAGACAAACATAGATGTTTTAAATAGAATCAAACTTTTTTTTATTTAATTTAATAATTAAGGCGACTTCGGATTTTAGGTTAGGTTTTATTTTTGAGTTTACAAATTACTCTTTCAATATGTAAAATTTTTCAGATTTTTTAATTTTCCACCATTCTACGGATTATAATAAATGGTGGAAAATTAAAAAATTCAAAAAATTTTAGAAATTGAAAGAGTAATTTGTAAACTACAAAATGAAATCGAACCGAACTTCCATAGTCGCCTTAATAATGATATAATTTCATATTTTAAAGTTAAATATTTTTGAGATAGAATACCACATTTATTAAACTTTTTTTAAAGCAAAAGAATAATGCATACAATTTTACCTAATGTATAATAAAAAATTTTATTTATAATTAATAGCAGTAAAAGCTATTTTACATAAATTATATTTCAATTTGTAAAACTTATGTACTTATTTAGTTAGATTAATTCTTTTACTTACGTATGTTCACGTACCGGCTCATTTGACTTAAAGAAAAGATTTAAGAAACTTAAATTTAGAATTTGTTTTATCAAACCAAATGAAAAGTGCTTCTTTGAGATCATCTAATACATATAATTAGATGCATTTTGCATCATTTGTTAATACATAATTCCTTTCAACGTTTTCGAACTGCGAACAATTTTGTCTCCAATTTCTTAACGTTCTCACCGGCACATTGTATTTTTCCGCAACTGTTTTTATATATTATTTTGTCAAAAGCTCTTAAAATTTCTAGCTTTCGTTTAATATTATTATTATGAATTTTTTTTTATTTATTTTAAATTCTTCATCTTAAAAATATACTTTAAAAATTTAGTTGTATACTATGGACAATTTAATTATTATAAGTTTTGTTTTCACCAAACGTTTATACTTTCAACCAAAAGAGTTTGGGTAGAGACATGTGACCGAGCTATATGTAAGCGGTAGTGGGGGTTGACGTTTGTCTACGCACGGAGGAGAAATGACTTTCGCGGCAAGTTATACAGCGGCCAGTTATCCAGATTCCAGTGTAACTAAGAATAACTAGAAGCAACTGTTATAAACTGTAAACAGTTTATAACAGTAGTTCGAGATAGGAATACCAGATATTTTCAGCTATTCCTAGTTATTTTTAGTTATTCTAGTTAAGTTGAAAAATAATTTTTAAAATTAGAGGTTTAATAACTGTTGTAACCAGTTAATACGACTGTGAATAAGTGGGAATGACTGAAAATAATTACAAGTAACTATAAATAATTGTAAATGACTGTAAATAATTGTAAATAATTGTTATTAATAGTTCTGATTTTTAAAATTATTTTTTCACACTACTGTAAATTACTGTCAATAGCTGAAAATAACTGGGAATAACGGGAAATAACTGGTCTGAAATTAAACAGTTTACAACAGATATTTTTAGTTATTTTCAGTTATTAATAGATTCCATTTTCACTAGAAAAAAGTTAATATCTTTGACCCAGGTGTAAGCAGCTTGAAAATTTTGTTAAATTAATCTTCTATACGAGCCGGGTAGGATATTAAGAAACATTAAATTATGTTATTTTCAGAATATGAAACGTATGTAAATTGAAAATAATAATTTAAAATTCAACAATTTTATTATTAAAATGTCAATTTTTTGCCACAAAAAAATTTGATTAAAACTATCGAAATAATGCCAGTGTTATAAAATCAACTTGTCTTTGCATTTGGTGTGTTTTCTTTAAAAAAAAAAGTTGCCCAACACTAAAAGAAATTTTTGTGAGCTGCGTTTCAACATACGCAAGCAGACTACAGAAAGTAAGTAGCTCATAGCGCCACCGCTTTTAGAAGTCTGAGTTTCCGTTTAGGTTGTTAGGAACTCGGCCTCTAAGTAATACATAGATGGGAAACTCCATGCCACAAACGCAACGATATTGCGCAAGCGCGTTTATCGAAACTGATAGCTTTCGATTTATAATAATAATTAAAATTAAATTTAACAATGATAGTAATAATTATGGTAATTAGATGCTCGTGTATGTATGTATATGCATGTGTCTATATGTACATATATGATTAAGCTTTGTTTAAATCAATGAACCTAATTTTCCGTTTAATTAAAATGAATAAATAAAATTTTATTATAATAAATAACAATATTAACAGTAAATATGAATTTGTACGCAATAAATATTAATTGTACAATTAATAATTAACATTAACTACCAATATTATTATTGTTGATACGTATTAAGTAAATATTGATTATATCATAAATAATAATAAATATAAATGGATTCAGAGTAATGATTTTATCTCGCTCAAGTGAAAAGCTTAGATTTCACAACCAAATGCAAGAATAATATTATAGTATTTTCAGAGAAAGGATTAAAAGGAGACAAACACCTGCAAGACGCACGTGCAGCATATTCAGTAAACATTTCTGAGAATTAAAAGGACATAAACAGCAAATATTCGTGTGCCTTCTCGAGTTTCAAAGGCTCAAACTTCTACAGCTAATGGGTATCAAGTTTCAAAAACCAGTATAAGATATCTCAAATCTCGATGGCTTAATCCTGTGAGGAAAACAAATGCTGAGTATCAGATTTCAAAAACAACTTTAAGAATTCCGAGGAAGTTCGCCTTGCACGTGCGGGTTTATCATATTACCCAGGGTAGAAAATTCTAGGAAAATCCTTTACTGCTGGGACTTAATACAGAGCCTTATAGAAGAAAAAGGTATAAAAGCCATGAGATTCAAGAGCCAGTAGCTTAGTCTTGCCTCAGCTTCAAACGTGTGCACATCGTAATTTCAAAGTTTAATAAAAAGTATTATTTTAAAGTTAATTTCTTTTTATTTAAATCCTTGATTCCTTGGATTTTTATCCTTTATCGAGCAACGGACTCATTAAATTCAATTTTCTTAATTGAAAGTTCAATTAAAAGTTATTTTAATTGAAAAAGCTATTTTAAATTATATTTGAAATACGCGAGTAATCAACGCCAAGATCCAGCTTTAATCTGACATCGAGAAGACCATCTACATAATTTTCATATTCTACGACCCAGGGTTGGGTCATAACAAGGTTATCGGCCTCCAAATTTGAGAAATCTGCCTTTCTTGTTTGACGAGTAAGCAGCCCGTCTTTTTCGCCAGTGATCAGTGTTCAGCAGCGAGCAAAAAAGCTTTAATATTATTTATTACTTAAAATTTGATATAAATGGACGAGCTTTTTAAAAATATTACTTTGAAAGCATTCAAAACATTTTTATTGGTAAGTGCAAAAATATTTACAGTAAAATATTGTTTTATTTTAACACAATCACTCTTTAGGTTATGTACACTAGTTATTTGTTGGTTAACTAATGTTATGATCGCTTCTAAAATTCATGCTTTTTTACTAAAAATTTTTATTTTTCTAGCACATGGTATTAATAATACAAATTTTTATTCCATGAATAATAATGACATTTTGTCTTTAATTAATGGAGAAAAAAATATAATAAATTTCATATGTAAATATAAATTCGAAAAGGGTTTAGTATCAAAATTATGAAATTCAGTAAATGAAGTAATATCAGAGACAATGGATATAGATAATACTGAAATTATAAATTTAAGTATTAAGAAGGGGCCGAACTATCTGTCTTTGTCTAATAGCGTTTTTCATCATTTATGTAAACACTATCCGGTATAACAAGAAAAAAATAGCAGCCCCCGCTAGATATTAGTATAATTAGTAAATTTTGTAATAACAACCAAATTTTTTACCGCATAGTTTTTGACTAATTAGAGACCTACTAGCAATCTAGAATATAACCTATCTTTTTTTGGTAGGTCTCTAATTATTCAAAAACTACGCAGTGAAAAAATTTGGTTGTTATTACAAAATTTACTTATTATACTAATATCTAGCGGGGGCTGCTATTTTTTTCTTGTTATACCGGATAGTGCTTACATAAATGATGAAAAACGCTATTAGACAAAGACAGATAGTTCGACCCCTTCTTAACAATTGTGTTAGTTTAAGTCATAACATGGATTTAAGGAATCTTACTAATAATTCTAACAAATTAAGTTGTAATGTGCAAATGAACAATGTTGGTACTAGCATGGATGTAAATGGTAGTATAAGTGATGATGTAGATCAAAATAATTGTGATAATAATTTAAGTAATATAGATAATAATAATTTAAATAGTAATAGTCACAATATAATAGCAACTGATGAGACTGAGCCAAATTCTTCAAGTAATATTTGTATATTGTTTTTAAATTTATTCAAATCTAAGTAAAATATATTTCATAGTAATCAGAATCTTTAAATTTTGTAGATTTTTAATACGTTGAAAATGACTTGTTTCATTTCTTAAATGATTCTAATAATTTAATTGGTAAGATGATATTAGGGAAATATAAAAAAACTAAAAATCTGGATACTTCAAGATTAAGAGAAATGGCTATTTTAATAAAGTGGCACGAATAACCTAATAATTTTGAGTGAGTTGCTTATTAGATTGGAAGCATCGAATGAAGTATTCAATTAGAATAACTTATACATCATACAACTGTATCAATGAATACTGTTTCTATTATATTCGTGTAGCCCATTTACTAAAACTTATAATTTATAACAATAATTAAAATATATACATTTCTGTTTTTACTTTTAATTTGTTGATTTAATTTTTAATTCTGAATTATCGTTATAAATATAGAGTATTAATTTAACTCTTGAATGTTATTAAGTAAATGTTTTCAATAATTAAAATGTTATCGTATACAACCTGAACCTTTGATTTCAAATTTTTTATTAATCTAATTTGCCTCTTATAAATGTTTCAGTTTAAATCGTAAACAATTGTCTGATTTGAGCCAGCAAATTATTGATTTATTTCTTAATTACGAGAAAGAATATTTTTATTCCCCATATCATAAGGATAAAGATGGTAGTACTGTTTGTGCAAAAGGATATTTATTAAGTGCTTATAAAAATTTGAAGAGGAGTTTTCGAGAAGCTGGTTTCCTGATAACTGAAGAAAAAGAAGAAGAAGATAATAATTTAGGTTTGAACGACTTAAAATATTTTTTCTGCAGTTGATAAAGTATCAAATGAAAATAAGAAACTAATTAAAATTATTCTGTTCCAGATCAAGCCTCTTCACTACTTTGTTTAACTAGTGATGTTTGTACAGATTTATCAGTCACAGCTGTAATTGATAAATGGAAAGAAAGCTTTAACGAAAGACAAAAAATTTTTTTGACTGCTAAAAAAAGTAACATTACTTTATCAATTTTTTCAATAGTTTTAAGTGCGTTAAAAAACCTCTTGGAATAGTTTTGGTTAATATAAATTTATTAAAAGTTTTTATGTGGTATTATGTGAGAAAACTAATTGTCATTGTCTTTATAGTTGGAAGCTGATTTTGAGGCTATTGTAAATAAATTATTATCACAAAAGCTAATTCATATCGATCCAGCCAATTGTTATTCATCTTTCTTATACAGGAATTGGTCAAATTGGTCACAAAAAATATTAATTCATGCGAAAAAATCAAAAATACCAAGTGTCAAAGAATTTTTTTAAAAACATAAGGCTCTTATTGAAGGAGGTAAATAACAATATCTCAATATTATATTTATATGTGTTAAATAATTATAAAATTTTTTAAATATTATTTATGCAATCTTGCCTTTTTTTAACTAAATTCTCATTGTTGTATCTTTTAATATTAACGTTTAATTTAAGCTTATGAACTTAACATTTATGGTTTTATAATGTTTATTCATTATTTTTTAGGTTCTGCCAATGATTTGTTAGCTTTTATGCTATTACCTTTTCTGCTGACTGTACCAAAATCTTTCAAAGAATCGCCAAATAATAATAAAACTTTCAGCAAAAAAGAAATTTCACACTGTGTAACGCGGTTTTTTTTTATATAGAATTTTTTTTCTTTTAAAAAAGTCTTTTTGTCTTAATGAGAGATAGAAGATGTTTATATTCACATCTTTTCTCTCACTCGAAGACTATCTTCTCGCTCTTTCTATCCCCTTTAAAACTTAATATAAAGAAAATGATAACTACCTTACCGCATACGTACACGCTGCATACACATGCACACCAGGAACACGCCACTAAAACCCAGGGTATTAATCCACCTGGTTGTTGATTTTTGTTGTTCCCGGTGCTGATGCTTACACCTGTCAACCAGTGACACGTGAGACCGTGCTTTGGAGGTTAGGCCAGGTGGGGACACTCACTACCACAAACCAAGGCACACACACACACATGGTTGTAAGCACTTCACTCACGAGACGCGACGGAAGCCCCGAGCAGACGATTCGCACCACCAAACGCCTAGGAGGCGGCGAAGCGGCGCCGACGGCAAAAACAATATACGAACACGTGCTCGCTATCGTGGCGCTCGCGTAGAGTTAGTTAAAAAGTAGAAAGAGAGAGAGATATAGGAATACACTGATAGAATAATGAAAGTCGATAAAGTAGGATAAACGCAAATGGTAAAAAGATAGCGTACAGATATAAAAAACTTAATTATAGTAAAAAGAGATGCTAGATTAACCGATACGAAACTGAAATGAGTCACATTATAGGTGGCGCGCAAAATCTAAAGATATTTAGATATAATTTAAATAATGATTTCTATTTACTTGTTGTTAAGACATTTTAGTATATTTTTATAGATGGCGCTACAGTACAAACAAATAAAATAACTTTGCAATTGTATTAAATAATTAAAAATGAAAATCGTTAACAGAATAAAGACTCAAGCGAGCCTAAAATAATGAATAATCAGAAATTATTACTTATATTATTAACTAATGTTTGTTTATGTTATTTGATGAAAAATGAAACTTTTTATTGTAATAAAATAACGCATTAATTATTCATAAAGAAAATAAGAATTAAGGTAATCAAATTAAGCGCGCAGATGGCGTAACCTGTAAAGCGCACTAATAATACACTAGTAATAGGAAGTAACATGTAATTTGACTAGTGAGTAGTAAACTACACCAGAATAGAATGATAAAAGAACCTCATTTGATTAGTGAGTCGCGAAATAGAAAGAGATAGCAAATAGGAAATAACGAGAGTAATAAAGAGAGCAATAGAGAAGAAGAAGCCACTGATGCTCAGCGTGCGCTTCCTTCTTCTTCGTGCCTCATTATCGTTTCGCTAGCCCTGTTGCACAGTCGTACGTTAGTAATATTGTTCTTTAAAATAAAACTCTTTTATTGTTACTTCTTACAGTTATTATTGTTAATTATTATTGTTGAGTTTTCTTAGTGGTTATTAAAGATTATAGATCATTGTTAAATTTTTTTTTCTCTTTTATCAAATAAAAATATTCGGTCGAGTGGAGGTTAATACCAACCGTCAACGATAGCCATTGGCCTAGAGGGTTTATAGCATAGATTGCCGGCCATTTTGGGAGTCAACCTTCATAGATTTTTGTTGGGTTTTTGTCGTTGCTTCTTCTATTGGAATAAAATAGAATAATGGCCGAGGTCGAGCGTAGCAACGAACAGAAACAGGTATAATTTGTATTAAATTTAATTTTTTTTTAAATTGTGATAAAAAAAAGTGATAGTGCGCGAAGTGAAAATACAAATTCTCTCTCTCGTGGTAAATTAATAGCAACGTATAAATTAGTTGAATTTGTTGCTATTAATTAACAATTAAGAAATTAGAAAGTAACCAAAATTGTATTTTTGTTGTAATATTTAAAAATTCTTGCAGAGAAATCACGGCAGGCTATATAAATAGCCACGTGGTTATCTAACCTAAAAATAATTCGTAGCATCATTGTGGAATAGCGAAAACTTAACTTGTTGTTTCATTTAATTATTGAGGAGAAATTTGTTATTAAATTAAATAGTGAAAAATTAATTGTGAGATTTCCTTTTATACTCCTAACCTAAAACATCAAAGAGTAAGAAGAAATTTAGTAACTTAAGAAGTGATTGTGAATAAATGCTATTTCTTTCTAGTTAATTATATTTGTTGTTAATGAAATATTTAATTATTTATAAATCAAAAATAGTAGTTCGTAATTAATTCTAGAAGCTTTTCTTTTCCTTAGTTTTCTTTTACTTAGTTTTTGATCTTATTGAATTTATATCAAGTAGCTTAAGTTATACTAGAATCAAAAGTAATAGTAATTTAATTCTTGGATATTTATATATTACTTATATATATTAATTTGTGAGAAAATATATAACCTCGCTTCTATAAAACGCCTGCTGAAAATTAAAGAGAGAAAGACTCCGAGGAAAGACGATACTAGCGCTACCAATTGGAGAATTGCGTAATCTGGGATACGCACTGCTGTTCGAGCCCCACCCTTACATAACCTAAAATATATATTGAGCACGTGTTGCTCCATTACTCAAATTTGTTTTAATATTAAAGAGATTCTGATTATTATTATTGCTTAATAATTTAAATTAATAATTTTCTTTTCTGTAACTTAGTATATTTTAATTGATTTTCTATATTTTATTATTATTTTAATTTAATTTAGAGAAATCGTCCATAACTTAACCGATATTCTTTTAATGAAATTAATTAAAGTCTATTTAGTGAACTTAATTCCCTATAATTAAATATTTGTTAACTTGTTTATTGAAGAGATTTTATATTTGATTAGAAACTTAAAGGTAGAGTATTTAATTCCCTTCTTATACTATTATTATTAATTTTGTAGGCTGGTAAATCTCAGAATTTGGGAATTATTAGCCAATTATTATTTCGTATTTAATTAGATATATTCATAATATCCCAAATAAAAACCACCCTTACAACTGTTTTATTGTTATTGCTAATGTAGATGTTCGAATTATCTATTTATACAAATTTTATTATAATTCAATGAAATGTTAAATTAATATCGATTTCTCTAATATTATAGACTTCTGAAGGTCTGGATTGTAAACAACAGGCTGTCCAAAGCTGGCTACAAAACTACTCTCAGCAAATTCATCCTCATGTTTTATTGCACGGTAGTTTGGATAATATTAAAGAATCCTATACTATATTGAACAACGAAAGATATGAGTGTAGTGATGCTATAAAAGCAATCGAAACTGTGTTTAAATGTTTAACTGCATTGCACTCTTTTCTATATATATGTGATCATGTTTCATCATATTCAAATTGTTAACTTTGGAATATTATAATTTAAAATAGAAAAAAATTTTAATTTATTGCTTATTATTATTTAATCTGTACATACTTTTTTGATTTATTATTTTCATTTATAGTTTCATTTTGATTTTATGTAATTTTTTTTTTTCATAATTTTTATTTATTATAATATAAAAAAGAATAAATATTAAAATATGAGTTTTCCAAAAATTTTGAAGAGTATTATCATGTTACGTCCTGGCTTGCACCAGGACTAAATAAAAGTGTTTATGTTATTTAATTATATTAATTAATTGCATAGAATATATATAAATTATGTTCGTTTGAAATATTGAATTTATGTATAAAATGTATGTCATAAAGATAAAGATGTATGAATCTAGTGGTGGAAAAACTCCACAAATATTTAATTGAACGAAATCGCTCTCACGATTGAATATTGTTAAAGGATAAACTTGATTCTTGAAATAAAGAGTTTATTAAATAATTATATATTCTTACCTTGTAGTATTTCTCAGTAGATTAGTGCTGAGTATGGGCAGACAAATGAATAGAAATAGGCACGATTTGAAATAAGACTCGAGTCGAATATAAGAAACTTTTAAGATATTTATTGACACTTGTAAAAATAATTAATTTTGAATACAATAACTTTATTTAAATTTGAATTTAAATTTGAATTACAGGATTTACGACTTGGTACCAACGATGATCCTGGGGTAATGCCCACTGTCGTCAGTTTCAGTCGGCTTTTATAAGATTTTATATTTGACATAATTTCATTAAGTAAAAAGTGGATCTTGTTCTTCTTATGAATAATTTCAAAATGTGAGAGTAGTATATAGCCTACGATGGCGAGACGGTTACGTCACCGCCATCGCAGGCTAATGTGTGCATATTATCGCATATGAAATATGATCCCTGCTTAAGAGAAAAGGAAGAGAGAGAGAGAGAGAGAGAGAGAATTAGTGGTTATCTTTAAAAATATTTTTCTTACGATAAAATAAAATTATTGTTTTCATATGAAGATTTTTATAGTTATTTAAAATAAAAGTGTCTACACTTTTAATTAAAAAGAGGAACGTGAGAGAGAGAGAGAGAGAGAGAGAGAGAGAGAGAGAGAGAGAGAGAGAGATTGATTGATTGAACACTTTATTTCAGGTCGTGGGGTATAACCCCGTATGACCCATTTAAATTACAGAGAGATTACAAATAATAAAAATTGAAAAAAATACATGAAAAACGTAGTGATAATAAACAAATTGAGATAATTGTAGTTGTATCGGTAAGTAGATAGCAAGCATTCGGTAGTTAGCAATAGATAACAAAATAAAATAAAGTATGCAAATGAATATATCACAAAAGTAATACAAAAATACAAAAATAATAATAATAATAATGACTGATAGTAATAATTCAGCTATATAACATTTAATTAGTTCTATAGTTAGCATAGTTCTTGATAAATTCATTCACCTCTCAACACCTCACTTCAGCACTGACAACCGTATACTGCAAGTAAAATTAGTAGATTCACAATTAAAATCTTCATCGAGTAACCATTGCACCATGCCACTCTGCGCGCTCTTCACCAAGGAGTCTAGCATACAGGTGATGCTTAATGACCTGTGTTCGCCCTGCTTCGAAATCAACGAATAAGTCGACATTATTGTTGATAAATGTAGATGAAGAATACACGAAAGAATTTAACATCGCTGCAGTACGAACAACTGGACAAATCAAAAGTCTTTGTGGAAGTCTTGAAGAAGATCTAACAACTGTGTCGATGTTGGCACGACGAAATTTAGAAGATAAATAAGATGGATTTTGGTACGTGACAATAGAGTGAGCTAACGTTGCCTTAAAATATAGCCGTCTGTTTTGAACAGACAGCCACCCCAATTCAAGACGAAAGGGAGTAACCCTCTCACATCTCCCTATATTCCCAAAGACAAACCTTACAGCTACATTTAAAGCTCTGTGAAGTTTAATATTTAGAGCTTGCGGAATATCATCATAGACAATGCAACAGTAATCAATAATAGGAAAAATAAAAGCTTCAACCAATTCCTTTCTCAGACACTTAGACAATGCGTGTTTGTGAAATTCAAGTAACTGTAGAGTACCATAGATCCGACCTATGACTGAATTAACCTGTTTGTTCCAACTTAGGGTGCTAGTAATCCAAACACCAAGATTTTTCGCAACATTAGAATAAGGAATTGGAATATTATTTACAAATATAGAAGGACAAGTCGAAGTATTAATCCGAGCTATATACTGTTCACTACCCAAGAAAACTGCTTGCATTTTAGTTGGATTTAGTGTTAGATGGTTGTCTTTAGCCCATTTCACAACAGAAGCTACCTCATGATTAAGAAAGGAGATTTCCTCATTTAGCATCGATGGAAGAAATGAATGGTAAACCTGAAGGTCATCAGCAAACAGAATGTACTGGGCATTATTTAGGACCAGGGGTAGATCATTGACATAAACAGAAAAAAGCAGAGGTCCCAACACACTACCCTGAGGAACACCAGCCGAACAAGACATCCAATCACCAACAGCACCTCCCGCATCCTGTATAGCATAATTTCTGTCTCGTAGATAGGATGCAAACCAACGGATAACCACATCAGAGCAGTTAACAGAGCGAAGCTTACGAAGGAGCTTTACATGAGGCACCGTATCAAATGCCTTTGAAAAATCGAACAAAAGTAGTAATGTAATCATTCTCTTGTCGATGGCCAAACGAGTATCATCCAGGAGTTTCAAAAGAGCTGTCTGTGTACTGTTCGATTTACGAAAACCAGTTTGCAAGTTATTAAGCAAAGAGTGTGACTCAATGTGAGTATAAAGCTGAATATGAACAACCCTTTCCAAGACCTTGGAAATCTCACATAGTTTAGCTATGGGACGAGTCTGAGACAGAGAGTCAAGCTTAGATGACTTGGCCAATGGTAGGAAATAAGCACGCTTCCAAGAAGCAGGAAAGGACCCAGATGCTAAGGACAGATTTATTAATTCAGTCAAATGAGGAACAAGAGAGCTCTGAGAAAACTTTAACATGTCAGCTGACACGCCATCAGGTCCAACTGATTTAGACGAGGCAAGATTAATTATCGATTCGACCAACGATTTATCAACCTGAGTAAACTCGAAGGTTGGCAGATCATGTCGAAGAGGGATAGCAAGTACCTCATTTATCTCATTGTTATTAAGAGGAGAAGAAGGCGATGAGATAGCTGTATAATGAGTCAAAAGGGTCCTGGATGAAAAGTACTGGAGTGGTGATGGTAGAACTTTATTTGAAAGTCCAATTTTATGTAGAATCGACCAGCGGTTAGCCGAGTTTGAAGAAGAAGATAGTCGATTAGCTATATATGTGTTTTTGGCTGTATCTAATGAATTAGAAACCTCACCCCTAAGACGTCTATAGCGAGCAATGGCGAGTGAGGAGCCAGAACGAGCTGCAGCTTTATAAGCACGATCACGTTCATGCATCTTTTTACGAATATCAGCGGAAACCCAAGGTTTCTTCCTAATATTAAGATGACAAGATTTAAGTGGAGAACAAATATCAAAGGACGAAACAAGGACAGTTGACAACCTGGAAGCCAGATTATCAATATGAGAAGAATTGAGGTTACAGTCAGAAAGACTATGGCTCCCTTGCGAATTAATTGAAAGATTTTGTGACACCAGATTATTTAAGATATCACAGTTTAAATTTTTGAAATCTCTAAACAAGAAACTTCTACTTGTATTCTGAGGTTTAAATGCTCTAAACGATATACTAATGACGTCATGACCCGCAATGAATGGAGCAGATGACTTATTATAAGACTGCAATGAACTTTCATCATTAATAATGAATAAGTCAATCCATGTGTGAGAGGAATATTCTGCAGTAAGAGTATGATGCGTGGGCTCAGACGGAACAAGAAAAAGAGCAAAAGAATCAACAGTAGAACGAAAAGTGTCAGCAGTATAATTGTTGTTCACAAGGTTAATATTAAAATCTCCTGTAATAACTACATTTTTGTATGAAGGAAGCATATTGGAGAGAGCTTCAAAGAGAGAGAGAGAGAGAGAGAGAGAGAGAGAGAGAGAGAGAGAGAGAGAGAGAGAGAGAAAATTTATATTTTTAAAATATACTAAAAAATACTTACAAATATCAGCTAAAGTTGATGATTTCTTTTAATCTTCTTTTTTTTCACCACAACACTATACTTATTAAAATTATTAAAAAAAAAAGATTAAAAACTAAAACTAATGTTACTTAACTAATTTTTTACGTAATTGTTTTTATTTTTTTTTTGTTAATCAAGAATATTTATTTCTTCCTCCTCGTCCACCTCCTGCTCCTCAGATGGTGGAGAAGCTGGAGTATCCATAAATTGGATACATGAGCATGGAGAGTCTCGGCATCTTACGCACGAAAATCTCCTACAATGTTGACATTGCACCGACTTGTTGAAATGAGTTCCCACATAGAAGGCTGCATTACAAGATATGCATCTCTCCCCTCTAGTAAGAGAATGTGGAATGCTTTCATGTTGATAACATGAAAAATTAAAAATTAATTTTTCCACCTTCTTGATTGATTTTTTAACCTTTTTTTTTCTTGTTACCAAATCGAAGTAGTGTGTAATATACTTGTCAAGTCGAGTAGCGTATGAAAAAATTTCCCGATCGCAAATACTTTTTTGCAATAATAACCGATTGTATTTTTCCCGTAGGTGTGCCATGTTAACTTCTTGACCCTTGAGCAAGAACTAACTCTGCTTTCGAAAAAAAATAATTTCGATAGAAGAAAACTGATGACCGACAGGATGTAAATTAAAAACAAATGTACATGAAAACCTATCCTTACCGATAATTTTTAATGTAACCAAAAATCTTCATAAGATATTTTAATTAATGAAAGCGGTACAAAAGATTGAAATAAAACGTTCTTAGAGCAAATTTCGTTGCCCTGTAATGAGATATTTGTAAAATATTCTATAAAATAAATATTCGTAGGAAATGATAATAAAATTTATAAATATAGAATGAATAAAACTCCTAGTGGATGTAAGAGAAAAAAATATGTTTAATTTGATAAAGATATTTTTTTGAGATCTAATTTTCTTAGAAAAAAGAGAATGATAAAAATAAGAAAGTTTAAAATAATATGAATATTTATTCAGGACGCTTTACGAGCAGATAAAAGTTCATTTACTTAATTTTTTTAATTATTCATTGTTTAAGTATTCATTATATTTTTTTAATAATACAGGGTCCCTATCCTCTAACTTTGTCACGCGTGAGAACGCGTGAGATAGACCGAAAGAAGCTCTCTGATTGGCCAATACAACTTTTGTCACTTGTGAGATTCTTAGAGGATAACCCCCCAGGCTCGATAACAGGTTTCATTCCAAATCTTTCTTTTTAATATACTAGCGACATTCATGCGCGCGAAGCGCGCAACAAATTTATACTCCAGGGTCAACTATGGATATAATAACACCTATAAACATGATAAGTAATTTTAATAAACGAAATTATTTTAGTGGCAATTTTATTGTTTTGAAAAAAATGATGAGTGGTCATCTATCAAAAATTAGGATAGAGAGATACAGCGTCCCCTTAAAGATTACAATAGTTAGCGACCGTATTTATAATGATTGCATTACCCATTAAGAGGCGGTCGGGACTATTTGCCGCATGCGGTCAGGTGAGAGAAAAATGTAAAATAATTTTTACTCAGCGATTTACAATTTACTGAAACAATAATATACCCCTAATATTGTCAATAACTCTAGCCATATATATGTAGAATAATTATTGATACTAATCTTGCTTAAAAAGTCTAAAATATTGTTGTAAAGCGAAAAATGCAGCGCGAGATAGAGCCGGCATGAGCATATGTATTCATCATTCTTTGGTATTACTTTCTCTGTCGCATTAAAGAAAAATACACATGTTTACATCGACTCTATTATGCGCAGAATTTTTCGCTTTACAAAAATATTTTAAACTTGTCTTAATAAATTGTAAATCCGTGTATAAAAAATATTCTATATTCTTCTCTCTCTTGCAGCGTCACCAAGCGGCAAATGGTTCTGATCGCATCTCAATCGTTCAGAAAAGTGCCGTTTTTTGAAAAATCGCGTTTTTTCAAACTTTGCAATTTTTTTTCTACCGATTCAGTGCATTTTAGCAATATGTTCATGAGAACCTTTTTTCGAGATTGCATGAACCTTTACTTATATTTCTTATAAGCATTACAATAAATTTTTTTCTCAAATGTAATTTACTGGAAGGATTAAAAGAATTTAAATATTCTAGAAGAAACATTTCATCTGATTCATTAATGATTTTCATCACTATCAATTTCCGAGTTTTAAAATAATGTATGAAAATTCTATAAATTTTGCAATAAAAGATCAAAAAGTTTTTCACAAAAAAAAACATTTTATTTTTTACTTTTGCATTAAATTTTGTTTCAACTCATTCATATAAAATTGTTTTCACAAATTATTATATGCGTTACATCTTTAGTTTGGATAGCATTAAATTAAATTAAATATTACAGTAAATTACATTTTTAAATACTATTATTAGTAATAAGAGTTTAAAAATTCCTCATTATTTAAAATTACAAAAGCATCTTTTTCATCTTTGTATATTTAATGACTATTAAATAAATGACTTTACTTAGCTACTTCATAACCGCATTATAGGTAATAATAAATATTATTACATTTATTTGAACTTAAGCATTTACAAAAACGCTGCCAAGTGCTTTGGTGTAATGTTTTCTCATAGAGTTCATTGTGTTAGAGTATTTTGATTTCATTTTGCTTTCTCATAGAAAAATTATTGTATCGGTGAAAAAATTTTTTTCTATTTTTTCGTTAATTTGTATATATTTAGACTCAGGGAGTCGAAAAAAGTGGTTTCAAATTAAAATTTTTTCAAAATTTTCAAAATACTCTAAAATTAAAACTGCGCTAAGAAAATTAGTTTTAAAAAATTTTTTTCTTTTGACAATAGCGAATAACTTGCATGCGAATTTTGGGGCAAATCTATCGAGTAATTTACGTAAAATAAAAGAAAAATGAATTTTTTTTTGCAAATTTTACAAAATTATCTAAAATTAAAACCACGCTAAGAAAATCAGTTTTCAGAAGGTTTTTTTTTGGTAGTCGCAAATAATTTCCAAGCAAATTTTAGAGCAAATCCATCGAGTACTTAAAGTAAAATACAAAAAAAAATTAAAAATTAGAATTGAAAAAAAAATGTTTTGAATTGTTCTAAAATTAAAACTACGCCAAGAAAACCAGTTTTCAATAGCTTCCGTACCAGTTAGACAAAAAATAACCCTGGAAGAAAATTGACCATATCTTAAGCATGATTTGTTTGAATTTTGTTTGAATTATTTCTAGAATTTCTAGATAAGTGCCATTTTAACATTCGTTGACCAGCAATTATGCCTACAATATGGTCAATTTTCTTCTAGGGAAATTGTATGCAAAATTTGAAGGAAATCTGTCGAGTACTTTTTGAGATCTAATTGACGTAATGAGTACATACACACACACATACATACAGTCATTTTCTGCCCTACAAAAAAAAAATCAGGTAAGAGATCATTAAATGATATTTTGGCATGATAAATCACCTAAGAAATCAGGTGATTTCTCTCCTGATTTTTTTTAACAGGGTGGAAACCACTTTTTTCGACTCACAAGTCTAAATATGTACAAATTAATAAAAAAATAGAAAAATTTTTTTTATTGATACAATGTTTTCTCTATGAGAAAGTAGAAGTGTATTAAAATATATGTATAATTCATAAATCTTAAGACATGATGCACATGCAACATTATTTCATTTTGAATAGTATTATTAAATAAACAAAATCAAGTTTTTAACTAATCAAAAGGATTTTAAGCATCAGATAAGGGTTTTTAAAACTATTCATGGATCAAACTTTTTTATTTAAGGGGGCCAGATACTATTAGAAGCTGAAATATATTGCTGAGATATATTGATATAAATTGCTCTGATGTTTAAAAATAACTAATTTCATATAAAAATACATTCAATTTCAAACATGTTTTGGTTTGAAACATTTTCTATATCTTGAGAATTGAAGTGGTAGTGCTCGTTCAAAGTCTGGAACAAAAAACCAAGGTTTCTTCATGAGTTTTCATTGGATTTACTTGAAATTTTATGGAGATATTCAAAATTATAGTAGAATCCATATAAGCATAAAACATTCATAAAAAATTCAAATAATTAAAAAATTTTTGAAAAAAAAACAATTTGAAAAAAATTTTTTTTATTCATTATTATAAATAATAAGTTGATAAATAAATAGAAATAAATGAATTCAAAATCTGCTCCACTTATATGGATTCTACTATAATTTTGAATATCTTCATAAAATTTTAAGTGAATCCAATGAAAACTCATGAAGAAACTTTGCGGTAAAGGGTTTTTTGTTCCAGACTTTCAACGAGCACCACCACTTCAATTCTCAAGATATAGAAAATGTTTTAAACCATAAAATGTTTGAAATTGAATGTATTTTTATATGAAATTAGTTATTTTTGAATATCAGCAATTTATATCAATATATCTCACCCTACTAAAAAATGTCAGGTGAAAAATCACCTGATTTTTCACTTGATTTCTCACCTGATTTCTCATGCCAAAATCTCATGTGACTATGAGCGTAAAAAAACTAAGTTCCAAACCTATCGAAAAATTCTAAGTTTTTATCATGGAAAACAACATTGAGAAGTATGATTCTTTTTTCATTTTTCATAATTTGAAATTGATTTTTTATACGTAGAATTTCAATTTTTTAATTTCATTTTTCTGGTCATAGAAATAAATTTCAAACCACTCTAAAAATTATAAGTCCCGATCTTATAATTTTTAACACAACCTCTTTTATTTACGTGAGAGAGAGAGAGAAAAACATCAAAAACACATGCACAAGAAGCCTCTTTTATTCTTTTATACACTATATTTATGAGTTGAATCAAAATGGAAAAAAGAGTGTGTACGCTTCTGATAAAACTACACTATTTATAAGTTAAGATTTTAAAGTTTTTACTGTCGTGACCATGTGCGTTCGTTGTCCCTTTACACTAGAAAAAGCAACACATTTAGTAAAATGTTCCTGAGCATTGTCTCAATATAATACATCTCTCATCGTACTTTTTAAAATACAATTCGCACAAATTTATACAAACGTAACGTGCACAGTATCGCTTGTCTTTTCTTTCTTGTTATGAGAGAGACATAGACAGAATACAATAGTTCATAAATACGAGCGTATTATTTCTTTTAGCAATAGTTTGCGTTAGGTCTGTTGTCGAGAGATATTTTCGCTTGAGGCACGAGAGGTGCCGACAGGAGGCGCATGAGCCGTTTCAGCTATAGCTAAATGTGTTGCTTTTTCTAGTGTAAAGGAACAACGGACGCACGTGGTTACGATAGTAAGAACTTTAAAATCTTAACTTATAAATAGTGTAGTTTTATCAAAAGTATGTACACACTTTTTTTCCATTTTAATTCAACTCATAAATAGTGTATAAAAGAATAAAAGAGGCTTCTTGTGCATGTGTTTTTGATGTTTTTCTCTCTCTCTCTCTCACGTAAATAAAAGAGGCTTGTGTTAAAAATTATAAGATCGGGACTTATAATTTTTAGAGTAGTTTGAAATTTATTTCTATGACCAGAAAAATGAAATTAAAAAATTGAAATTCTACGTATAAAAAATCAATTTCAAATTATGAAAAATGAAAAAAGAATCATACTTCTCAATGTTGTTTTCCATGATAAAAACTTAGAATTTTTCGATAGGTTTGGAACTTAGTTTTTTTACGCTCATAGTCACATGAGATTTTGGCATGAGAAATCAGGTGAGAAATCAAGTGAAAAATCAGGTGATTTTTCACCTGACATTTTTTAGTAGGGTCAGCAATATATTTCAGATTCTAATAGTATCTGGCCCCCTTAATGTATATTTAAGCTAAAAAGAAGTTTTATGAGTTAATATTATAATAACAAAAAATTATGAATTACAT
This sequence comes from Anastatus disparis, assembly GCA_017163975.1. Classification (NCBI taxonomy): domain Eukaryota; kingdom Metazoa; phylum Arthropoda; class Insecta; order Hymenoptera; family Eupelmidae; genus Anastatus; species Anastatus disparis. Next base: position 752,402 of record JAFFSR010000407.1, read on the forward strand.
TTAAATCTGATTTTTTTTCAGACTGAAACTCAGGTCTGATAGCTCTAGTAACTACAGTTGAGTAGAAAGTGCATAGGCGCCCAAGTTATTTCAGCTTATGTCTGTATATTATAAAATAACCCATTTGTATAAGTAAACTAATCAGTTAAATATATTATATTAAATATTAATTCATTGTATATTATAAAACAGCACACCTATATTAGTAAATATTCAAATTTTTATTGAAAATATAGTCATATTGCTTGTTTGTCAACTGTAATATAAATTTTATATACAAATCTATAAAAAAGATGCTTACTATAGTTATAATTTTATCAGTATGTTAATTATTTTCAAAATTTATAACATAAGTTGTTTTGCCATTTTTTAATTTCATATATTAATATTTAGTTAAATAGTAATGTATATAATAAAATAACTCACTCGTACAAGCAAACTATTCAGTTAAATACATTATATTAAATATTAATTCATCGTATATCATAAAATAGCACACTTATATAAGTAAATAATTCAAATTTTCATTAAAAATAGACATATAGCTTGTTCGTCAACTGTAATAAAAATTTTATATGTTAATCTATAACAAAGCTGTCTACCGTAATCATACTTATAGGAGCGCGGTGGCGATAGGAGCGCGGTGGCGTAACGGATAGAGTTCTTGCCTTCAACGCGGTGGGCACGGGTTCGAATCCTGGCCAGGCACCTCTGACTTTTTTTTCGAAAGAAAATTAGTGTATGTGCTACCCATATCGCGACTCTTAAGAAATCTGATCTCATTGAGTATCGGTTGATTGTTGGTCACAAAAGTGGCTGACCATCCATCGGTAGTCAAAGTTTTCGGTATGGCGGTGTCTGACAGTCTAGCCTGATGTAATGTGTTAAACGGTTCCGGGCTGGGCTCCCTCGACATCTCCATAGAAAAAGGTTAATTATATAGAGGATAACAATATCCTTTATATATTAATCTTTTCCTTTCAAAAAAAAAAAAAAAAAAAACCGTAATCATACTTTCATCAGTGTGTAAATTATTTTCAAACTACAATTACACACATTTTATACTTCTATTTATTTATGTATTAATATTTAATATAATAAGTTTAACTAAATAGTATTGTATATTATGAAATAGCACACTCGTATAAATAGATTCTTCAAATTTTCACTAAAAATAGACATACAGTTTGTTCGTCAATTGTATCATCTATTGTTATCAGTAAATTTTGATCTTGATTTATTCTAACCTTATTTTTTTTATTAAAATGTGCACATAAATTTATTTTTAAAACATTACTTAAATATATTACTTTTTTTTAGTACTTTGATGATTTTTAATCTGAGTAATAGAAATATAGAATAATAAAACTTCACAACCTCAAACCTTCATTAATTGCTATTACTATACTTATTTTTAAATGAAAAACAATTAAAAATATATATTTATTGCACCTGCATTAAGCAATACTTATGCAATAAAGGAATAAATTACTTATCTGAATTGTTATATTATTTGATGTCTTTACAATTTTACTGGAATTTTTAAATAAAAGGTAGTCACCTTGCTTGTGCTTATAGTTATATATTTTATCATTAAACTATACATTTGTTATATACATAAATAATATTGCTTGGTTTAAAATAAAATATTCTTATTCTATTTTAATTGAGTTACTTCTATTATATTTAGAAAACAATGCCTAGAAATTAATTTTTATTTATTTAAAAAATCTAAACCCTTTAAAATTTAATTTTTGGCGCCTATTCTATATCGACCAATCAGGATTCGATCTTTAGATGCTTCAACATGGCGGCTCATCATTTTTTTAAGAAGGGATTTCAAAATTATTTATTTCTAATTTTTATTCAATACTCATAACATTTTGTTACTATAATAGTGAATAAAAAACAGAAATCAGAATTAAAATAATCTATATGATTCTCAGAATCATACAGCGAGATAAAAATCCACTCTCCTATATTTTTACGTCTTTTGATCATGTAAATACAAAAGCTTCTTTACGATTTTGACCACTTATTAATTCATGTTATACACAAAATTTAAGAATTAAAACAGTTTCAAATAAAATTTTTTTAGAAATGTCAAATATTTATTTTTATAATAAATAAATTGAAGTTTATACATTTAGTTTGTAAAAATTTATTTTATAATAAAATTGGTTTATAAAAATAATTAAAAGATACTATACGCTTGTAGGTATCATTAAGAGAATATAGCTTACAGAGTTACTTATCTTATCTAATGAGTCATACACAAATTACAATTTTTAAAAATCGCAAATTTTGATAAAATATGAAATTTAACGATTTCATTCATTTCCTTACTATTCAAATAATATTGATACCAAAAATCACCCAGATATTATTCTTGGATCGATAGATAATCGATTATGTATCGATTCCTGTTATATTGATCGTGCTGAGGTGATTTTTGGAACATATACTTATTGGAATATTAAAATCCGAATGGTATTATAAAAATTAATTTATATTGATAATTGATAGATTTTAAAAATTGTAATTTCGGAATACGTCACCGCACACAACACATGGAGCATATATCTCTGCTTATCTTATCTAATGAGTCATACATAAATCAAAAATTTTATAAATCGTGAATTCTAGAAAAACAAAAAATTTTACAACACCATGCGATACCCCTGCTGTCCAAATAATATATGTATCAAAAATCATCTCTCTAGGATCAATAGATCAAAAATCGATACATGATCGATTATCTATGGATCTAATAAAGATATTGTGGATATTTTTGGTACATATATTAATTGATTAGCAAGGATTGGAACGGTATTGTAAAATTTCTTGTTTTTCCAAAACTCACGATTTTTAAAAACTGTAATTTATGTATGACTCATTAAAAAAATAAGCAGAGTTGTATGTCCTATGTGTTGTGTATGATGACTGATCTCAAAATTACATTTTTTTTTAAATCTATCAATTATCAATATAAATTAATTTTTATAATTCCATCAGGTTTTTAATACTGCATTGAATATATGTTTCAAAAATCACATCGGTAGGATCAGTGAAACGATAAATCAATACATAAACGAATATCTAATGAAACAATAAAGACATCATAGTGATATTATTTGAGTAGCAGGGAAACGAATATCTAGTAAAATTTATTGTTTTTACTAAGTTCATAATTTAAAAAAAATTGTAGTTTATATATGGCTCATAAGATAAACATGATTATATACCGAGTATTTTAATTATAATTTCTGTTTTTAGTTGATATTGGTAATAATATAGTATTCGATATGGATATTGAATAAGACTTGAAATAAATTATTTTTGTAATATATTAAAAATTTATTTTTTGTAACAAATTTGTACAATACTAATTTTTATTTCTTCTCAATAGGGCAACACAGAATTATATTAAAAAGGATAATAGTACATAATCAAAAAAGAAATATAACACATTTTGAATTATTAATAGGTAAGATAATAACCAGACATGCTAGTCAGTAGTATAAAATATCGTATGATTCTCGTGGTATAAATGGTCTATTGCACGACGCAAATGATCACGTCGTACCGTAATAGGTCATTTATGCATCTAGTATCATAATGTACTGTAAATATAAACTTTGAAAAAATATGTTCATATTGGTATAAAATCAATATATTAGGCATTGATTTATTGTTAAAAATAAAGGTATCTAAATGACGGATTACATTTGTAAAGATTTATTTATTTTATTTTTAATTCACAACAAACGTTTTAGAGACTCGAATTGTTATTTAATTTTTTCTAAAGTTGTGATAATCTTTTTTTTAATGTTAAAATTTATCAAAAATCATTAAATTTTTTTTTAGAATTAATAGATTTTAAAAATTGTAATTTCGGAATAAGTCATCGTATACAGCACATGGAGCATATATCTCTGCTTATTTTATCTAATGAGTCATACATAAATTACAAATTTTAAAAATCGTGAATTTTAAAAAAACAAGAAATTTCACAACACCATTCGATATCCTGCTGTCCAAATAATATATGTATCAAAAATCATCTCTCTAGGATCAATAGATCAAAAATCGATACATGATCGATTATCTATCGATCTAATAAAGATATTGTGGATAATTTAGGTATATATATTAATCGGTTAGCAAGGATTGGAACGGTATTGTAAAATTTCTTGTTTTTCCAAAACTCACGATTTTTAAAAACTGTAATTTATGTATGACTCTTAAAAAAAAATAAGCAGAATTGTATGTCCTATGTGTTGTGTATGATGACTAATCTCAAAATTACATTTTTTTTTAAATCTATCAATTATCAATATAAATTAATTTTTATAATTCCATCAGGTTTTTAATGCTGCATTGAATATATGTTTCAAAAATCACATCGGTAGGATCAGTGGAACGATAAATCAATACATAAACGAATATCTAATGAAACAATAAAGACATCATAGTGATATTATTTGAGTAGCAGGGAAACGAATATCTATGTAAAATTTATTGTTTTTAGAAGAAGAGAATATTAGCCAATTTAGCACGCGTGTCTTGTAATTAGCTTATTAACATGTACCAAGACAAGAGCTATATTATTATAAGTTAATTTCACATAGCACACATAAATAAGTCGTATTCGGTCAATTGTTACTGTTTTGTATAAGAGGTTAATGTTAATTTTTTAATCAATAGCTGTAGGAATAGGAACAGGGGGATAAAATCAAGATAAAACCATTTTTTCAATTTAATTTATTTTATTGAATTCTTTTTGTAATCAAAAGGTAACGAAAATATTTCAAATATATTCTAACCAAGTACCGAAGTACGATTACTATTTCAATTTAGGTTTTATTAAATAGCACCAGGAGGCGCTGTTCGCACGCGCAAATAAAAAACGAAAGATATGTATTCGCGAAAGCGCGAGAAAGAAAGATAATGAGTAAAGAGAGAGCTAACTAAGTAGGCATCAAGTTAGAAAAAACAAGCTAATTATCAGGAAGTAGGTAGGGATAGCATAGAGAGCCTCGCACAGTAAACGCAGCGCGAAGCTCGCTCTCTCGTCGCCTGACTGCCAGTCAAACTGGTCGCTTGTATATTTGTATCCAGCTAGAGGTCCAACGCGCCAAGGAAACCCTACTAAAAAATGTCAGGTAAAAAATCACCTGATTTTTCACTTGATTTCTCACCTGATTTCTCATGCCAAAATCTCATGTGACTATGAGCGTAAAAAAACTAAGTTCCAAACCTATCGAAAAATTCTAAGTTTTTATCACGGAAAACAACATTGAGAAGTATGATTCTTTTTTCATTTTTCATAATTTGAAATTGATTTTTTATACGTAGAATTTCAATTTTTTAATTTCATTTTTCTGGTCATAGAAATAAATTTCAAACCACTCTAAAAATTATAAGTCCCGATCTTATAATTTTTAACACAAGCCTCTTTTATTTACGTGAGAGAGAGAGAGAGAAAAACATCAAAAACACATGCACAAGAAGCCTCTTTTATTCTTTTATACACTATTTATGAGTTGAATTAAAATGGAAAAAAAAGTGTGTACATACTTTTGATAAAACTACACTATTTATAAGTTAAGATTTTAAAGTTTTTACTATCGTAACCACGTGCGTCCGTTGTTCCTTTACACTAGAAAAAGCAACACATTTAGCTATAGCTGAAACGGCTCATGCGCCTCCTGTCGGCACCTCTCGTGCCTCAAGCGAAAATATCTCTCGACAACAGACCTAACGCAAACTATTGCTAAAAGAAATAATACGCTCGTATTTATGAACTATTGTATTCTGTCTATGTCTCTCTCATAACAAGAAAGAAAAGACAAGCGATACTGTGCACGTTACGTTTGTATAAATTTGTGCGAATTGTATTTTAAAAAGTACGATGAGAGATGTATTATATTGAGACAATGCTCAGGAACATTTTACTAAATGTGTTGCTTTTTCTAGTGTAAAGGGACAACGAACGCACATGGTCACGACAGTAAAAACTTTAAAATCTTAACTTATAAATAGTGTAGTTTTATCAGAAGCGTACACTCTTTTTTCCATTTCGATTCAACTCATAAATATAGTGTATAAAAGAATAAAAGAGGCTTCTTGTGCATGTGTTTTTGATGTTTTTCTCTCTCTCTCTCTCTCACGTAAATAAAAGAGGCTTGTGTTAAAAATTATAAGATCGGGACTTATAATTTTTAGAGTGGTTTGAAATTTATTTCTATGACCAGAAAAATGAAATTAAAAAATTGAAATTCTACGTATAAAAAATCAATTTCAAATTATGAAAAATGAAAAAAGAATCATACTTCTCAATGTTGTTTTCCATGATAAAAACTTAGAATTTTTCGATAGGTTTGGAACTTAGTTTTTTTACGCTCATAGTCACATGAGATTTTGGCATGAGAAATCAGGTGAGAAATCAAGTGAAAAATCAGGTGATTTTTCACCTGACATTTTTTAGTAGGGAAGTCTTTTCACGTTGCCACGTGTTCGGTGTCTCATCCCGAGCTCATACCATAAGGCCAGGAAGTTGCAGAGAGAAAAACGTGCAGAGAAAGATCTGCGGGAGATGGGCCTGCCTCGTCAATCTCGGTGGCGTAAGTTTTTTTGTAAAAAGAATTACATTGTAAAACGCGGTGCGAGTCACAGTAAAGTAATTTTTATCTCTCTCTTTCACGCGAATTGGTTGTAACTACTTTGCAAGCGTATTACCTCGTTTAAATCGAGAAAAGAATCACAATACTTTGTAAAGATTTAGTATTATATTTTCATTGTGAATATTTCATTATTTAGAATATAATTTCAAGATTCTTTTATATAAAAATGATGTTAAAGATTCAATATAACCTCAAATCATAATCCTGCATGCTCCTTTTTTATCTTTTTTTATTCTTTATAAGAAAGTATCAGGGTTGAGAATTCACCCTAGAGAAAATGTAATTAATATTTAAATCATTCCTATATTCGGAGTAGCTTGGTCTACGACTCAGCAGTAACAAGAGCGAGAAAGTTCTCACTCTTTTTGTATCATGGTGTGCTCGTCCTCGCTAAAGTCGGGGGATGGGGTGTCGATAATGATTAGAATCTCTTTAAGATCTATAGTGAATAAAACAATAAAATCAATAAAAAATTGGCTTCGTGCAGCATGTCCTCTAAACCCCAAAACGCGAGCACGCTACGTTACAATATAACGACGCTTTTTTAATACAACACAAGTTTTTTGTTTTTTTTTTTTTTTGTTACAAAATTTTTCATTTTAGATGCAAGGTCGATCTCTACAGGGTCACCGTGATTCAGTTCACTATACTTTTTATATCACAAGTACGTGGATATCCGAGTTCCTCATTTAGAAATATCGTTAAATTCCATATTTACGGCAAAGTATTATAACGAGTTCTAATCAATAAAGTCATCTAATTACACAAAACATAAAATATTAATTTATTCAATTTATAACGAGCACATCAATTTTAAATTTAAAGCTAAGATTAAAGATGATTATGTCATGATAATCTATTGAAAAAATTACGAATATTTAAGTATATTAATGTGAGAGCCAACTTGTTTAGTCAAATATTAGTGAAGCTTATTCTGTTACTGGATAAAATTATATACATTAATTAAACTGAATTATTTTAACAGAACTTTTTATTATATATACCAACCTCATAATATTTTATAATTTTGACACATGGCCAAAACTTAACATACAAAAATATGTTCTATACTTAATTTTTTAATCATTGTAATTTTTCTATAACTGTTAAACCAATTAGTTATTTACGCATTTTTTTCGAGATGTTCGATCTTAATTTTCGTGTTGTATAGACAAAAATATTTTAAAATTATTTTTTTCTAAAACAAATTTAATGATTATTGATAAATTTTATCATTAAAAAAAAGATTATCACAACTTTAGAAAAAATTAAATAACAATTCGAGTCTCTTAAACGCTTGCTGTGAATTAAAAATAAAATAAAGTATCTGATAATGAAAAAAAAAATACAATTAAGTTATACTTCTAAATTCTTATATAAATTTTTTTTTAATTAATCATGATTTTGAAAAACAAATCTTTACAAATGTAATCCGTTATTTAGATACCTTTATTTTTAACAATAAATCAATACCTAATATATTGATTTTATACCAATATCAACATATTATTTCAAAGTTTACATATATAAAACATTATGATACTAGATGCATAAATGACCTATTACGGTACGACGTGCTCATTCGCGTCGTGCGATAGACCATTTTAGCCTATCAATTAAAGATTTCAATTTAAAATCCTATAAAATTATATTAATTTTTGAATAGAAAATTATTATATACAAACCGATTAAAATTTTAGATCCTGGTGTTATGTAATAATTACTATTGAATACAATTGAAAGATGAATCTGACAAATATTTAAATCCAATTCAATTCAAACGTAGATTATAACATAGAATCCAATTAAAGGGCAAGTTCAAAAATTTTTAACTATTGGTTTTAATTGAAGAAACGCTAATACAAATTCCCAATTCAATCTCATTAATTTTTTTTATTGGTTTTAATCGGTTACAATTGATTCTTTTAAGCAATTACTATGTTTTATTTCACTTTTGTTTTTCAAATAATTTATCTAAAATTTAGACTGTAGTCAAATCATAAGTTTATATCTATGAATTTCTAAAATTTGAGAAGCTTTACATTCTTATTGAAGGATAACGCACTTTTCTTATAGGAATTGGGTCCCGGTCAAATTAGCTGAAAATGTAGTATATTGTAGTATATGTGAACCTGATCAAAAGACTCCATGGGCACAACAACCAAAAATAAGCAGATACCCCTAAAACTACCTTAACCCCTAGAAACCATCCCTACTAAACCACAGCAGGTTAATCCACCTAACCATAGAAACAGCAATATTACTCGCTTGGATTTCGTGAATTAATTGAGTTCTGCATCACAAGCGAGCTCACCCACTCACCCCCTAACCCGTAGAAACCACCTCAATCAAACTACAAGCAGGCTAACCACCCATCAGTAATCTATTAGATACTTTTGCATTCCTTTGCTTGTAATTTCGAATTGTTCATAGCTTTCACTCAAATGTCCAGAATGTACCTGCAGCCTGTCTAGGGGTCCAGTATCCAATATTTTAATTTAGTCGAGTACTCCACGGTTTTCCCGAAGATACTCGTTTTTAATTACAAGGTTCTTCGTTCGATTTTCTGGGCGATTCTCTGAGTTCTCCGCTCAGTTCTTTGGAATCTCCGAGCAGTTTTACAAATTGTCCATTTTCAATTATTTACTCGATTTTCTTTGCCGTAGAATATGTAAGAGTTACACAGACTAATGTTGGTTTGTCTATTGTTGTTTATAATCATATATCATCGTGATGTATATATTATTGAACACAATTGATTATTAATAACATAAATTACTAGTATATTCATAACTCATTGTGAACTGTTTTTATCTTTTTTTCATTTTTCCTTTACTTTTCTTCCCTCTAACTCAAAACTTATTATACTACAATCTTTCATTTTTTTAATTATAGCTTTGCGTATGTTAAACTGTTATGTTTGTGACCAACGGTTTGTTCTTAGAGTTCTAGCACGTATTGATAGTGATGATAATGCCATAAGACGAAATATTGCTATTCAGAGACGTGATAATTTAAATAGACCACCACTAGATGTAACAGATCGTACCAGATTATGCATTAATTGTAACCGTTCAATTATTGATGAAATTCATGCACTAGAGCTTGATCCTTTTTGTTTGAGACTAAATGTTTTAACACAAAATAGGAATAGTACATGTCTGATTTGTAATAATGATGCCGATCTACAAAGACTAAATGTTAATTGTAGAGCAAATGTTTTCATCCAGAGAAACATATACATTCCAGAACAAGTAAGATCTTGTAGACATCATTTGAACGAGAAAGGTTTTATCATACCAGCTTCATGCCTCGGACTGCGATCTATTCATAGACCATGTGTGATAAGAGGACAGCATCTTCAGTTATTTCTACAAGGTCTTCGAGAAGTAGCAAATGGTATAAAAAGGATTGATGATGAAAATAGTTTAACAGAAACTGAATTTGAATGTTTCTGTCCTATGACTAAAGGTCAGTTTCAGGATATATTCACTTATTGTGACCGAGTGCATATAGGAGATCAATATAGGTATATAACAAAACGCGATTCACTCATTTTTCTTTGTAAACTACGCCATGGGCTTTCTGATGAATTTCTTGCCGCTATGTTCCAATATCCAAGTAGATCATCTGCTAGTGGAGTTATAGCTACAATTAGACAATCTTTGATGCAACGGTTTGTACTTAAGAATATTGGTTTTAATGCAATTACACGGGACCAGCATATTCAAAAACATGTTACGCCGTTTTCTAACGAACTTTACAATCCAGAACCACGTATACCTCGAGTTATTGCTGCTATTGATACTACGTACTCTTATATACCTAAAAGTAGTAATTTTAGAGCTCTTCGTCAATCATACAGTGTTCATAAGGGACGTCACTTAGTCAAACCCGTTTTAATAGTTGCTCCCAACGGATATATTTTTGATATCCAAGGTCCTTATTTTTCTGATTTTAGTAATAATGATGCATCTATTCTTGATAATGAATTTGAAAGAGACGCTCAAGGAATGAGAGCATGGTTTCAGGAACATGATATTGTATTACTTGATAGAGGATATCGAGATGCAATTGAGTTATAAAAAAGGTTAGGTATTGTGTGGAAAATGCCGTCTTTTCTTCGACAAGGTGATCTTCAATTAAATACAGAAGTTGCTAATGATTCACAAATAGTAACTAAGCAAAGGTGGATAGTAGAGGCTAGAAACGGTCATTTAAAAACAATATTTAAGTTCCTTGATCGAATGATTCCAATACATCACGTTCCACAGTGACTTTTACAGAATATGTGGTGCTATTATTAATAAATACCATCCAACTATTAATATGTGTGGAGCAGATATTGCAATGGCTCAAATATTACTTGAACGAGCTAAAGAACCAAATGTCGTTCAAGCATTAGTTGAAGTTGACAGACTTGATACGAGAAATACTCAAAGATGGGTTAATTTAGATGCTGCAGAACTAAGAGATTTTCCAGAGTTGACAATAGAAAATCTGCAAGATATTACTATTGGTACATACCGAATAAAACTTTCGCCATCTTATGTGCAAGACAAATTGCAGAAAGATGCAAATGAAGAATATCATGTTAAAATGTTAAGAGATCAGAACCGATTACTGCAACCAGGCTTCATGAGGGTGCGAATTTTCTCTCACTTTCGTAATGCAACTAGGTATCAACTTTCGATAGCATATCGACCAACAAATGAAAATGAGAATGACCAAGATGAAGTTAATAGTCCTATAAATGGCTATTATTGTACTTGTAAATCAGGTGCCCGAACTCTTGGTACATGTGCACACATTGCTAGTGTAGTTTGGTATTTAGGATATGCGCTTCATCAAGAAAATATACGTTATCCACCTGTAACACTAATTCAATCTATAAATGATGCAGCCAACCGACCACATGCTTGAATTTCGATTATTTATTTCATTACAAACCTAGTAAAACATTTTTCAATCGGCCCTTTTCAGGGCCAAGTGATGTACAAAATCCGATCGCGCGACCTCCACGCGGTGTACATTGGCTAACACTAACGCCAACGGTAATGTTTACTATCAGTATATAAATAATAACAGGTGAGAAATATAAAAAAAAATCATCATAAATCGTAATGATTAGCCTACTTGTGGTTTCGTAGGGGTGGTTTATGAGAATTAGGTGGATTAACGGATGGGTAGTTGAATAGGTTGAAGATAAGTAAGTTAGCTCGTTTATGATGTGAAATTAAATTAATTCACGGAAACTCAGCGAGTAAACTCGCTATTCTCACAGTTATATGGGTGAATCTGCTTGTGGTTTGATAGGGGTGGTTTCTACGGGTTTGGGGATAGGTATGTGAGTTTGCTTGTGATGTAAAATTCAATTAATTTACGAAAACCAAGCGAGTAACTTCGTTGATTTCATAGTTAGGTGGATTAGCCTGCTGTGGTTTGGTAGGGATGGTTTTGTAGGGGTTAAGGATTACTTTTAGGGGTATCTGCTTAATTTTGGTGGTTGTGCCCATGGAGACTTTTGATCAGGTTCACATATACTACAATATACTACATTTTCAGCTGATTTTACGGGGACCCAATTCCCATAAGGAAAGTGCATTATCCTTTAAAAATTGATTAAGTCAAGAGTCTATGCCTCTTATGATTAGACATGACTTGAGACTTCTTGTAGAAGGAGGACAAATTGACAAAATTCACTTCAAAAGTCACAAAATTTTTATAAAACTGTTTTCGGCTATTTAAAAGAATACTCAAAACAATATTATGATTTCAAAAAATTTGATTGAATTTAGTTAGATGAAATATCCTCAGGATGGAGTGATGTAGAACCAAGTGTAGCACATTTCATTGAAAACCTAAAAGAAAATATAAATGAAAATAAATATTTCGATGAAATATGCAGGTTATCCATTTACATAAAAGAAAATGTAACAATATTGGATTCCGACAAATAGTCAGCTTCACAAAGATGGATAGATGTTTTCAAATATTTTGAAGAGGTTGGCCACTTATTAACGCAATATGTTTTGGCGATTCCGGGAACGAATGCACCAACCGACAGGGTTTCCTCTTCAATAAATGCAGTGTGGACATCGGAAAAAATACTTTAGCCATTGATACTTTAAGCGCTTGTTTGGAATTAAAATATAACATGGGGACATGGAATGAATTCCGTGAAATATTAGATCAGAATTTCGATTTATTAAAACAAATTCGCGGAGTAAAAAATATAAATTCAAGTCATGTAATTAAATATAATGGTAAGCTTTGATCCATCCCGCATTCCGTGTATCCATAGTTGGCTACCTTAACTATGTGCTAACTGATACCGTAAGAGGACCGCGTAGGCCGCTTATGATACGGGCTCGTGCTCGTGCGATGCCAGTCACACAGTCTTTGTAAGCTATGGCATTTGGCGCCACTATAGACAGGTGGACGCCTGTATTTACGCCAATGTCTTTTTAGTGTACAAATCAAGTCAAGTTAAGAAGGGGCCGAACTATCTGTCTTTGTCTAATAGCGTTTTTCATCATTTATGTAAACACTATCCGGTATAACAAGAAAAAAATAGCAGCCCCCGCTAGATATTAGTATAATAAGTGAATTTTGTAATAACAAACAAATTTTTTTACCGCGTAGTTTTTGAATAATTAGAGACCTACCAAAAAAAGATAGGTTATATTCTAGATGGGTAGTAGGTCTCTAATTAGTCAAAAACTATGCGGTAAAAAATTTGTTTGTTATTACAAAATTTACTTATTATACTAATATCTAGCGGGGGCTGCTATTTTTTTCTTGTTATAAAGGATAGTGTTTATATAAATAATGAAAAACGCTATTAGACAGAGACAGATAGTTCGGCCCCTTCTTAAGAAAGGCATTTTTAAGGACTGAAAGCTAATATTATAATAGTCAATATAATAAAAGTTATGTATACAATTTTTTAATAAAAAATTTACTCATTTCAAAGAATTGTTTTATTAATAAATAAAATGAAATATTCACTATTTTCCTCGCATTCAATTTCTATAAAAAGTATCCGTTAAATGGAAAATAATGATATGATTTTGGATCACACACTGCTAAAAAAATGATAATCGCTACCATTACATGTAATGGAAGTGAATTTCAAGCCAGTACATTAAATGTACAGTGACAGTGTGACAGCATAATAACTGCAAAATGCATTAATTTTTATGCAAACTACATTAAAATTCATGTATTTTACAACGTAAATACTGCTATACCTTAAATTATTTCACTTTACCGCATTAAATTACATATCATTTTTCACAGTGCAGTTTGTTTCTGAAGGGAACACAAATTTCTTTTGACCAAAATTGGCTTTTTTAAAATATAACAAAATTAATCAATGTATTGAGAAAAAAGACAAATCAATAGCTATGTAGGAATCACAAGGCACATACTACTTACAAGTGTGAAATCCAACAATCGTAATGTAATAGTTAATATGTGATTTTAGAAGCGAAAAAAGATTGTATGAATATTAGAATACCTCAATGTAGTTATAAATATAATAAACAAATAATTTCAAGAGGACAAAATACGGATAAAAGAGTAGATTAGACCTATTAGAGAATAAAATGGAGAAGGATAGGTCTAAATACTGTTAAAGAATCATGATTAAAAATTAAATCACTAGAATCTAATAATTATTTACTGGTACTAACAGTCTTAGAGAAAAGTTATTTTTTCTTTGACACAATAAATCGAAACTTTTATTTGATAAATAGTGATGATTTTCATAACAACCAAATATAGATTCAGCTATAATCAAAGTAATTGTAATTATAATAGTAACAAGTGTTGTTTAATTAATAATTGAGCTTCTAATTGATAAATAACATTGTACTTCATAATTTTTAAACTTATTCTAATAGTTTTTAAGTATTAAAACCAGACGCTTATGTTTAGTATGTGAACAGGCGATTTTCAATAAGAAAAATACATGAAAACACATATTTTAAACTGTCATAACTCTTTATTGATGGCTCTAACTACCGTGATAAAAAATTTATTTCAAAGTTTATGGAAAATGAAAGAAAATAAGCCCTCGAAAAGTAATTTCTGAAGTGGCGAGCAATGAGTAATTTCAATTACTATGTAATACATATAAAAACCAATACAAAACTCCAAAATTCAAATCTGTAAGAAATCATGCTCACTCTCTCCTTCATTTACAACAAGAAGTATTCTTATGAATTTCTCTCTAAAACATCAGGATTTTCAGAAAAAAATAATAAAGTTGGGTCTTTTCAAAAATTTCCAAATTTTAAGAATCTATAGCTCTTGATCCCACCAATCTAAATACTTGAAAATTTTTTTACATATTTTGGGTAACAAGAAGAATATATTCTTAGAGCTTCAGCAATTTTTATTTTTTTGCTCTTCCAGTTGGTGTGAAATGTCCGATATATATATATATATATATATATATATATATATTTAAATAAAAGGCTGCCAAGTGCCTTAGCGCAATGCTTTCTCATAGAGCTCATTGAGTTAGAGTAATTTGATTTTATTTTCTTAAATCTGATTTCAACGTAAAAAGCATAATTTCTATTCAAGAAAAATTAAGAAGGAAAAGTAAGAGTGAGAGTAAGTGTGAGAGAGTGATTAGGAAATAGAAAGAGAGAAAGATAGTTAAAAATAGTGTAAAAATGAGTATTAGGGTGGGATAAAACGAAAGAGAGAGTGAGGAAGAAAGAAAAGAATTAGTGAGAGCAAATCAAAAATCAGAAGTGATCTAAAGATACACTGAAAAAATTATTTTTCAAAAGCTTGTTTTCTTCAGACAGTAGCGAATCAATTGTATACACATTTTAGAGCAAATCTATTGGATGATTTACGTAAAATAGAAAAAAAATGGAAAATGAAAATTTTTTCAACATTTTTAAAATGTCCTAAAATTAAAAATACGTCAAGAAAATTAGTTTTTAAAAGCTTGCTTTCTTATGACAATAGCGAATAACTCGCATACAAATTTTGGAATGAATCTATCAAATAATTTACGTAAAATAAAAAAAATTGAAGAATGAAAATATTTTTCAATTTTTACAAAATGCTCTAAAATTAAAACTACGCCAAGGAAATCAGTTTTCAAAAGTTTTTCTTCTTTCGGCAGTCACTATCACGGTATTCTACTGTGTTTAAATCTTGCGCGCTTAGCTATTATAATAGGACAGACGCTTGGTCATGTATCTCGTCTAAGACGAGTAAACAAGCGCGTATCTTGATGACTGGCAGGCAAGAAAGAAGCACGCCGGCCACGAGGCGCATCAGAGAGAGTTTCTGGCTACCGTTGCGTTAAAATGAAACCCAAGTCACGCTGTGCTCATTAA
Organism: Anastatus disparis; assembly: GCA_017163975.1. Classification (NCBI taxonomy): domain Eukaryota; kingdom Metazoa; phylum Arthropoda; class Insecta; order Hymenoptera; family Eupelmidae; genus Anastatus; species Anastatus disparis. Next base: position 768,456 of record JAFFSR010000407.1, read on the forward strand.
AAGATTTCGCCACGTGGTCTTATAATACGTTAGACTAAGTTCGCAATCAATAGCGCGAAACATTGTCTTAACTAAAAGTCATTAGTTTATACTGACTAGCGTATTATATCATATTTACTAATTGCAACTCTAAGATATTCTTTTTGTAGAATTTTGCTTGGCCGCTTCTGGTGCGTCTTATCGGTCAGCCATTAAGTGCAAGCAAGCACCTTGATCTGCATATATCAGGTTCCACCGATCTATATAAAGATAGCCACGTTGGCAGAGCTCAGCTGAATTCAACGATTAGGAAGAGACGTATTCCACTGATCTACTTCAGAGCATCTACGTATTGGTTATGTACGAGAGAGAAGTTACGGTAACAGGCGAGCGGGGTTTACGTGCACGTAGGTAATTAATGTAAGCAGGCCAGAGGGGCTATTCAAGTAACGATACACATGTATGTATCGCGACGATAGTTGTCGGCAAGAGAATAAAAAGTATGCGCGCGCATACATACATATGTATCGTTACTTGAATAGCCCCTCAGGGCTTTGCTGTAAGTACAATTATACAGCGCGATATCCAAGTATCTCTTCCTCGAGTTCGGGTAAATTGTATCATCGGCTAAATACCGCCATAAGCGAGTTCTATTTAGTTCATGTCGCACCCTCCCTTAGCTCGGTCTCTTATTAGACGCGTATCCCTATCAGCACGAAAACGTTTCAAAAACGTTTTAGGAACGTTTTATGGTAAACTGATATACGTTTGTAAATTTCGTCAAAAATACGTACTTAAAATGTTTTTTTAAACGTAAAACATGTCCGCATATTTTAGATTCTCAAGAGTAATATAACTTTTATGGAACGTTTAAGAAGCATTTAGAAAACGTTTTTTTATGATAATTTACGCAAGCTTAAATATCCAACCGTTTTCTTAACGTTTAGAAAACATTTTATTTAGTATAATTTTTTCTCTATATGATAATTTTTTATAATGATAAAATAAGTCATTTTTTAAACAGTTATAAACGTTTGGACATTCAAGCTTACGTAAATTTTCATCGAGAAAACGTTTTCTGAATGTTTCTTAAACGTTCCATAAACTTTATATTACACTTGAGAATCTAAAATATGCGGACATATTTTACGTTAAAAACGTTTTAAATACGTATTTTTGTCGAAATTTACAAACGTTTATAAGTTTACCAGAAGACATTTTTAAAACGTTTTTGAAACATTTTGTGCTGTTAGGGATATTACATTTTATATATCATACAATTTTATTCTCGTTCAATTTATATTTTATCTCCGCAATCCTTGTGAGCAGTTATCAATTAATTATTTACGAAATATTACATAGTTTGATACAGTGCGTCCCATAACTATAGAACCACCTAAGATTTGGATGAGACTTTTATTGGAATATCAAAAAGGATTGCGATATCGTTTTAAAAACTATGGAATATTTTTAAAAACTAATCTCAAAAGAGAAAAAAAATCATTTGAACATTTATTTAAAACTTTAAAAAATTTTTTACCGTAACGATTACAAAATTAACATAAATAACACTTTTCATTTTGTTCTATAACTATAAAACCAGTTGGAAAATTTCATCATAGAATCAGCGATGCCGATAGTGGTAGCGTCGGAGCGGGAAATTTAAAAATTTCCAAAATAAAAGTATTAAAAAAAATACATTTCCTTCATACCCGTGCCGGAACTTCGCCTAAAAGTGCCTCTTGTGCGGCAGGAAACGGGCAAATTACATTCGTGTTTTTCTTTACAGTCACATGCTCAGTAGCCATTGCGCACCTCCATGCTATAGTAGTTTCGGTCGCTTCACTGTCTGCTGCATGTTCCGAGTATATCTATATATATTCAGTTTGTCTAACCTCTGTTATTATACATCTAATATTATTAAACATGACTGTTAAAATTATGAATTACACACAGACGTTCTTTTTTATATGAATTATCATTTGAATATTTACTGTATATCCTATGTCATCAGCTATAGGATACATATGTTCGGTTTTTTCACATTTCTTTCATATATACACAAGTTTTTTTTAACTTATGATATTTTTTTCACGATACTTGCAACACGCTTTTAGACACTTTAGAAATAAAAATACAATAAAATACTTGAATATTATGTTCTTTTTTTGTTTCTTTACACGTTTTATTTATTTGAATTTTTAAATAAAACGAATTATTTATCCAATGTTAACCGCTATAGGACTTTTATTTAGTATTCTCTCTCTCTTTCACGCTCCCAACGTATACTATAGTTGCTTGCGAATGCGCGCTACAACAAACTAAAGCATCAAATGACTTTTTACTCAAAGTTATTTCGATGTATTTTTTTACTTAAAAATGAATTTTTATTTTTTTGGGATGGCGGAATTCCGGCCGGGCATGAAAGAAAATCGTATACGCTCCTCGGTACGAAAAAGGCTTATCATATGCGCGTGTTTAGCTTAGACGCGCATATAATGAGCCTGTTCCGTACCTCGGAATGTAATATACTATTTATGATTTTATAATTAATAATAAATTCAAAGAAAGAAAGTTACTGTAACAAAATAAATTTATTGCTGTTATTTATAATTTTTTAAATAATTTAAAATTATGCAATATTTATAAATTATAAATAAGTGCAATAAATTAATTCTGTTATAGTAACTTTCTTTCTTTAAATTTATTATTAATTATGAAATCATGAAAAGTATTTTTTTTAATATTTTTATTTTGGAAATTTTAGAATTTTCCGCTCTGACGCTACCACTATCGGCTAAAATGGAGTTTTTGACTGTCACAAAATGTGTTTTAACGGTCAACGGTTTAGAATTAAATTTTCATTGCTGGATATTTTTATTATCGCACTTACACACTTTATAGTTATATTTAAAAGAAATTTACTATAATGCCTCGAGGTAAATGCTTATCTGAACAAGAAAAAGGAAAAATCTTAGCGTATCGTGAAAGTAATATAAGTATTCGAGAAATCGCTCGAAAACTTAAAAGATCGCACAATGTTGTTTTAAATTTTTTTAAAAATACTGCTTTTTATGGTAAAAATAAAAAAGGGGGACCAAAGAAAAAGGTAACTACACGGATTGAGCGACAAATAATAAGAACAGCGAGTAACTCTACAAAAAGCTTACGAAAAATTAAAGAAGGATTGCAATTGGAAATTTCACGCAGTACGATTCATAGAGTAACTAAAAAATCAGAACATCTCGTAAGACAAATGTTGAAAAAGGCTCCAAAGCTATTGCAACGCCATAAAGAGACTCAGCTTGAATTTGCAAGATTTAACATAAACACTGATTGGAATAAAGTAAGTAAATGAGTGAGTATTGTACTAATATCGTAACAATATTGTGAATTATGAATTGAAGTTTAATTTATTTAATTATATTTCAAGGTTATTTTCTCAGATGAAAAAATATTTAATTTAGACGGCCCTGATAACAATCACTCTTATTGGAGAGATTTGAGAAAGGAACCTCAGTATTTTCCACGCAAAAATTTAGGAGGCAGAAGCTTAATGGTTTGGGGAGCTTTTTGTAAAAATTAGCTTCTACGTTTAGCTTTTCTATCTTGTAAAATGAATGCAACAGAATACATTGATGTACTGCAAAATCGATTACTACCTTATTTAGATCAAAACGAAACAGAAAATTTAATTTTTCAACAAGATAATGCATCAATTCATGCAAATAAAGCTACAAAACAGTGGTTTGTTAATAATGAAATTTTAGTTTTATTATGGCCAGCTTGCTCTCCAGACTTGAATCCGATGGAAAATTTATGGACTATTCTTGTACGTAGAGTGTATACTGAAAATAAGCAGTACAATACAATTAATGAATTAAAGAAGGTAATTTTAGAAGCTTGGAGTGAAATCGAAAAAGAAATTATAAAAAATTTAATTGACAGTATGCCCAATAGAATTTTCCTGGTTATACATAACCATGGAGGACCAATTGAATATTAACAAAATAAATTTAAATACTAAAATTACTAACAAAAATATTATATCATATCAAGGTATTAATTTTATGTCTCACAAATATAATTGCTCTGTTTTCCCAAAATGGTTTTATAGTTATGAAACGGATAAAAAATGTAATATTGTATTAATTTTGTAATTACAACAAAATAAAAAATTTTTAGTTCTATAATAAGCCTTCAGACGATATTTTTTTTCTTTTAAAAGTAATTTTTAAAAATATTGCATAGTTTTTAAAACGATATCGCAATTCTTTTTGACATTCCGATAAAAGTTTAATCCAAATCTTAAGTGGTTTTATAGTTATGGGATGCACTATATAACGTATTTTTAAACCTGCATCACGAAGGAAAACTGCGCTACCGGCAACGCGTCTATCGATCAGGTAAGAGAGAGAGAGAGAGATGCAGTGAGTGTAGCAAGCGACAAGTATATCAATTAAGATCATGTCGCTCATCAATAATTTTATTAGCTAGCACAATCGGAGTTTGCATCGGAGTATTTAATTAAATTATTATAGTTTTCAGTGACTCCACCTATAGTTAAATTTATATTTAATTGAAGTTAATTTTTTTTGCAATTTGAGTACAATTATTTTTACATCACAAATAATTTCCATGCAAATTTTTAAGCAAATTCTTTGAGTAGTTTACGTAAAATACCGAAAAATGAGAAATCTAAATTAAAAAAAAATTCTAACAAGCTCTAAAATTAAAACAACGCTAAGAAAACCAATTTCGTATAACTTCCGATTCAGTTATACAAAAAAATAAATTGCATGCAAAATTTGAAGCAAATTCATTGAGTAGCATATATAAAATACAAAATTAATGAGAAATCCAAATTTTGATTTTTGCTAAATGACTCTGAAATTAAAACTACGCTAAGGAAATTCATTCTCAATAGCTTCCCCCAATCTTTATCCAAATCTTAGAGCTCTTAATTTTTTATTAGTATTGGCGACTACTGTAGGGAAAAACTCATAGCTGTAGTTTCATTCTATTTTTTTTTTTTTTGTCAGTCAGCAAGTAAATCCCCATTACCGAAAAAACCAGAGAACATCTGTTAAATGCCCTCGATAATTTTTGAGTCTGACGGAGATTTGAGCCCACTATCTCGAGAGCGAACGATTTTCAGTCTTCTAAGCGCTCTGTCACGTGCTTTAGCTGATTGAGCCATAGATGCCTCTTCTCCCTGTGTTTGACACTAACTAGGAGAGTGTCACACCTCCGGATCACGGATTTTGCTCAAAATTCGGGATAAGTTTTCAGATGATAAAATATGAAAAAAGCTAAAGTTATAGTCATAAACACTCAATATTTCCCTGGTTACAGGCAATTGAAGAAAATCACTAAAAAAGTTACTAGATTTTTAAACGCATATAGTTATTTAGTATTGATAGCTAGAAGCTTAAACCTTTTTTTAAATTAAAGCTGAGCTCAAATCCTTTCAAAATAATAGTTATAGCATGTAAAAATATTATTTTTTCCCAAAGTTATAGCGTAATAAAGATTGGACCTGAATTTTTATTTAAAAATATTAATTAATAATAAAAGCTAAAATTAGGTCCAATCTTTATTACGCTATAACTTTAGGAAAAAATAATATTTTGATATGTTGTAACTACTGTTTCGAAAGGATTTGAGCTCAGCTTTAATTTAAAAAAAGGTTTGAGCTTCTAGCTATCAATGCTTAATAACTACATGCGTTTAAAAATCTAGTAACTTTTTTAGTGGTTTTCTTCAATTGCCTGTAACTAGGGAAATATTGAATGTTTATGACTATAACTTTAGCTTTTTTCATATTTTATCATCTGAAAACTTATCCCAAAGTATGAGCAAAATCCGTGATCCGGAGGTGTGACACTCTCCTAGTAAGTTGAAGATGGTCAAAACCACGATTTATACGATTTTTCGAAACTTTGAAGGACTTTATATTGGTCCATTTTTAACCAAATGCAACTCAACAAAAAAGTAGTAGTATTTTTTGTACCGAATCGAAAGGAGTTGGTAGAAATAGCGGAAATGAAGAATCAAAGTTTCTAGAGAAGTTTAAAATACCGTGAAATGACAAAAAAGATTTCACCACTTCAAGCCACGCAGAACGGCTCTAGTTAGATGGAATTAAGTTCAGCATAGCTTGTTTGAAAACTTTACACTAGACCTTGAAAAATCAACATGCTGAATAGCAAAATATTAAAAATTATAGTTTTGGCAAAAGTTTGAAAATTAACAAAATAGAACAAAAAAATGGCGTTTTCAAGTATTTAAATGTTCATATATTATCAAATAATATCTTTATATAATATCTGTAAACGGTTGAAATTTGGCATGAAATGTTTTTTTATGGTATAACAACGAATCGGAGCGATAAAATCAATTCTTTTTCATCAATGAAAACATTGCTTTTTTCGATACGAGATGCGGCTTTTTCTATATTTTTTGCTAAAATTATTAGTCTTCATAGAAAAATCAATTCTCTAATTAGAAAAGGACAGATATACCCGAACTGCTCTTAATAGTGTATTTCTTACCGGGTCGGAATAATATATTTCTTTCCTGACCAGATATATTGTCACATTTTAAAGTATATTTTTAGATGCACTTTCTTGTAAATAATCTTCCCTTGACCTAAAGGTCATCCTGGCCACCTGGACATCATCTCCAGGAAGTAACTAAAATTTCTATATTTTCAATTATAATACTAGATGCACTTCTCCGTAGTTAATGCCTCGTTGACCTGGAGGTTGGTTATGTCACCTATACATCAGTCCAGAGAGAGAATAATATTTTTGATTTTTCGATTATAATACTAGATGTGCATAATACTAGGTGAGCTAGTATTATAATTAAATATTCAGAAATATCAGTCACTTCCTGCAGATGATGTCCAGGTGTCAAAGATGATCTAAGTTGACGTAACATCATCTACGAAGAAGTGCGGCTAATAATAAAATTTGATATTCAGAAATAATAGTCACTTCCTGTAGACGATGACCAGGTGGCTAAAGTGACCTCCAGGTCGGTATAACATTATCTACAAGTGAGTGCAGCTAGTATTATAATCAAAATTGAGAAATATTAGTCACTTCCTGTAGATGATGTCCAGGTTTTTAAGGTGATATCCAGGTTGACGTAACTTCACCTACGAGGAAGTGGAGTTAGTATCATAATTAAAAATTTAGAAAATTTGGTTACTCAAAGTAGGTGACGTCCGAAAGCTAAAGTGGCCCTCAGATTAACGAAATATGATTTTCGGTAAAGTGCAATAATATTCAACTAATATCAGAAAAATTAGCCGCTGTGACACGTAAAATAAACGCACTTATTTGATGATAATAATAATACCCGAAATATTGGTGTCATCATAAATTATAATAGTGATAGAACAATTCTTTTCGTTTCTATAAAATTTTAGAATTGGTTTCGATAATAAAAACTTTTTTGCGTTCTAGGGTTAAAAAACATGCGCAGACACATGTTCACCAACGTCTCTCTCTCTTTCTCTTCTAATACATCTATGCATATTTAGGCGTAAATGCCTCATTATAAATTTTAAAATAAATATTACGTAGATAAATTAAACTTAATTTCAAAAGTTTAAACCATTTATTTATTATTTTTTAATTATCGATACACTAATATACGTGCACGGATATATGTCAATATACAAAAATATATATCTATTATTTCATTACCTTTCGATTAGATTTTGACTATATTTATTAACCAAGAATAACCGGTTAATAAATGATGAATGACCTTTTTTGAATAGTCTATTTTCTACAAGGGATATTTTGTTATTAAAAGAAAAATTTTAGAATTGAAAAATTTTAAAAAAAAGTTGCCGAATCCTTTGGCGCAATGCTTTCTCATAAAGCTCATTAAGTTAAAGTAATTTAATTTTTTTTAAATGTAATTTCAATGTAAGAAACGTAATTTCTATTCAAGAAAAATTGAAAAAAGTGAGAGTGAGTATGAGAGAGTGATTAGGAAATAGGAAGAGAGAGACAGGGATAGATGAAGATAACGTAAAAATGAGGATCAATCTGAGATAGAAGGACAGAGAAGAAGTGAGAAAGTGAGAAAAGAATTAGTGAGAGCAATAAATCAGAAATTAAAAGAAGTGATCAAAGAACTACTCTAAGAAAATGATTTTTTAAAAACTTGTTTTATAAAGACAGTAGAAAATAACGTGTATACAAATTTTAGAGCAAATCTATTGAGTAGTTTACGTAAAATTAAGGTGGCCAACTATGAACACACGGAATGCGGGACGGATCAAAGCCTACCATTATATTTATTTACATGACTAGAATTCATATTTTTTTACTTCGTGAATTTGTTTTAATAAATCGAGATTCTGATCTAATATTTCACGGAATTCATTACATGTCGCCATGTTATATTTTAATTCCAAACAAGCGCTTAAAGTATCATTGGTTAAAGTATTTTTTTCTGACGTCCACATTGCATTCATTAAAGAGAAAACCCTTTCGGTTGGTGCATTGGTTCCCGGAATTGCCAAAACATATTGCGCTAATAAGCGGCCGTTATCGAACAACCGTTATGGCACTCCAATCTCTTTAAAATGTTTCAAAACATCTACCCATCTTTGTGAAGCTGACCATTTTTCAGAATTCCATCTTGTTAAATTTTCTTTTATGTAAATGGATAACCTGCATGTTTCATCGAAACATTTATTTTCATTTATATTTTCTTTTAAGTTTTCAATGAAATGTGCTACACTTGGTTCTACATTACTCCGTTCTAAAGATATTTTAAGTAACTGAATCCAATCAAATTTTTTTAAAATCATAATATTGTTTTGAGTATTTTTCTAAATAGTCGAAAGCAGTTTTATAAAAATTTTGTGTGTGACTTTTGAAGTGAATTTTGTCAATTTGTCCTTCTTCTACAAGAAGTCTCAAGTCATATCTAATCATAAGAGGCATAAACTCTGGACTTAATTAATTTTTAAATTTGTCTTTTAAATCCAACACTATAATAGCTGCTTCAAAAAAATTTAAATTATCACTTTCCAACAATCTTGCTGCATCCTGAAATAAACAAGCATTATGCTGTACAAACTTTAACCAAATTTCAGAACACGGATTATTAAAAAAATTATATAAAACAATCGGTGCTTTTTCTTGCGATAAAAAATTCGATTTGAGTGCTGGAAACATTAAGAGTATGCGTTTTAATGCTGTGATCAACGCAAGCCAGCGTGTTTTGCTATAACCTAAGAATTTTTTATAAACTATACCTACATCACCACGAAATTGCTTCAAATCGTTAGTACGTACACTATATATATAAAAATGAGAATAAATTTTTACAACAGTAGATTCAATATCGATTAGTAGCAAATCACAAGCTGTTTGCACTGCATTATGAACAATATGAGCACTGCAACCTACGCCAACGATATTTCTATCTGAACCTTTTTTCAATTTATAATATAGTACATTGTGTACCAAGGGCACAAAATAAGGCATTTCGGCCAGAGTGCGAATGAGCGCCAGAGCGAAGCGAGGGCGCTAAATTCGCAATAGGGCTGCGAATTCTTTTGCGCACGTAATACACATATTGTTTTTTGACCCTCAGGGCGCGAAATTCTATTTTCTATGCTTGTCAAGCGGGCGCAAAATAGTACATTTGTGCCCACTTGACAAGCGTAAAAATTGAATTTTGCGTCCTGAGAGTCAAAAAACATTTTTTCGTCTTTGGTGATGCACGCCTTTGAAATTCGTATTCGCATTGTCACCGCAAAAAGCAATAACTTGGTTTTCTATATTATTATTTTTAATAATACACATTATATTATCATAAATCATATCAGATGTTTCGCCGAGTAAATCTCTAAAATCTAAAATTTTTATTTTAATTCCCTGTTCAATATGAAAACACCTAACTAGGGTAGGAAAAAGCTTAATTTCTTTATGATTCGGAGCATCAGAGTATATACTCACAAATTGCACAGATTCAATTTAGCTTTTTAAAATAGATCTGGAAAAAGGGGCAATAACATTATTAAAGATCGCTATAGTTTTTGTTCTACCGCACCTGAATTTTTTATCAAAATTATATTGAATTAACTTCAATGTACACAGAAAGGAATTTGGCAATGCATGATTACTATTTTCTGATCATATAGGATTTCAAAATTATTTGAAATAATATAGTATAAATTTGGTAAAGCATTTTTCTCAAAATTGTAATATAACATTTCAAGAAGCTTCGAAATACCGAACGCTATGCTTGAAATCTTACATGTCAACAAAGAGAAAAAGAATCACAAAACTTGACATCCCAGATGTCTAGCGCATTGAATCCTGTATTTCAAGGATCGTTGAAATGATATAATACCAACTATTTCATTAACAAAGTTGGAAATAGTAATGTATTATTCAATGGATGTTCATTTAGTATTTCAATCAACATTGAAATCTTCTATTGCCAAATTTCTTTCCGTGTACACTCCATAGAAGCGAAGCTTTGATTGTGATTAACAGTATGAAATGCACATACTCCTTCGGATTTGGCAATTTGAGCCTCTTTATAATTAAAATTTTCACTGCATAAATATTTTGAAATTGATGAATTAGAGATTGCATCGACTGATTTAATGTGTTTGTCACTTTTAAAATGTCGGCTTATATCATTTCTATCACCATGTGCAATTGAAAATTCTGCATCACATGTATTGCATCGTACGTCGTCTTTGTTTTGGCCTTAATGAAGAAAAGGAAATTCCTTTTGTTAATCAGAAGTAAATTTGCATGCACGCTTTTGTTTCTTTGTCTTAGATGCCATTATGCCATGAGTATAAATAAATAAACTATAAAAAAGACAATTAAAATAAACGTAATGCAGATAAATCAAACAAAAAAAAGTAATCAGATTACCACTGCTTTTAGATCTTTTGAATTTATATACACGGAAAAAAAGTTCTGTTCATTGTGCTTGAGCCAAATATGTGGTATCGGCTTGGGGCTGCTAATACTTTAACGGCGGTAGAGATCCACAGTTTTTCGTAACTATTCAGTAGAAATAGGATTATAAGTCAGAACTTTTGTTATCTTAAGTATAGCTTATACGTTTCTATGCGCGCGAAAGATGAATTTTAAAAATTGGCATTTAATTGGTTTTTTTTTTCAAATCCAATCGCGTTGTAAATGCGGGACATGCGGGACAAAACCTTACTTTTTCGGGACGTTTTCCAGGACAAACTTCAAACCGGGACAGACCCTCTGACAAACCTGGATCATCTAGGTAGTCGTCAGGTTGGCTACCTTACGTAAAATGGAAAAAAAATTGAAAATGAAATTTTTTTTCAAAATTATCTAAGATAAAAACTACGCTAAGAAAATCGGTTTTTAAGAATCATCCTTCTTTTGGTAGTTGCAAATAGTTTCAATGCAAATTCCAAAGCAAATTCATCAAGTAATTTATGTAAACTGAAAGAAAAAAATGAAAAAATCAAAAATTTTTTTCAATGTTTCAAATGGTTCTAAAATTAGAATTACACTAAGAAAACCAATTTTCAATAGCATCCCGCCTACTAAGACAAAAAAATAAATTTTATGCTAAACTGGAAGCAAATGCCTCGAGATCTATTGAGCTGAATAAATAAGTTTTTTTTCAATTCCTTTTTTGAAATTTTCAAAATGCTCAAAAATTAAAACTACGCAAGGAAAATCAATTTTCAAAAATTTCCCTTCTTTTGGAAGTCACAAATTATTTTCCTGCCAATTTTAGAACAAATCTATCGAGTACTTTACGTAAAATAAGAAAAAATAAGAAAAGAAGAATCCAAATTATTTCAGGAAAAAATTTTTAACAAAAAAAATACGATTTCAAAATTAGTGCACTAAAAAATAACAAATAATATATTATCCTTAGCAATTATACGCATACTACGCATCTAACACATGTATAGCAAACATAGACTATCAAAGGATTTGCAAGAGCACAAACGAATTATTTTTCCATTAGGCTGCTTACAATGAAACTAGCTAATAGGTAAGACCATATATACAAGAGAATATTAAAATTTTCGAAATCGATGCCAGCCTAAAAAAATAGCTTCAAATCTAAAAAAAAATTTGGAAACTAAACAAAGGAAGCAATAGCTACCTGATAAAACGATAAAAAATATTAAGGACGTTTCCCTGTCATGATTATTTTTGAGTAGTAATCTAGATCATCGACACTTAGTTGAAACTTGGCAACATTATCCGTTATTCATTTTTTTGCTTCACAATGTAAACATATTTGATTATAGACTATAGGTATTTATACATTATCACCGTGTATATTCGATTCATGTGTAATACTTCATAAATTTTTATAATGAAATAAATGCTCACCCTTTTAAATGATTTCAGAATCTTCAAAATACTTTTATTTTTATTGATAAATTATTATTTAGAATGTAAAATGCTATATAACCTACATTTCGGAAATTTCGCCAAATATCGCTCTCTCTCTCTCTCTTTCTTTTAATACAGAAAACGACGTTGCCAAGTTTATCCTAAATGTATTATTTTGACAATGTTTCATTAAATACTCTAATGAAAAGCCTTACAACATGCGTTGAAACTTTGAGGGTTGAATCATCAAATATTTTTTTATTTATTATCAAAAGATTGTTTGAATGTGTCATTTCTAAAAGGTTTTATTGATAATTTCAAACGCAGTCTGATATAACCACGTGTTAAACCTCCAATTTTTTCCCTTATATTTCTCAGTTATTAGTATCATAAGGTATATTTGTGTGAGTTCAAAATACACTAAACTATCATAATACAAATTTCAGCAATCCCTGTCATTATTTTATTTAACGGGGCAACGTCCTTAAGAAAACTATTTATCAAAATAGTTTTCATCATATTTTTTTTACATTTGAGGTAGTTATTTAGGCTTGCACCAGAACTTCTTATATTTTTATGTATATATTGTCTTACTTTAAGCTAATTTCTTTGTGAGCAACCTAATAAAAAAATAATTTGTTTGTGCTTTTGCAAATAATTGGATAGTCTATATATTCGCTACTCATGTGTAAGATGCGTAGCATGCGTATAATTTCTAAGGATAATATATTATTTGTTATTTTTTAATGCAACGTTTTTGAAGTCGGTTTTTTTTAGATAAACATTTTTTATTTTCTACTTTTCAGTAAAGCTCCTTGCTGAAAGAACAAATATGAGTAGACCTACTAATCAAATATTTAACGCCAGCTTAAAAAAATTGCCTCAAATCTAAAAAAAATATGATAAGAAATATTTTTATAAATAGTTTTCTGAATATTTTTTAACATTTCATTAGGTATCTCTCGCTTCCTTTGTTTTCTTTCGAAATTTCTTTTCTAATATTTATCAAATATTTTTTGGCACACCGTCCTTAATATAAAAAATAATTTTTATACAAATCGAGCTATCCCTTTAAGAGTTATGCACAGATATAGTAATTTTTTTACGAGGAATATTTTTTGTTTTTAAATAATTTGCTCGGACTAACTCAGTATTAGCCCAGTACTTATAAGACAAGTATGGGACCTTTCTAAAGACATACTCTATCAGATAGAAAAAGGTATTTTAAGAATAATTAAGTTTAGAAATGATGGAGTTTCAAAGTAACAAACATAAAGAAAAAGAAAAAATTTAATCGAATTGAGAACCTTCTCCTTATTTTAAAGTTGGTTAAAAATAGCATCAGTAAATAGGCTATGCCGGTTCCATCCCGCTGCGATACCAGCACACTTCCCCGCCCCCTCTGCAATAACAGAGCTGTTTAACAAAGGGAAAGTCTCAAAGAGCACAACGTGAGAGGGATCTCCATAACTAATTGATAAATATACAAGGATAGAATGCAATCCCCTGAATATTTCGCACATACTGTCAAGCTGCTTCAAGATTTGTTGGAGTATCAGAGAAATGATCAAGCTGATATCAATGACTTCGAATCTTGGAGAAGTATGTGTACTGCTGCCATTGATTACCTACGTGCTGACGTGCTTTGATAACTTCTCAATTATATAATCATTAGAAGAAAAAGTGTCAGACTTCTATGGTTCATCTGCTCACCATCCAATCCAAGCTGCAAAGTCTTCTGAAAATAGGCGGTCGTGTATAGGATTCAGTCGAGAACGAGTTGCAACCTGTCAACAATCAAAAGAGCGTTCAATATGATAATTTCCAATCAGCGTTCGAGACTCGCATACGATCTGGTGTGATTTCCGAGCTAGGCTATCTGGATATCATTATATTCTCGAGCAGTGTTCAAGTCAAAGATCACTGATGCTTTCAAGGAATATGCAGCAATCAAAGTCAACGCTGAGCTGTCGGCAGAATATACGGTTCAGAAGTATGATTCGATAGTCGACGAAGTTAAATATTTCAAAATGGAGAATGCTGCCATCTTCCAGACTACCGACATCATCCAATGGTTTGACGGCAGCGTGAAGCAACCCATTCTTCAGGAAATGGAGGAGTTCGAGCAGAAAGGATCTGGATGGAGCCTGCGAGAGATATTGAGCCTAACCATCAACATCAATAAGCTCAATCCAAAATAAGAGTGCATGTGTGAACGTGCAAAACAACGACGAGCAGTGTTTTAAGTGGGCAATATATCTGCGCTATATCCAGCTAATCGGAATCCACAGAGTGTAACAAATACGAAGATTACAAGGGCGTGCTCGACTTTAAAGGAATAGATTATCCAACTCCAGTAAAACAGGTGGCTAAATTTGAAAATCAGAACGACGTCTCCATTAATGTGTACATATTAAAGAAGTCTGGCATCAACTATTCAGTACATCCATGTCATGTCACCTCTTTAAAGAAGGATTGTTACGTCAATTTATTGCTTATTCAAGACGTCTACGTCAATGTTGATGAAGAAGCCGGCAGCAACGATGATGATTCACATCTAAAATTTCATTATGTGTGGATCAATAACTTTTCACGACTAATAGGTGGTCAAGTCAAGATATCTGCATTTCTTCAATAACAAAGAGAAATTAAAAAATCATAAAGTGGACTGCCAGCAAATGAACATATGCAGGATTCAATTGCCTTCGGAGGAAGATAATATGCTATCTTTTCGTAACTACAAGAACAAAATTGAAGTCACTATCTATGCGGATTTCGACTGCTTGTTAAAACTTGTGGAGGACAATGGTGAAGTCTACCAACAACAATAGGCCTACAGCATCAGCTACTACGCAAAGTGCAGCTTCGATGATAAAAGGTCTGGCTACTTCCGCTACAAGCAAGAAGAAGAAGATGTGAAGACTCCTGCTCATTGGTTTGTGGAGAAACTAGGAGGATTAGTCAAAAAATAAAATTCATTGTATACTAATCCTAAACCCATGGATCTTGCAAGAGAAGAGGAAGCTGAGTTCAAAGCAGCGAGGTCTTGCCATATTTGCAACAAATCTTTTGCTTCTGCTGCTATCAAAGTTCGAGATCACTGTCACCTTACTGGGAAATTCAGAGGAGCTGCTCACGAGGGATGCAACATCAATTTCAAAGACGCACAGTTCATTCCGGTAATATTCCACAATTTGATTCGCTATGATTCACACTTCATCATCAAGGATCTTGCTAAAGCTGACAACTTTAAAGGACGAATTCAATTGATTCCAGAGAATAAGGAGCGCTACATTTCCTTTACTAAATATGTAGAAGGAAGCGATGTGAGTTCCCATTTCCTAGACTTCTTCAGATTCATGGTATCGTCTTTTGAGAAATTGACCTCGTACCTGGATAGTATCAATATAACAACGCAGATCTTCCAAGAATCCAACTACACAGATGAGCAGATCAAGTTGCTGGTGAGAAAAGGGATCCTCCCTTACGATTATGTAAGCTGCTTAGAAAAGTTGGAAGACAAGGAGCTCCCATCAAAAAATGATTTTTACAATAAATTGAACAAGAGCCAAACCAGCATGGAAGATTACGAGCACGCTAAAAATGTGTGGGAAAAACTCAAGATTTAGACGCTTGGAGAGTATTCAGATATTTATTTGAAAACAGATATACCCTTATTGGCCGACGTCTTTGAAAATTTTAGAGCAACTTACATGGACGCATACGGATTGGATCCGGCGCATTATTATACGACTCCAGGCTTGACATGGAATGTTATATTTAAACATACTAACATCAAGCTGGAGCTTTTAACGAACATTGATATGCTCATGTTTGTGCAGAGAGGCATCAGAGGAGGAGTCAGTCAATGTTAACAAGTTTACGGAGGACTATAATCCAGCTGAGGAAGATAAGTACCTCATGTAACCACTTTGATGCTAACAACCTATATCGATGGGCGATGACTCAACATCTACCATACGGAGATTTTAAGTGGGGCGAACTTGATTACATCAACGAGCATCTCGAATTCATCTCAGAGATCCCAGATAATTTAGATATTGGATTTATTTTTGAGGTGGATCTACAATATCCTGCAGAAATTCACGATGCCCATAAGGATCTGTCTCTGTGTCCTGAGCACCAAGCGCCATCTGGTAGCAACTAGAAAAAGTTGTTAACGACTCTCCATGACAATCAACGTTATGTGATCCACTACAAAGCGCTCCAATAAGTAGTAAAGAATGGACTGATCATCAAGAAAATACACAGGATGGCGCAGTTTAAACAAGGTCCATAGTTGAAGACGTACGTGGATATGAACACGAAAAAAAGGCAGCAATCGAAGAATGAGTTTGAAAAACTATTCTTCGAGCTCATGATCAACTCTATCTATGGCAAGACCATGGAGAACGAGCGCAAAAGAGTGGATGTTAAGCTCGTTAACAAATGGAGAGGACGCTATGGCACAGAGGCCTTAATTGCAAGTCCTAATTTTCATAGCAGGTCAATATTTGACGAGAATCTCGTGGCGACTCAGCTAGCTAGGATCAAGATTACAATAAGGAAGCCGATCTACGTGGGACTTAGCGTATTGGACATCTCCAAGACCATGATCCACGATTTTCACTATGGGTATATGAAGAAGAAGATCGGCAGTAGACATAAGTTGCTCTACACAGACACAGATAGTCTCATCTATGAGATCAAAGATGAGAACATCTACGATAAGATGAAGAAGGATATCGAGAAGTTCGATACTTCTGATTATTCTGTAAATAACCAGTTTGGACTCCCTCTGGCGAATAAGAAAGTCGTAGGACTTTATGAAGGATAAATGCCGAGGCAACATCATGACCGAATTTATCTTTCTTCGTAGTAAGATGTATGCTGTTCGCATTCAAAACGAGAAACCTATTAAGAAAACCAAGGGAGTCAAGACGTCTGTAGTGAAGACTCGTGTAGGCTTCGAGGACTACCGTAACTGTCTGTTCGATGGATCGACGATGCGATGTCATCAAAATAACATCAGATCCAAGAAGCATCGTGTGCAGACAGTTACGGAGAGCAAGGCTGCGTTAAGTCCTCACGACGATAAACGTCGTCTTCTCTCCAACACGACCGACACACTACCTTGGGGCCATTACTCAGAACTCAACGAACAGGAACCTCTTGAGATGATGAAGGAGTGGGAGGTGGAAGAGAGAACTTCTGCTTCGTTAGTAGCTGTAACTTCGTTAGGCTTCATACCAATAGTTCGATGTTTTCTATCATTGTAAGCTGCTGTTAGCTTGGGTAAGATATTAAGCCATTTATAGTTTCCAGGTAAGCTGAACTCTACCCACATCTAATTTTTCAGTATACGATTGAAGCGTTCACGAATGGATGCTTTAAGATTGCTATACTGGGAGTATAGATTAATCTTTTATTTTTCCATAAGACTTTGAAAATTCGTATTATAGAACTCTTTACCTTTATCTGTTTGTAAATTCTTTGGTACTCGACCTTTACATAAAATAGATTCCATAGTATCGGCCACATTTTGTCCAGTTTTTCGTTTAATAGGAACTGCCCACGCATACTTTGAAAATACATCTATTACAGTAAGCATATATTAAAAACCTTTATTTTCTTTAGAATAAGGTTGAATTTTTACTAGATATGCTTGCCATGTCTCATCCAAACCTCGCACGTCAAACTTTTGACGTGAATAATCACGACGTGCTGGCTTGTGAAGCTCTTCTACTACTCTTTGACGTTGTTCCATCGATGGTTATCGATTGACTGTTCTGCACTAACAATGACAATGCCTCTTTTATTGTCTCGATTTTCGTCTGTCTTTGTACGAATTTCTTATCGAGTTCATCTCTATGCATTTCTACGATTTTATTTAGATTATTAAGATCACTTCTCAAACTAGATATTGAACCTAATAATCTTTAAACTTCCAATATTTTAGACTTTTCAAACAAGATAAGTATTAATAATTTTTCTACATATATATGGCTAGAGTAAATGACAACATTAAAAGTATATTGTCGTCTCAGAAAATTGTAAATGGCTATATAAAAAATATTTAATAGATTTCTCTCACCTGACCGCAGCGCCACCCTATATGTAGCGACGAAATAGACCCGACTGCCTCTTAAAAAAAATTAAATTCCACCAAAATTTAAATTTTTAATACTCTTGGTTTTATTAATAAACTATAATATTTCTTTACACTTGCAAAAGGAAAAAAAATTACATATACGCCAACTCTGATTATAAACATTATAAAAACGCTGCCAAGTGCTTTGGCGGAATGCTTTCTCATAGAGCTCTTTGAGTTTCATTAATTTTTTTATATTTATTTAAATGTGATTTTGATACATAACTAGTGGGCATATATTTGCACTTGACTTATGTAATTCTTATCTAATTCTGGGGTAAAGTGCTGCTGCAAAGTTCTTACGGAAGACTGCTTCAATTCTGCTGCAACCTTTTTCATTTCTTCTATTAGATTTGCACATTTGAATGAGCGTTATTTTCACTTGTTCAACATCGTAGTTATTAATGTCTGTAATTTTTTCTTCTTCAGCAATATCACTATGAATTATTATTTTATCAAGACAATTCTTCAAACTTACAGTTCATGTTTATAGCAACATTACAACAAATTGCTTTCCACATTGAAAGAGATTTTTTAACTAAATTTTAAATAGGTAAATGCCAATAAATGAGCATATTGGCATGATGCTGGTACTCTTTCTGTATCACTGAAATCATAATTTAATAAGGTTAATTTGAATGTTAACCACTACATTTTATCCAATGAAATACAAGTATTATCATCGATAACATTATATCCTATAAATGTTACAAGACCTTTTCTGACTTATTGAGATATAATTAAAAAATTCATTTTTTAATATATAGTTACGTTTTCACGTTAATGATTTATAATCTTGTGGATATCTTTTTATCACAACTAAGCTTGGTAAATCCAAGTAATCAATTTTAGTAACGGTAATTAAATTAACAAGATGATAATTAAAATAAACTGATAGATTTATTATTACGTTAATCGAAAGAGAGAATTGTATTATAGATATATTTGAGTGAGCGTCTTTTTTTAATAGCTCAACTTCATAATTATTAATATCTGTAATTTTTTCTTCTTCTTCTAATTTTCTTCTTCTTCTCTTTTCTTTTTCATATTAGCCTCCTAATAGCAAATAATTAATCAATTTAATTTTATGATTAAAAAAAATTATTAATAATTCAACTTAATTCGTTTATTTTCCAAAAAATGGCAACCTTTTTCACTTCTTCTATTAGATTTGCACATTTGAATGAGCATTATTTTCACTTGTTCAACATCGTAGTTATTAATGTCTGTAATTTCTTCTTCTTCAGCACTATCACTATGTATTATTATTTTATCAAGGCAATTCTTCAAACTTACAGTTCATGTTTATAGCAACTTTACAACAAATTGCTTTCAACATTGAAAGAGATTTTTCAACTAAATTTTAAATAGGTAAATCCCAATAAATGAGCATATTGGCATGATGCTGGTACTCTTTCTGTATCACTAAAATTATAATTCAATAAGGTTAATTTGAATGTTAAGAAGGGGCCGA
This sequence comes from Anastatus disparis, assembly GCA_017163975.1. Classification (NCBI taxonomy): domain Eukaryota; kingdom Metazoa; phylum Arthropoda; class Insecta; order Hymenoptera; family Eupelmidae; genus Anastatus; species Anastatus disparis. Next base: position 788,458 of record JAFFSR010000407.1, read on the forward strand.
ACTATCTGTCTTTGTCTAATAGCGTTTTTCATCATTTATATAAACACTATCCGGTATAACAAGAAAAAAATAGCAGCCCCCGCTAGATATTAGTATAATAAGTCAATTTTGTAATAACAACCAAATTTTTTTACTGCGTAGTTTTTGAATAATTAGAGACCTACCAAAAAAAGATAGGTTATATTCTAGATTGCTAGTAGGTCTCTAATTAGTCAAAAACTATGCGGTAAAAAATTTGGTTGCTATTACAAAATTTACTAATTATACTAATATCTAGCGGGGGCTGCTATTTTTTTCTTGTTATACCGGATAGTGTTTACATAAATGATGAAAAACGCTATTAGACAAAGACAGATAGTCCGGCCCCTTCTTAACCACTACATTTTATCCAATGAAATACAATTATTATCATCTATAACATTATATCCTATTTCTTCTTCTTCTCTTTTCTTTCTAATATTAGCCTACTAATAGCTAATAATTAATCAATTTGATTTTATGACTAAAAAAATTATTAATAATTCAACTTAATTCGTTTATTTTCCAAAAGATGGCAACCTTTTTCACTTCTTCTATTAGATTTGCACATTTGAATGAGCTTTTTTTTCACTTATTCAAGTACGTAGTTATTAATATCTGTAATTTTATCTTCTTCAGCACTATCACTATGAATTATTATTTTATCAAGGTAATTCTTCAAACTTACAGTTCATGTTCATAGCAACTTTACAACAATTTACTTTCAACATTGAAAGAGATTTTTTAACTAAATTTTAAATAGTTAAATGCCAATAAATGAGCATATTGGCATGATGCTGGTACTGTTTCTGTATCACTAAAATTATAATTCAATAAGGTTAATTCGAATGTTAACCACTACATTTTATCCAATGAAATACAAGTATTATCATCGATAACATTATATCCTATAAATGTTACAAGATCTTTTCTGACTTATTGAGATATAATTAAAAAATTCATTTTTAAATATATAGTTACGTTTTCACGCTAATGATTTATTATCTTGTGGATATCTTTTTATCACGACTAAGCTTAGTAAATCCAAGTTTTCAATTTTAGTGACGATAATTAAATTAACAAGATGATAATTAAAATAAACTGATAGATTTGTTATTACGTTAATAGCGAGAGAGAGAGAAATGTTTTATAGATATATTTGAGTGAGCGTTTTTTTTACTTGTTCAACTGTTTCCGCACCTCGACTACTGCTCAGTAGTTTTACTCGATGCTTCGCAGGGGTTGAGAAGACGCTTACAAAGACTACAAAATTCATGTGTGAGATATGTAATGGGTGTGAGAATGGGCGATCATATCTCTCCTCATAGAGCTGCTCTTGGTTGGCTGCGTACTGATTCAAGGAGACAGTATTTTATGGCTGTACTTATGTACAAAATCGTGTGCATGAATACTCCAGAGTATCTAGTGAGTCTCTTTACTAGATATGTACCTAGGGTAGCCACTAGAGGAGAAATTAAGGACTTCGCAGTGCCCTTCATGCGTACTGAGACTGGAAGAAATTCCTTTCAAGTTCAAGGTGCGCATTTCTGGAACTCCCTGCCTGCCGATATAAAAAATCTTCTATCGCTCAGCAGGTTCAAGTCGGCTTTGAGGAGGTACTTACTCGACCTCGAGTGATCTTAATTTTAAGTATTTTAATTTTATGTTAATTTATTTTGTTTTGTCTTATATATAGATTTAAGGTGTGAATGTATTTATTAGCGCGAATAATGGTTGAATGAATATTTTTATTGTAATTTATGTTTTTATGCTTTCTGCGTGTATTTAGAGTAGTCTGTGATATCGCTTTTATATAGTGACTTACTGATACAGTATTATATATTAATTTTAATATTTGACTGTGATATCTTATCATATTATGTGCAATACTTTATACAGAATTATTATTTATTGCTTGTAATGTAATCTGATGTATTACACGCCTTTTTGTACTCTTTTACAAAATATATTAATATCTATCTATCTATCTATAACTTCGTAATTATTAATATCTGTAATTTTTTCTTCTTCTTCTTCTAATTTTCTTCTTCTTCTTCAAATGTTTTTTCCATTTATTAAAAAACAATTTAATTTATAATATTTAATAATGATTATATTTAAATACTTTATTGAATGTAATAATACAAGTCAACATCTAAATCAATAGTACTATTATAAATTTTCAAGAGTAACTCAGAAATCAAAAGAAGTGATCAAAAAGCTACGCTGATGAAATTATTTTTTTTAAACTTGGTTTATAAAGACAGTAGCAAATAACTTGTATACAAATTTTAGAGCAATTCTATCGAGTACTTTATGTAAAATGGAAAAAAACTAAAATATGAAAATTTTCTAAAATGAAAACTACGCTAAGAAGATCGGTTTATAAAAGTTATCCTTCTTTTGGCAGATGCAAATTATTCCCATGGAAATCTCAAAGTAAATTCATCAATTAACTTACGTAAAATACAAAAAAAAAATTAAAAATCGAAAATTTTTTCAAATTCTTAGAATGGCTCCATAAAAAAAAATACACTATGAATACAAATTTTCAATAGCTTCCCGCCTAGTTATACAAAAACATAGATGGTATACAAAATTTGAAGCAAATCCATCAAGTAATTTTCGAGATCTAACTGGTTAAATAAATTAAGTTTTCTTTTCAAAATTTCTTTTTCTAAATTTTAAAAATGCTCTAAAATTAAAACTACGCGATGAAAATCAATTTTTGAAAATTTCCCTCCTTTTGGCAGTCGCAAATAATTTCCCTGCAATTTTTAGAACAAATCTATCTAGTACTTTACATAGAATAAAAAAAAATAACAAAAGAAAAATCGAAATTTTTTTGTAAATCTTTAAAATTCTCTAAAATTGTAACCACGCTAAAAAAATTAGTTTTCAAAAACTTATTTTTTTCAGACAATAGCGAATTTATTGTATAAAAATTTTGGAGAAAATTTATAGTATAGTTAACGCAAAAAAGAAAATAAATAAAAAATAAAAATTTTTTGAAAATCTTCAAAGTGCTCTAAAATTAAAACTGCACTGAGAAAATTAGTTTTCCAAAGCTTATTTTCTTCAGACAGTAGCGAATTAATTGCATACAAATTTTGGAGCAAATCTATCAAATGGTTTTCGTAAAATAGAAAAAAATTAAAAATAAAAATTTTTTAAAAAATTTTAAAAATGCTTTAAAATTAAAAGTGCGCTAAGAAAATTAGTTTACAAAATTTTTTATATTTTTGGCAGTCGAAATTAAGTTCCATACAAATTTTCGAAAAAATTCTTCGAGTAGTTTACGTAAACTACAAAAAAATGAAAAATCGAAATTTTTTTAAAATTCTTAAAATGATTTAAAAAAAAAAACTACGCTAAGAAAACCAATTCTCAATAGCTTCCGTACCAGTTCATCAAAAAATTCAATTGTATGGAAATTTTGAAGTAAATCCTTTGAGTAGTTTTTAAGATTTTATTAACTTAATAAATAAAAACATTTTTTTTTTTAATTTCAAAATACTCTAAAATTAAAACTAAGCTAAGAAAATCAGTTTTTTTAAATTTATTTTATCCGGGCAATCACAAATAAATCCCATGCAAATTTTGAAGCAAATTCATCGAGTAGTAAACAAAAAAAAACCAAAAAACGAAAAATCGAATTTTTTTTTTTTTTTTTTAAACTTTAAAATAAAAACTACGCTAGAAGAACCAATTATCAATAGTTTCCCAACAAGTTAGTCACAAAACTAAATTACATGCAAAATTAGAAGCAAATCCATCGAGTAGTTCTCGAGATACAGTTAACTAACTGAATTCATACATCCACACACACACACACACACACACACACACACACACACACACACACGCACGCACGCACACACACACACACACGCACACGCACGCACGCACACACACACACACACACACACACGCACGCACGCACACGCACGCACGCACACACACACACACACACACACACACACACACACACACAAACGCACACATACACATACATACAGACATTTTCTGGAAACCACTTTTTTCGACTCACCGAGTTCAAATATGTACAAATTAATGAAAAAATAGAAAAAAAATTTTTTTATTGATACAATGCTTTCTCTATGAGAAAGCAAAAGAATGTAATATATTGATTGTTCGCCCTTTGGGGTTTAAGAATAACAGTTTAAGTTCAACTTAGATTATTTTTATTATTTCATTTTCTTAATAATTTTAAAAATAATTATAGAGTGTTTGTTCATATTTTTTAAACTTTATTATAGTTTCCAAATATACTCGGAATAAATAGCAATGATAAATGCCGCTTAGTTATCATTTACCTACTATAAGAGCTACGTTAACACTTGGTCGGGGTACCAAGTACATATTTATAGCTTCAAAGCGTCTTGGGGTTCTGCGCTTCTATTAAGATCTATCTTCGTTGACTCGGGCTTCGTCTGAAACCTTACCATGGTAAAGGTTTAAGAAAAAATCGACGAAGTAAGATTACCTGAGAGAGCTCTAACTGACGCTGATATCATTAAGTATGCCAAAATAATGAAAATTCCAAATTTCCGAGGAGTTTTTATGCGAAATGCATTACCAAAAAGTGGTTCTCGTTATCGTGAATAGGCCACCGTCAATCTTGATGATGCAGATGGACCAGGAACTCATTGGGTAGCTTATCAAAAACGAGGGAATAGCATTGTCTATTTTGATAGTTTTGGAGATCTTCAGCTACCTTCAGATTTGATGTTGTATTTGGGTGTTGATGAAATCAAGTACAATCCTCAAAGATATCAAGACTTCAATACATTTAACTGTGGTCATCTTTGTCCAAAGTTCTTGTGTAGAACTCTTGGTATATAAAGCAAGAAGCATGCGAATAATAACTTATTATAAGTTTAAAAGTCATCTTAGAAGATTTATTGACGTTAAGTCTTTCGGATACGTCATCCATACTCGAAGCACAATATTTTCCGCCTATTGAACTTTCTCCCAATAAAAATTATGTTCTTGGTTTAGTTGCCTTCATGACCTTTAATTCAATACCTAAAATTGATGAGGGTAACAATCTATTCCATGTTGGTAAAAAAGAAATAACTTTACCGACAGGTAGTTACGAAATTAAGGACATAAAAAATTATCTTAGCGAGACATTGACACACAAAAATATCTCAATCAGTATAAAACCTAACAATAATACTCTTCGTAGCGAAATAAAGTGCAATCGATCGATTGATTTTCGACCAAAAAATTCTATAGGACCTTTATTGGGGTTCGCTAAACGTCTTCTCGAAGCAGACGTCACTCACAGTTCGGACTTACCAGTAGCCATTTTAGAGGTCAACACTCTACGAATAGAGTGTGACATCACCTGCGGTGGGTATATAAACGGTCAACGAGTGCAAATGATACACGAGTTTCTTCGGTCAGGAGTTCCTTCACCGGTCATTTACCTTCCGATCGTCATCAAGAGCATAGATCACATTGAAGTGCGCATAAAGGATCAATACGGACAACTTGTTTACTTTCGAGGAGAAATTATTAGCATCGGGTTTTATCATAAACAAGCGTAATGGGCATTGTATTTAATTCTAAAGTTGAAAGAGGCTATAAAAGTAGATCAAGATGAAGACCAACCATCAGTCGGCCAAGAGCAGACGAAGCTTTAACACGGCAAAACATACAGTTCCTGAGGAGTCTCGGACTTCGTGTCATCCCTAGTGGAAAATAACTTGTTTATTCTTTTGTTGTTTACAGAAAAATGGAAGAAATTCTAAACATTAAGTCAGCTGTAACGTATGACAAATCAATTGAACATTACGGGATACACGCTCATCAACCATACTCAGCATTCAACTTCAGCAACAGCGATGAGATTCGCATTGCCATTCAACATCAAGATTTGTGTCTTCTATCATCACGCAATTCGTAACATATTTGTGGTAGATTAGTGAAAGCTAATGGAGCTGCTGTAACTAATACAAAATTATACAACGCCATCTGTCATATGTTTGACGAAATACGTTACGAGATCAACGCAGTAGAAATCGATAAGTGTAAGAATGTAGGTCTGACTACTCTAATAAAAGGTTGATCTCGCTTAATCCCAGTCAAAACTTGATTATTGAGAACGCAGAATGGCTCGATGTCGGAGAAACTCAGCAGATTCAACTAATAAATCATGTTTAGAAAGATAAACCGATCGATATGAGTTTTTGTAGTTGGGATTTGTACGAGTATCCACTACTTCTCACAACATCTATGCATGTTTGGACCGTCAAAACTTCAAATCAGCTGGAAAAGCCACGATTCGTAATACTAGGTTTTCAAACGAATCGAAAAAGTCGGAGAACTATCAACGCGAGTCGCTTCGATCATTGCAATATCAGTAATGTAAAGCTGTTTCTCAATTCTCAATACTATCCGTATTAAAATCTAAATTTAGATATCCCTCATAATCAATACGCAATGCTATACGATATGTACACCAACTTTCAAAGTGCTTACTATTTCAAAGATATCGAGCCTATGCTAAAAAAGCAACATTACATTGAATACTTACCTTTAATCGTAATCGATCGTTCTAAATAAAACGAATCGTTAAAGAGTGCCCCTGTGGACGTTCGACTGGAATTCGAACCGAGAGGTAATTTTCCAGCCGGGACTTCTGCTTACTGCTTAATCTTACATGATCGTGTAGTTCAGTAGAGCGCCGCAAGCGGTAACGTACGAAAACTTGTATGAGCGGTGGGGGAATTATTATAAAAAGCTGACTCGTCAGTAAGAGTCTTTTATTCAGGATGGAGTATTTGGTAGATATGCAAGGCTTCAAACAGCCAGACAATGACCACATTTCCAAAGAATTGGCTATAGTTCCTCACAAAGATGATTCCGACCCTATTGTACTCTTATTTGAGAAGCCTTATCCTTGACATCGACTATCGGATAAATATAAGAGAGAAAACATATGGTTGGAAGAGCATCACCATGGACTATCTTGGGATTCAGGAAATATTCCATACATAGATGTAGTAAAATTACTTAGAGAGGTATTACACGATGCTAGTAAAGTTTTGGTTACGGGCTCCATCAAGAAAGCATGGTTAAGACGCTTCAAATTCAAAGTTGATGATGTAGCAGAAATGGCTTTCCACCGCTAGACAAGATCGAACTTGTTACGGTTTGCCCACATCATAATGGGGTATACAGAGCTAGTTGCGTCCTTCACTACGTAAGACTCATGAAAAAATTCCTCACTGAGAGTATTTTCGAGAAAATGGAGTGTGACTTACTATAAATAACAGATGAATTTGATTTTGGATTCATTCCAAAATGGGACAGGCTTCGACAAGCATGGGAGGATATAACTCCTTTGATCAAAATCGCTCGGAGTACACTTCGCTTCTTCCTGATAAAAGAAAGAATAATGTAAACTGGAGAGAATATTTTTATAAAAAATATTCTAGTATTACACAATCCTCATAAAAAACAAAATCATCTTATCTTATATTATATTAAAGTGAAACCACTTTTTTCTCCGTTTCTCCGGTTCTCCGGTTCTCCGCATTTTTTAAATGCGTCTTTCTTGGGCCTTATATTTTCTTGGGCCTTATATTTTCTTGGGCCTTTTATTTTCTTGGGCCTTTTATTTTCTTGGACCTTATATTTCCTTGAGCCTCATATTTTCTTAGGCCTTATATTTTCTTGGGCATTATAATTTTCTTGGGCCTTGTAATTTTTTGGACTCAATATTTTTTTGGGCCTAATATTTTTTTGGACTCAATATTTTTTTGGGCCCAATATTTTTTCGGTCTCTATATTTTTTTTGCCTTATATTTAATTGAGCCTTATATTTTCTTGGGCCTTATAATTTTTTGGACTCAACATTTTTTTAGGCCCAATATTTTTTCGATCTATATTTTTTGGGCCTTTTTTTGGGCCTTATATTTTGTTGAGCCTTATATTTTCTTAGGCCTTATATTTTTTGGGCCTCATATTTTATTAAGCCTTATACTTTCTTGGGCCTTATATTTTTTTGGGCCTTATAATTTTTTGGACTCAATATTTTTTTGGGCCCAATATTTTTTCGGTCTCTATATTTTTTGGGCCTTATATTTTATTGAGCCTAATACTTTCTTGGGCCAATGAATTCGCTGCCATAGCTGTCCAAGTTACACATAAATAATGTATAGTATGATATTTAAAATAGACTATTAACATGTGAAGTAAATAACTTTTTCCACTTCCACCCGGTTCATCTATAAAAATATATTTTTCTTTACTTTGGTTGCTTAAACTTTTTAGTGTAGAGTCGAATATTTGCCTTAGTTTATTATTTGAAAAATTTATTTTCTTTTCTAATTCATTATGAATATAATTATTATGATTTAAAATTGTTTCATTATTATCTTCTTCTATAAATGTGCTTATGTTAGGTAAATTAAAATCGTTTAATAAAAATCCATTGACTTGTAAATTATTTTTAATAACATTGTGACGTGGTATTTTCACGCCACAATAATTTTTTTTTGTTTTATTTAAATAAAAGAATTATCTATTAAAAACCTATTAAAAAGAAAAGTCATACATAATTCCCCGAGCGTGTAAATTCATAAAATAATAATCACCACACTTGTGACAGCAACCAAGGCCACCGTAAGAAACCAACAGAGAAATAATTCTGTTGTGTTCTTGTTTTCGGTGCTGAGCCCTGGATGTACACAGCTGATCACATAACCTATTGCCAAGTAGCCATGTACGTTGGACTACCGGCTAACGGCACTGACGAAGAAACAACTATGCACATATACACTCATGAGTCACACCGAGAGCCTCGAGCAGACGATTCTCACTACCAAACCTCCAGGAGGTGGCGAAACGGCGCCGACGGCAAAAATATATACGAACACGTGCTCGTGCGAACATGCTATTGTGGCGCTCGCGTAGAGTTAATTAAAAAGTAGAAAGAGAGAGAGATAGATAGAAATAGACTGCTATAATAACTAAAGTCGATAAAGTAGGATAGACACATATGATAAAAAGATAGCGTACATATAAAAAACTTAATTATAATAAAAAGAGATGCTAGATTAACAGATAAGAACTGAAATGAGTCATATTATAGGTGGCGCGCAAAATCTAAAGATATTCAAATAGAATTTAAATAATAATTTCTATTTACTTGTTGTTACGACATTTTAGTATATTTTTATAGATGGCGCTACAGTACACATAAATAAAATAACTGTGTAATTATACGAAATAGTTAAAAATGAAAATAGTTAACAGAATAAAGACTCAAGCGAACCTAAAATAATGAATAATCAGAAATTATTGTTTATATTATTAACTAATGTTTGTTTATGTTATTTGATGAAAAATGAAACTTTTTATTGTAAGGAAATAACGAATTAATTATTCATAGAGAAAGTAAGGTAAACTGTAATCAAATTAAGCGCGCAGATGGCGTAACCCATAAAGTGTAAAAATACTACACTAGTAATAGGAAGTAACATGTAATTTGACTAGCGAGTAGCGAACTACACCAGAATAAGGTGATGAAAAGAACTTTATTTGATTAGTGAGTCGCGAAATAGAAAAAAGATAGTAAATAGGAAATAACAAGAGTAACAAAGAGAGCAATAGAGAAGAAGAAGCCACTGATGCTCAGCGTTCGCTTCCTTCTTCTTCGTGCCTCATTATCGTTTTGTTAGCCCTGCTGCACAGTCATACGTACTATTTTTTTTTCTTTAAAGCTAAATTCTTCATTGTTACTTATTAAAGTTTTTTTTTTTCGTTGTTAATTATTATTGTTGAGTTTCTTTTTTTTTTGTTATTATTAACGATTAACGATTATTTTTGCTAAGTTTTCTTTTATTAAATAAAAAATCGGTCTCGTGTGGGGATCATCACCAACCGCCAAAGGCTATTATCAAATTAGAGGGTTTATAGCACAGATTGCCGGCCATTTTGGGAGACAACCTTCACAGATTTTTGGGTTTTTGTTGTTGCTTCTTCTATTGAAATAAGATAAAATGATGGCCGAGGTCGAGCGTAGCAACGAACAGAAACAGGTATAATTTGTACTAAATTTAATTTTTTTTATTTAAAATTGTGATAAAAAAGTGATAGTGCGCGAAGTTGAAAATACAAATTCTCTCTCTCGCGGTGGATTAATAGCAACGTATAAATTAATTGAATTTGTTGCTATTAATTAACAATTAAGAAATTAGAAAGTAATCAAAATTGTATTTTTGTCGTAATATTTAAAAATTCTTGCGGAGAAATCACGGCAGGCTATATAAATAGCCACGTGGTTCTCTAACCTAAAAGTAATTCGTGGCATCATTGTGAATTAGCGAAAATTTAAATTGTTGTTTTATTTAATTATTGAGGAGAAATTTGTTATTAAATTAAATAGTGAAAAATTAATTCTGAGATCTCCTTTTATATTCCTAACCTAAAACATCAAAGTGTAAGAAGAAATTTAGTAACTTAAGAAGTGATCGTGAATAAATGCTATTTCTTTCTAGTTAATTATATTTGTTGTAAATGAAATATTTAATTATTTATAAATTAAAAATAGTAGTTCATAATAAATTCTAGAAGCTGTTCTTTTTCTTAGTTTTTGATCTTATTGAATTTATATCAAGTAGCTTAAGTTATACTAAAATCAAAAGTCATAGTAATTTAGTTTCTGGATATTTATATATAACATATATATATTAATTTGTGATAAAATATATAACCTCGCTTCTATAAAACGCCTGCTGAAAATTAAAGAGAGAAAGACTCCGAGGAAATTCGATACTAGTGCCACCAATTGGAGAATTGCGTAATCTGAGATACGCACTGTTGTTCGAGCCCTACCCTTATATAACCTAAAATAGATATTGAGCACGTGTTGCTCCATTACTTAATTTTGTTATAATATTAAAGAGATTCAGATTATTATTATTGCTTAATAATTTAAATTAATAACTTTCTTTTCTGTAACTTAGTATATTTTAATTGATTTTCTATATTTTATTATTATTTTAACTTAATTTAGAGAAATCGTCCATAACTTAACCTATATTCTTTCAATTGAATTAATTAAAGTCTATTTAGTGAACTTTACTCCCTATAATTAAATATTTGTTAACTTGTTTATTGAAGAGATTTTATAATTGATTAGAAATTTAAAGGTAGAGTATTTAATTCCCTTCTTATACTATTATTATTAATTTTGTAGGCTGGTAAATCTCAGAATTTGGGAATTATAAACCAATTATTATTTCGTATTTAATTAGATATATTTATAATATCCCAAATAAAAACCACCCTTACAACATTCAATGCAAGATTTTCACCTACATTTTTTTCGTATTTAGGGTGGTAAAATTTATCTTTATATTTTTCATATAAATCTCGTGCACTTATAGGATTATGAAAAACGCAAATAAAAGCAAATAATTCACAAAGAGCATAAGGGAATTCTGTTGAAGATGCTTCTTTCAAGCATCTATCCCATTCTTTATCTTCATTAATTAATTGTTTTGCCTTAGCTGCCTCATAAAACAAATTGTACATCACATCATCAACAGTACGCAAAGCTTCAAAAGACGTGGCTCATTTAACATGTAATAGTAATAACCTAATAAAATAACGTCCTTTATATTTCGGACTTACTAAGTCCATTCTATTGAGTATTGGTTTTCTTTTTTTTTCTTTTATTCCACTTTTCCAGTTTTTCATCAAATGTATAAAAATTTGGTATTTCTGAATATAAGTAATTTCGTGCTTCGAAATCTTCTCTATTCAATTCAAAATATGCTGTTAATGTTGTTCTAACATTTTTTTACATGATCATTTCTTCTTTTCCTTCTTTAAAAAATACGTTTTGTTGATTCTCTTCATGAACGCTTAGACGTTTTATAGTATGTAAAATAACATGTAAAGGATATTCTAATAATCTGTGCATTGCTTCAGGTGGACATAAATATCGTGTATTAATGAATTGTTTGATTTCGTCATATTCATATTCAACATTTTCACTATTGTCATTTTCAAAAGTGTCTTTATTTTCTGATCTAAAATCAACATTTACTTGATATATTTTAATGTATGCACAATCATGACCTTCATAACAATATTTGAATAAATATTTAATGCATTTTACAGTGGAACAAACTTCTACGTTTATGTGTGCATTAAATTTCAATAATAAGTAAGGATTATAACGAACAACGAATTTAGTATCTGCAATTCTTTCTGTAAATTTATTTTTAAAAATAATTTTGACGCCACCATTTTTGCGTTTGTATAGTGGATACCCATTTGATTTAAATGTTGTTGTATTATTGAATTTTTTTGGAAAATTTTTCGTACATTGTTTCGTATTTTTATCCTTACACGGACAATTTATATATATATATATATATTCATATATATATTTTAATACATGTTTATATTTTGCATACCACAGGGACCGTGTATCATAAATTGTTGAACAATACTATATAATTTTGGATAAATATCTCTATTTCGGATTTCTGCACTTATTATTTTATCAACTTTTTCGGGAATGTCAAATTTATCATTTTTATCTAAGAATAACAACATATGCATATGTGGTAATCCTTGTTTTTGAAATTCAATTATATAACTATATGCAATACATTTTCATAATATTCTCTTTTTTAATACTAAATTTTTTAATTCTTCTACTTTTTGATAAAATACCTCTGTTATAATATCTGGTCTATCTATTGCATTTTCATAAATTTCCAAGTTTCCACACTGAAAAAAGGTTGGCGCAAAAGATGCCCTCTTGCGGATATATAATGCTCTAACGGCGGGCTGCCATGTGCGCTTTCCATTTAGAACGTATGCTGTCCGCTTTTGGAAAGCACTCGCGCAACTTTAGCTCATATGTAACGCAAACGTTGAGTATAAGCCTCGTCCTTCGATTTAGGACAACGGTTTAGGACGTGTGTTGCACGGATTAGGACGTATGCTGCACGGAATAAGGAAAACATACATTCAAAACTCGAGCGCTGTTGTTTACCGACACGCGGCGCTAGTAGAGTACCAACCTTTTTTCAGTGCAGTTATTCCTTTCCAATGTGGGTTACAGGTCATAGTTACAAAAAGGTCAGGTTTACCATGATAATTTACAAGTGTCATTGAATTAATGTAATTTTGTTTTAAAAATCGTGGACTTCCTGTAAAGTTTGATGGAAATATTACCATTTTTCTAATTTTTAAAGAATCTAATTTTTTTTTGTTATGTAAATAGTCTATAACACCTTTGAATAAATCACTTTTTAATACGCTTTGGTTTTTTCGTATGAAATATAATCTGGAGATTTCAACTTTTAAGAACGCATCAACAATGAACTGTTGAGATGGATTAAATTCATGTCTAACACTAAATCTATAATCATAAAATTGCAAATTTTTAATATTAGATTTTTTAAATTTATTTTTCATATTTGACATCCATCTAAAACCACCATTAGGATGAATAAGCGGATATGTCATAGGATCTCTGTGTTTGCTAATTGTTAGTATACTAATTGGTTTATCAGACTCAGAGTAAAGGACAATATCACGTTCAATAGGAGGCATATCGTCTTCTTTAACGTATACTATTGCTACTTCATTACAGGTTGGTAGATTATATCTATTTTTATCCAAATTATTATTGCGGACAATAGACATAGTAATAGTTTTCAGAGGACAATTGATTTTTGCAAATCGTTGTAGTTCCTCTTCTCCTACTTCATGCATCATTTTATAGGCTTAAGCATGAGGGTTAATATCTCTTATTAAGTTATCTAAATGTTTTAATAATGTTAAATTTGTATTAACTTTATGTCGTTCAATCGTTACCATTTCATTATCTAAAATATATAATTGTCCATATTTACGTGCTTCATCTTTATTAGGATGAAACGCATATACATTATGGTAAATTTGTCCACATATTCTAATAACTTGTGGTCCTTTACCCAGCAATGTATCGAAATTGGCACTAAAACTTGCGAATGCTAAAGCATTATTGTACAACCTAACATTTCGTCGAAAATCAATACTTTCTTTCGTTAATTCAGTTGCTAAAAACATTAATTGTTCTGGGTGAGGTGGATTTTCTAACAATTCTACTCTACCTTTATGACAACAACTGGAGAAATCATTACTGATAGTATATTTGGAAGCAAAATGTTGCGCATCACAATAAACACATGTATTCGTCATGGAACCAATGTTATTTTCAGATATGAGATTTTCATCGAAATATATATTTGCTGTACAACCAATTAGTTTCGAATTAATTTTTTCAGTTAATATTTTTCATTTAATTTCTTTAATTTTTTTTCTACTTTGCCCTTTATTGTTTTATCAATAACTTCGTTCAATACAATATTATGATTGTTATTATGATTATTATTATAATTTTCATTATAATTATTGTCTTCAATTTTTAATCGCTTACACTTAATAAATAATATCTTTAATTGATAAGAATTATATCTATTTTTTCGCTTTTTTTCATCTATTGGTTTATTTATTGTAGTATCATTATTAACATGTTTATGGTCATCAATTTCTATTTGATTACACCTTGAGCGTGATTCTTTTAATTGGTAACAATCATTTTTTACTTGTGTTTTTTTAATAATATCGGCATTTTCCAATTTTTGATTTTTAATTTTTACCATTCTCTCATATTCATTATATTGTTCAGTAATAACTTTTCTATTAGTTTCTTTTTGCGTAATTTTTCTTTTTCATGCAATTTTTTCAATTTATTAGTATCTCTATTTGCAATTGATATTATTTTTTATATCTTAATATTTTCAATTTTTTTTATATTTATTTGGTTGTTTTTCTTTCATTTTTATGTAAGTTTTTTTCTTACATGTAGCTTCATTTGTACGTATTTGATCCATTTTATCAGTACCCTTTTTTATCTTCGATTTTATTTTTATTATTTTAGTATTTTTTAATTTTTCTTCATATTTATTGAGGTTGTTTTTCTTTAATTTTTATATAATCATCTGTCTTACGCAAAACTTTATTCGCACGTATTTGTACCAATTAATCAATTTTCATTTTTTCCTTAAATTTCAATTTTGATATCTTAATATTTTAAAATTTTTCTTCATATTTTGCTTTCTCATAGAGAAAGCATTGTATCGATAAAAAAATTTTTTTTCTATTTTTTCATTAATTTGTACATATTTGAACTCGGTGAGTCGAAAAAAGTGGTTTCCAGAAAATGTCTGTATGTATGTGTGTGTGTGTGTGTGGATGTATGAATTCAGTTAGTAAACTGTATCTCGAGAACTACTTGATGGATTTGCTTCTAATCATGCATGGAATTTAGTTTTTTGACTGACTTGCTGGGAAGCTATCGATAATTGGTTCTTCTAGCGTAGTTTTCATTTTAAAGTTAAAAAAAAAAAAAAAAATTCGATTTTTTGTTTTTTGGTTTTTTTTTTGTTTACTACTCGATGAATTTGCTTTAAAATTTGCACGGAAATTATTTGTAACTGCCCGGATGAAATAAATCTTCAAAAACTGATTTTCTTAGCTTAGTTTTAAATTTAGAGCATTTTGAAATTAAAAAAAAAATGTTTTTATTTATTAAGTTAATAAAATCTTAAAAACTACTCAAAGGATTTACTTCAAAATTTCCATACAATTCAATTTTTCGATCAACTGGTGCGAAAGCTATTGAGAATTGGTTTTCTTGGCGTAATTTTTTTTTTAGAATCATTTTAAGAATTTTAAAAAAATTTCGATTTTTCATTATTTTTGTATTTTACGTAAACTACTCGAAGAATTTGTTCGAAAATTTGTATGGAACTTAATTTTGACTGCCAAAAGTATAAAAAATTTTTTAAACTAATTTCTTCAGCGCACTTTTAATTTTAGAGCATTTTTAAAATTTTTATAAAAAATTTTTATTTTTAATTTTTTTCTATTTCACGAAAACCATTTGATAGATTTGCTCCAAAATTTGTATGCAATTTATTCGCTACTGTCTGAAGAAAACAAGCTTTAGAAAACTAATTTTCTCAGTGCAGTTTTAATTTTCGAGCACTTTAAAAATTTTCAAAAAAATTTTTATTTTTCATTTATTTTCTATTTTGCGTAAACCATACTATAAATTTCCTCCAAAATTTTTATGCAATTAATTCGCTATTGTCTGAAAAAATAAGCTTTTGAAAACGAATTTTCTTAGCGTAATTACAATTTTAGAGAATTTTAAAGATTTAAAAAAAAATTTCGATTCTTCTTTTCTTATTTTTTTTTATTCTATGTAAAGTACTAGATAGATTTGTTCTAAAAATTGCAGGGAAATTATTTGCGACTGCCAAAAGAAGAGAAATTTTCAAAAATTGATTTTCATCGCGTAGTTTTAATTTTAGAGCATTTTTAAAATTTAGAAAAAGAAATTTTGAAAAGAAAATGTTATTTATTTAACCAGTTAGATCTCGAAAATTACTCGATGGATTTGCTTCAAATTTTGTATACCATCTATGTTTTTGTATAACTAGACGAGAAGCTATTGAAAATTGGTATTCATAGTGTAGTTTTTTTTTATAGAGCCATTATAAGAATTTGAAAAAATTTTCGATTTTTAATTTTTTTTGTATTTTACGTAAGTTACTTGATGAATTTGCTTTGAGATTTCCATGGGAATAATATGCATCTGCCAAAAGAAGGATAACTTTTATAAACCGATCTTCTCAGCGTAGTTTTCATTTTAGAAAATTTTAAAAAATTTCTTAAAAAATTTTTATATTTTAGTTTTTTTCCATTTTACGTAAAGTACTCGATAGATTTGCTCTAAAATGTGTATACAAGTTATTTGCTACTGTCTTCATGAACCAAGTTTAAAAAAAATAATTTTCTTAGCGAAGCTTTTTGATCACTTCTTTTGATTTCTGAGTTACTCTTGAAAATTTATAATAGTACTACTGATTTAGATGTTGACTTCGTTCTTTCAGAGTACAAATTTATTAATAAATATTAATGTTAGACAATTTTTTTATATTAAAATCATATTTAAATAAATATAAAAAAATAATGAAACTCAAAGAGCTCTATGAGAAAGCATTTCGCTAGAGCACTTGGCAGCGTTTTTTCGGTTGTTTTTCTTTAAATTTTATATAAGCTTCTTTCTTGCGTAAAGCCTCATTCACACGTATTTGTTCCAATTTATCAGTACTCATTGTTTTCTTGAATTGCCATTTTGTTATGTTAGTATTTTCTAATTTCTGTTTATATTTATTTGGTTGTCCTTTTTTTCATTTTCATATAAGCTTTTTTCTTACGTAAAGTTTCTTGAACACGTCTTAGTTCTAATTTATCATTACTTTTGTGTTTCTCGCATTTCCATAATAATGTCTTTTCCTGAAATTTTTTAATATTTATGTGATTCTTCTGTTACCATTTTCCTATTAACGGGATATTGGAGCTGCATCACTTGAGTTTTGCTTTTTTTATTTTATCAATATCTTTTTAAATTCATAAATTAAACAAATATAATGACTTGTCCGTACTAAAGCTATATTAATACAATAATTTTTGTCAAAATAAAAAATGATTCGGACTTGTTATTTTTTTATGAGCTTGGATTGGAAATCAGATATCAAGCTCGATAAACCTAACCTTAAAATACGATACATTGAAAGTTTTTATTATAACTTTATATGTCTAATATTTTGGTGGATTTCTTGAGTTGTCCGCACTAGAGTATAATCTTACAAATTTTTACTTTGAAGCAAAAAAACTCGATTAAACGCATCGTTTATTCATAAGTTAGGATTGGAAATATTATTAGAAGGCGGGCAGCTTCGTCATGCTCTTAAGTCCTGTTACAAATAAAGTTTCTTTTTCATCTATTTCTTTTGATTCTTTTTTTTCTTCATTTAATTTAATCTCAACTGTCCTAATTTTATTATCATTATAATTCAAGTGGATGTCATCGATTCCCATTATATCATTATCTGGTTTTTAAAAATTTCTATCTGAAATGTCATTGTCAATTTCCATCAAAATTGTTTCATGATTCAAATTCTTTTGTTTACGATACATTTTCATGATTTTTTTTTGTTCTGGCAATAAATGCATTTGTGAGTTTTTTTCATAATATTTCAAGCTCGGCGAAATCTAAATTAAATAATATTTGATTAAGACCTTGCTCATGACAAAAACTCCTTTTTATCTTATCCGGTGGATTATCGTAATTAATTTTTGCATTATTATAATTTCGTAAAACTGGAAACATTTTTATTTTTTGCGTTTTAAAAATTCTTTATAAACGTAATCGCATTTAAGAAACATTATATCTTAAACAACATGGACCTAAATTATAAAGTACTGCAACAGCAAAAACCATTGCAAAAACGCTACAATAATAATTATTCGTTTGTGCTTGTACTGTTTCAAATACTGTGCTTAATTCTGATTTGTTTGGAAATAATCTGTTTATATGAATCTTATGCTCATCTTGTAGACATATAAGATTTAAACTGTCATATATATGAATTACCTTATTATTATAATACACACGAATCCAGTGACCCTTTTCTAAATTTCCGGTAAATAATAACTGTATAAATTCTCTATCAATCAGTACTGAATTAACATATTGTGGTCTTTGAATTAGTGAAGTTAATTGCATGTTGAATGAGGTGCACTAGTTTGAAATGTTATTAAATTCTAATATATGAATATCAATTAACATGAAAGCAATTCCACTATACAATCCCTGTCCTTTAACAATCAATTTATCTTTCTCAGTCAAAACCATTATCGAAAATGAAAATTATTTTAAGAGTTTTTATTCATTTTTAATGAACTTTTTCCAAAGATATCCACAAAAAAATTGCTTTCATATTAACTGATTTAATTTACTGCCTTTTTACTTTAAAAGCTGAAAAATAAAAGGAATTATGAAAAATGCTATGAATTAATTGTTATATGATAAATAAATGATAATAAAATTTGTAAAAATAGTATAACGATGAAAAATGATTATCTTTGGCAATTATATATATATATATATATATATATACGTTGTCTGCACGTAACTAGCGCTAAAAGTCTTTCGTGACGCTCTCTGTTTTAGATATTTTTTTTTGCCGCAAGGCTGCCTTCGGACTTTTTGTTACAGATCTCTTGCAAGCACCTTAATGCAAGACAGCGTCCGCATTATAATCAGGTGGTGTGATGCTGTACTCGCATGGATATTGGAGGTTCTTTTTGAAGTTGCTGAGATTTCGAGGTTAGTTGAAACTGGCTGTTTTTGCGGAAATTTGTGGAACTATCAGAAAGACGAAATTCTTAAATTTTACCACAAGAGGGCGCCATAATGGATTTGTGTGCTATATGTAAATTACCACCCACAGTTACTCGAGGCACGAAAACGTTTTATAGCTGTGGTAATTGCCGTAACGTTGTCATGCGAAATGTATGTCTCGCACAAAGAATAGCACAAATTATATCTGCAGTAGATGTGTCGAGACAAAGACAGAGAATGGCCCCCTACCACCAAACATAATCATGATCTTGGCTCTAACAGTCAGCAGTCGCAAGGTATTAATAAGAACGTTAAGAAGCTGTCCTCAAGTACCTCTACGCCATCGAGAAACGGCACGCAGTCTGCACTGGTCACCAGCATACATACTGGCAACGACCAAGTAACTCGAATAGCTCCATCAGATCTTCAAATGATAAGGCGACTTCGAAGGCGGACGATATAAGTATTAACCCTACTGTACTTTCGCAAATTAGAGGTGGTACTGCGCACTTTGCCCCCACTTCTTCTTTGAAAAAATTTAAAAAGTAACGTAGATTATAAAAATTCAAGCAATGGTACTGACTTTTTTCAGTCCAAGCTGCTTTGTCAGAGATTGAAGGTGCTTTGTTTTGTGAGCTTGAAACAATTCTGAGGGCTCTTGATCGACTTTCAGGCCTCGAGAGTCACGCATTGGGTGTTGGTGATGGTTTGCATTTATTCTTTGCTCTCTTCAGGCTGGCAGCTCTGAACCTGTGTTGGTTTCTGTCATTTTCATCCTCCAGCAATTTCATTTACCAAAGATAGTTATTTATTAGATTTTTTGAGAAAACTTACTCCTGATTACTTACATAAAATTATAATGGGAGATCTGAATACTGATCTCCTACGAGAAAGCAGTGACGCCAAGTTTCTTAGTAAGCTGTTGGCAGAGCTTTCGTTTCAGTTGGTCTAGCACGGTGCGACACATCACACACAGACTTCTCACACATGGATTGACCTGATTCTTGTTGACAAGAACGATACTGTACTTGATGCACGTAACTTACCAGCAAATTTTCATAGTCGGCACAATTTAATTGATGTGCGTATTGCTTATAACTCTTGCATTGTGGACCATAAACATATTAGATATAGAAATCATGAAAAAATTTCTCCAAATTTATTGTTATCGAGGTTGGATGGCTATGATTGGACGCCATTTACGGTTGATACAGTTGACCCAGAGTCTGCACTTAGCTGCATTTGTGACAATCTTACTACTGCAATAGTGGATTTAGCACCTGAACGTATGTTAAAATTTTCGAAAAATAGATCTCCATGGATTGATGAAAAATTGTCACAGATGCGGCGCAAAAGAGACGCCACGTATCGCAGATACAAAAGGACAAATGAGGATCAGTACCTCACTGAATTTTTACAACTCCGGAAAACAGTGGACGAACAGACTGAACAAGCTAGAACTACTTATTACCATAACAGACTGTTCGAAGCTCTTGCAGGCGGTAATGTCTGGAAGGAGTTAAGAGACCTGGGACTCTTATCCGGACCTCAAGGGGACTTGAATGAATTTAGACCTGATGAGCTTAATGAGCACTTTGCTGGGGTGTCAGTCTCGCCACACGATGATGTGAAAGAATGCGAAAAAATTCTTGCTGACTGTAGTAAAAATGGTTTCACTTTTAAAAAAGTTAACATTAACGATGTCATTCTCGCAATTTTACATTTCTCATCGCAGGCTCGTGGCGAGGATGGCATTCGGCAAAGTGTAATACTAAAGCCTTGCCATTTATTGGTGAACATCTTGTGGCTCTGCACAATTCCTTTTTTGCGCTTGGGGTCTTTCCTTGCCTTTGGAAGCGGGCACGTATCTTGCCGTTGAAGAAGTTCTCTGCACCTAAGTCACCTAAAGATTTTAGGCCTATAGCTATTTTGTGTTTTCTTTCAAAGGTCCTTGAGAAGATCGCCCATGACCAATTGCAGGAGTATATTATGACAAATAAAATACTTGATCCTATGCAGACTGGTTTTAGAAAACATCACTCGACGCAGACAAGTGGATCAGCTCCTACATTTCAGGCAGGGAAGAAATGGTTTCTACACATTTAAAGGAGGAATCAAGTTGGTTAACTACCAACTTAGAAGTTCCACAGGGTTCGGTGCTGGGACCTCTGTTGTTTTGCCTTTACATTAATGACATACTTGACGCTCTTGACTCCGGTAGGGTTGAGCACCTACTGAATGCAGATGATCTGCAAATTTATACGCAAGTTCCCCGCGAGAATATGGACGAGGGTATTATTATCCTGCAGAGAACGGAAAAAGCGGTGTCGGAGAGGGCTGCGGGCGCTTCTATCACTTTAAATGCTAAACAAACTAAGGCGATCGTCTTCGGTAGTAGTCGTTTTGTAAACTCTTTTTATGCTAGAGAGCCCAGGACGATCAACTTTGGGGGAGGCGTCGCCATATCTTTCTCTGGCTCCGTAGTAAGCCTTGGTGTTGTGCTTGACTCTAAGCTTTGTTGGGAACCACACGTTGATATGATTACTAAAAGGTTCAATAGAGTACTGTAAGCTCTACGGTTTTTCCGTCAGTACACCACGGAGGTGTTGCGTAAACAGCTCGCAACCACTCTACTGTTCCCACATCTCAATTACTGCTCAGTGGTTCTGCTCGATGCTTCTCAAGAGTTGAGAAGACGAATACAAAGACTGCAGAATGCATGTGTGAGATACGTGATGGGTGTGAGAATGAGCGATCACGTCTCTCCTTTTAGAGTTGCACTAGGTTGGCTGCGCACTGATTCGAGAAGACAGTATTTTTTGGCAGTACTTATGTACAAAATCGTGCGTATGAATTCACCGGAGCATCTAGTAGGTCTCTTTACTAGATGCGTACCTAGGGCGGCTACTAGGGGAGAGATTAAGGATTTAGCGGTGCCCTATATGCGCACTAAGACTGGAAGGAATTCCTTTCAAGTTCAAGGTGCGCATTTCCGGAATTCCCTACTTGCTGAGATTAAACATCTACCATCTCTCAGTAGGTTTAAGACCGCAGTATAGAGGTATTTGATCAACCTCGATTAATATTTTAAAAATGGAATTTATTGTTAATTTATTTTTGTGTAGTCCCGTATATAGGTTTAAGGTATGTCTGTATTTATTGTATGAATGCTGATTGGATGGTTTTCGAGTGAATGTGCTTTTTATTAAATTGACTGCGTTTACTTTGCTGGATCTTATTATATTAGATTTTATTTTATTTTATTGAAGTTAAATAATTTTAATGTATTATTCTATTTTAGTATTATTTTATTTTTATTGTATTGTATTTGTTTTATTGATTCGACTTCTTAATGTATAGTTTATTTTATTGAAATTATGACTGATAGATATTGACCGCCTATTTTGAATTTATATTATTTTTGTTGCATGTATTATTTTAATATTATTAATCTATAATATCACTTTTAAATTGTTGACTTACGTATCAGTATTATTATTTTTAAGTTTGAATGACTGTGATATCAACTGTAAGTGCAATATTTTTATTTATATTAGTAATAAGCTTTATTTGATATATTATGTGTTTTACACGCCTTTTTGTATCTTATTACAAAATAAATGAATATCTTTTTATCTATCTATCTATCCATCCATCTATCTATATATATATATATATATATATATATATATATATATATATGGGTCAATCCACGTCAAACGGATAATGGCTCTGTCCAAAATTGTAGATCACCAAAAAAAATCGTGTGTGGGCTCAAAATTTTCGTCTTACACTCTACTTTCTTTTGCAATGTGGCAATTTTGAAAAATCCAAAATAGCGGCCTTAATATGGCGACTCAAACCTAGAAATTTCATAAAAAATTTTCGAAAATTGATTTTAATTTATTCAAATCTGATTCTACATATTTCTTATATCAGAGATCAATTTAGTGTTCAATTTTGCATAGAAATATAGTATTGCACTCAAGGTAAAAAAAATTTACAATATCATCGGAAGGTCATATCGGGAAATAATTGTTATTTCTCAAATTACTCATTGATCAATGTTGATTAGTGACGAAATGAAGATACTGATAGATAACTCTAGTAACTGAATCCGAGTCTGATGTCCGCTTAACCCTATAGGGTATACAAGATCTCCATCAAGGTCATTTGAAGGTCAAATCGCGAATACCTTTTATTATTTGATAAGATTAGGACACCTTCAAGTTTTACGTGTCGCCGAATCCGAATCCGGGGTCTGTTGGAGTGTCAAACGTCGTAATTACGTAAAAATTGATTAAAAATTGACTAACAGAAAATTTTTGTTCTCCAAGAAACCACATTTTGAAACGAATTTTTCTGTAATTACGTCCTTTGACACTCCAACAGGCCTCGGATTCGGATCCAGCATCACGTAAAACTTATAGGTGTCTTAATCTTATCAAATAATTAAAGATATTCGCGATTTGACCTTCGAATGCCTTGATGGAGACTGGTAGGGTTAAGCGGATATCAGATTTGGATTCAGTGACTCGAGTTACCTATCAGCATCTTCATTTTCTTACTAATCAACGTTTATCAATGATTAATTCGAGAAATAACTATTGTATCGCGATATGACTTTCAGATGATATTGTAAAATTTTTTTACCTTGAATGCAATACTATATTCCTATTTAAAATCGAACGCTCAATTGATCTCTGATATAAGAAATATGTAGAATCAGATTTGAATAAATTAAAATCAATTTTCGAAAATTTTTTATGAAATTTCTAGGTTTGAGTCGCCATATTAAGGCCGCACAGTGTAGAAAATGGATTTTTTTTGTGTCAAAATCTAATATCTCGCGAAAAAAAACAGATAGCGTAATGAATCAAACGGTATTTTAAAGCTGGAGTAATTGTTAATTAAGGAAAAATAGTCCTATTAAATTGAAAGAGCTATTTAACCTTCAAAACGACCTTCAAAAATCAAATTTTTTAATTTTTTTTTGTTTTTGATCTGTAATTAATCAGTAATGAGCTTTTTAAAAGTTTTAAATATATATTTATGTTATTTTTACTGCAAGGTATCCATTTCCATGGTTGTGAATTATTTTTTACTGTATAGTCTATGAGATAATCCAGTGCAAAGATGAGTTAAAAAACAGACAACAGATTAAGAATATAAAATAAACAAAACACACTTATATATATATATATATATGAAAAAGTATACATATATGGAACATTTCACGTCAGTACGTATATATATATATATATATATATATATATATATATATATATATATGTGTGTGTGTGTGTGTGTGTGTGTGTGTGTGTGTGTGTGTGTGTGTGTGTGTGTGTGTGTGTGTGTGTGTGTGTGTGTGTGTGTGTGTGTGTGTGTGTGTGTGTGTGTGTGTGAGTATGTGTGTGTGAGTGTGTGCGTGTGTGTGTGTATATAAATGGATAATGTACATATATTGAACATTTTATGTCAATACTTATATATATATATATATATATATATATATATATATATATATATATATATATATATATATATATATATATATATATATATATATATATATAGCCAAAACAAAAAATATTTTAGATGTGTAGATCAAATGGCTTAAGAGTTCGGAGTTATGAAATAATTAGAATTTTTCAAAGTTTTTGTTAAATGAATTTCAAGAAATTTTAGACTGAATTGATCATGTCTTAAGGAAGTTGTATTCGAAGAAAATTATTAATGATTTGGTTTGTATTGCATTTATGAAAAAAAATTTTTATAAACCTGATTTATAGATTTGATTAAATTATATTTTGATGTAAGTTATTTGTATACTAGTATATTCCTTTGTTACTACTTGCGTTTAAAAGTATTTTTTTTTGGCTCACGTTACGTTAAATAGATAAATATTTGGTCGTATAAAACATATTTTTTCTTGCTATGAAAAACTATTTTCTAAATTGCTTTAAGGTATACTTAAGTTATTAGTGAACTAGAAAATAAATTTTTCTTAATTAGAATTTTTTTTTATGTGATTAATAAATAAATTAAAAATTTTTTTCAACAATTTTTTATAATATTTAAAATTTACTTAATTTTTCTACTATATTAAAAGATTAAATATTGAAAAGTTTTGTGCGTTTCTTCATTTAATATGAGTAGAGATAAAAAAAATGA
This sequence comes from Anastatus disparis, assembly GCA_017163975.1. NCBI lineage: Eukaryota > Metazoa > Arthropoda > Insecta > Hymenoptera > Eupelmidae > Anastatus > Anastatus disparis. Next base: position 813,953 of record JAFFSR010000407.1, read on the forward strand.
AACATCTCGCGGTCGTGGTCGCCCTAAGAAAATACCTCGGGTTCGATCTGGATCCGGGCGAACAAAGGTTGAAAATGAAAAAGCTTCTAGACGTACAAAGTATAGAAGAGCACACGAAATTATTAATTTAGCTGAAGATAATATTGATGTAATTGTAATGGCAGGTAACGCTTTGAATAAAAAGAAAGATCAATCGGTTCCAATTATAAGTGAAAATTTTCAGAATGATAAATCTCAACCTATAAGGCATACTGAGGAATCTGCTCTTTGTTTTTTTTTGGAAAATAATATGAGTGTGAAAATGTATAATAATTTAGCGGAAGATGCAAGAAACCGAAACTGTCCAATATATCCTTGTTATAAAACGCTTAATAATGCTATAGCAGATTGCCGAATTCCATTATTTAAAAGTGATGAAGTAGAAGTGTGCGTGAAACTACAGAATTTGCTGAATAAATCTACAGAAAGATTATGTCAAGCTGTAGCAAGTGAATGGAGTGATCAAGATTTATTCAACCTTGAATTATTGGTCACTACTGGATTTGATAGCTCTTCAGGTCACAACAATCCGCATCAGAAATTTGAAAATGAAGAAAACATTACTGACAGAACAAACTTATCTTTATTTGTTTCAAGTGCACCAATAATCAAGCTTTATAGCAAGAAATCTGAATGTTCATGGGTCAATCCAACTCCACAAAGTATTAGATTCTGTAGACCAATTAGAATTGCATTCGAAAAAGAAGATGAAGAATCTATTCAAAATGAATTTCATCGATTGAAACAGGAAATGAAAGACCTTAGACCTTATCGATTCAAACTGTCTAATGGAAAATTAGCCAGAGTAACGTTTAATGTTTCTATTACATTATTAGATGGGAAATGCTTAAATGGAATAGTTGGTAATAAATGTACTTCTAAGTGTCCAATCTGTTTTACGCATTATTTGCACTTTAACAAACCATGCGACTCATTCTTGTCTATAGAAGAAAATATGCAGTATGGACTTAGTACCCTGCATTTTTTAATTAAAACATTTGAGCATCTCTTGCATCTATCCTACAAGCTACCTTATAAGAAGTGGGAGATATCAGGCACTGTTGAAAGTAAGTTTAATATAAAAATTAATATAATATTTCATGTTCATAGTATGATTTCATTTTTAGCAAGGTTCAAAAGAAATATGATAGTTTATTATTTAAATATAAATAAAAAAAAAAAACTTTTCATATTCATCGATTGTAAGCTCCTTAAAAATTAACTCGACTCATAGCATACAAATGATTAAATATTTTTTTTATGTCACATATAAAAACCACATATAACAATAAAATGTTACCTTTACATTTTCAGGAGATATAGAAAACAGACAAAAGGATATTCAAGATCGACTACATAAGGGTTTTGGAGTGTGGGCTGACAAAGTGTTACAAGGCCATGGTACCACTAATACTGGCAATGTAGCTAGAATTTGTTTAAAGGATCCTGAAAAGCTCGCTCATATTTTAGAGTTAGACTTTAAACTTGTTGAGAATATGGTGACTATTATTATCTTGTTCCGAACTAAGGCAGCTGTGAACATCCAGCAATTAAAATTAATTTGCTCAGAAACTCACGATCTGTACTATAAATTATATCCATGGGCTCGTTTAAGCCCAACATTACACAAGATCTTGGCCCACGGATGTGATGTTGCTCAGAGATTTCCCATGCCACAAATTTATTATGCGGAGGATTGCTCAGAATCTTGGCACAAACATTACAGGAAAAATATGATTTTACATGCTCGACAAAGTAGCAGGAAAAATCGTTTAAAAGATGTATTTAATCGAGCTTTGGATTATACTGATCCAAAAATCTCCCTCATAAATATCAGCAGTAGATTGGAAAAGCGAGAAGTATTTTCAGTTACTAAGGATGTAAAACGCTACATCATAAATCAGTAAGTTAATATTTTATAAATAGAACAGCATAAACTACAATTTTTTATAATTTTCAATTCATATTTTAATAGTTTTTTTAATTTTATATTTCAGCGAAGACATGGATATTAGTTACGAAAACTTTGAAGATAATGAAGACATATTTTTCATGGATTCGGAACTATAAATTAATTGATTGTTTTTATTTCATTGAATAGTTGCTGTAATCTTTTCTGATTGTCACACAAGAAAATTTATTAATATGAATAAGAGAATTCTTTAATATTAATAAAGTTCGATTATAATACAAAATTCTGTTTCCTATTACTATTTGTATATTTATTCATTTTAGATTTTTTGAAATTTAGAGTCTACTATACCTATACGTGTATATACGTGTGTGTATATATACATACACCTACACTATTATATGCAACAACCAATTTTTAAAAATGCTTGTTTATTGCATAACTTTCCAAAGAACAACCAAATAGCATATTCCTTTCAAATCATTCAAAATATAATCATAACATATTGAATCTAATTCGAGAATTGATTGAGCTAAAAAACAGCAAATTATAATTAAAGCGTATTCAAATATATTCTACATGTTATTCTTCAAAAAAGTATTCTTCAAGTTTTTACAAAATATTGATCGTTTTTGCGGAAAAAATTGATAAAGGAATTTATTTCACCAAAAATTTGAAAATTTCTAATTATTTTATCACTTTTAACTTTAGAACCATTTATTCTTCATATTTAAAAAAATTTGTGTTTTGGCTACGAAATTAAACATATTTCAGCGATAACATAACATACTTTGACCGATTTTCTATTTTTAACTGTGTGAGTTGACGTGGAATGTCCCATATATATATACGTACTGACGTGAAATGTTCCATATATGTATACTTTTTCTATATATATATATATATATATATATATATATATATATATGACGTTGTGAGTTGTGAGTTGACGTGGAATGTCCCATATATATATATATATATATATACGTACTGACGTGAAATGTTCTATATATGTATACTTTTTCATATATATATATATATATATATATATATATATATATATATATATATATATATATATATATATATATATATATATATAAGTGTGTTTTGTTTATTTTATATTCTTAATTTGTTGTCTGTTTTTTAACTCAACTTTGGACTGGATTATCTCATAGACTATACAGTGAAAAATAATTCACAACCATGGAAATGGATACCTTGCAGTAAAAATAACATAAATATATATTTAAAACTTTTAAAAAGCTCATTGCTGATTAATTACAGATCAAAAACAAAAAAAAATTAAAAAATTTGATTTTTGAAGGTCGTTTTGAAGGTCAAATAGCTCTTTCAATTTAATAGGACTATTTTTCTTTAATTAACAATTACTCCAGCTTTAAAATGCCGTTTGATTCATTACGCTATCTGTTTTTGTTCGCGAGATATTAGATTTTGACACAAAAAAAAATCCATTTTCCACACTGTGGGCCGCTATTTTGGATTTTTCAAAATTGCCACATTGCAAAAGAAAGTAGAGTGTAAGACGAAAATTTTGAGCCCACACACGATTTTTTTGGTGATCTATAATTTTGGACAGAGCCATTATCCGTTTGACGTGGATTGACCCATATATATATATGAGACATTTTCACCAACTGGGAGAGCAAAAAAATAAAAATCGCTGAGACTCTGAGAATATATTCTGTCTGTTACTCAAAATGTTAAAAAAATTTTCAAGGATTTAGATTGGAAGGATCAAGAGCCATAGATTCTTGAAATTTGGGGATTTTTCAAAATTTTTGGAAAAGTTCCAGCTTTATGACTTTTTTTCTGAAAATCTTGATGTTTTAGAGAGAAATTCATAAGAATTCTTCTTGTTCTAAATAAAAAGGAGAGTTAGCATTATTTTTTACAGAGCTTAATTTTGAAGTTTTCTATTGGTTCTTACATGTATTACATGGTAATTTACGTTATTCATTGTTTGCTACTTCAGAGATTGCTTTTCACGGGCTTATTTCCTTCTATTTTTTATCAACTTGAAAATAAATTTTTGACTGTGTAAGAGAGAGCCACCAATAAAGAGTTATAACTGTTTAAAATATATATTTTCATGTCTTATTTATTTTTAATATAAAAATTAATCATACATGATAATATACATTTATATTCAATATGAAAAATAAATCATACATGAAGATATATATTTTAAACTGTTTTAACTCCTTATTGATGGCTCTGACTTTTATGATCAAAAATTCATTCTAAAGTTGATGCTAAATAGAGGAAAATAAGCCCGCGAAAAGAAATTTCTGAAGTGGGGAACAATGAGTAATTATAATTACCATGTAATGCATATAAAAACCAATAGAAAACTTCAAAATTCAGGTTCGTAAAGAATCATGCTAAAATCTCCATTAACAACAAGAAGTATCCTCATGAATTTCTCTCTAAAATATCAGGATTTTCAGGAAAAAAAAATGATTAAGTTGGGACTTTTCCAAAAATTTTGAAAAATTTCCAAATTTCAAGGATTTATGGCTCTTGATCCTTCCAATCTAAATCCTTGAAAATGTTTTTACACATTTTGAGTAACAGACAGGATATATTTTTAGAGTTTCAGAGATTTTTATTTTTCTGCTCTTCCAGTTGGTTTGAAATGTCCCATATATATATATATATATTTATTCATTAAAAAAAGTTTGTTGTATAAAGAACTAAAATCAGAATTATTTTAAGTTATTTTCAATAATTGTATTTTTCAATTTATTTACAGTTATTTACGGTTGTTTGCAGTATTTACATTTAAATAATGTATAAATGATATTAAACAACCCAGACAGCATGAAATATTTATGGAAGCTTCCTGGAATATTGGCAGCGAAGATTTGAAATATTTTAGGAATCTTCCATGGAATATTCCTGTAATATTCGTATATCCTTGATTCTTCCTACATTGGAGTATTCCATGGAATATTGCTGGAAGATTCTAAGAATATTTCATTGGAAGATCTAGGACATCTCAGATCTTTCATTGAAATATTTCAGGAATCTTGCAGGAATATTTCATGAAATGTTCCGTTGTAACATTCATTGAAAATTTCCGGAATATTGGAACGGGAGATTTGAAACATTTCATGAACCTTTCATGGGGTATGGGCGGAAGATCTAAAGAATCTTTCATGAAATATTCCATATGTTTTTTAGAAATCCATCGTGAAATATTTCGTGGAATATTTATGGAAGATTCGCAGAATATTGGCACGGAAGATTTGGAATATTTCAGGAATCTTCCATGAAATATTCCTGTGATATCCGTATGTCCTTAATTCCACCTACATTGGAATATTCCATGGAATACTCTTGAGAGATTTCAAAAATATAGAAATGGAAGGTTTGGGTAATCCCTCATCTTTCATGAAATGTTCCTGGAAGATTTTTGGGAAATGTGAAATGCTGTGAGGGGATAGTATATATATTATATAATAACACATTACACTTATACATCAATACATATACGCATACATAAACATTTAGTTATAAAATCGCATTTACATATTCGCTTCGACTGTGCACATCAAAGTGCCGATACCCTTTCGCTTTTATAGTAAGTGAGGTATCTTTCAACCACTTGGGAATAAAACTCCCATTTAACAAACATCCCCTTATCTATTTTAAAATTTATCGGAATCTTTCAGCGAAATGTTTATGAAATCTTTCTGGAATCTTCCATGAAATATTTTACTGGAATATTCATAAACATTACATGGAATATTTTATGAAATATTTCAGAAATCTTTCGTGAATATTACATGAAATATTTCGAAAAAGTTTTCAAACATTTCTTTGAAATATTCCTGAAATATTCCTGGAAGCTTTCAATGGAAGATTCCAGTGGAATATTTTGAAATATTCCGTGAAGACTTTCAATAATCTGCATGAAAGGTTCCATTGAAATATTCCAGTGGAATAATTCGAAATATTTGAGTGAAATCTTCCATGCTGTGTGAGGACCATTATTTATTTCTAGCCTAACGCTTTTTTATTGTTGTTTGCAGTTTTCAATATTTTCATATAATCATTTATTTATTCGCAGCATTATTCTACTTTTGCAAAATAATTTTCATACAAGGTGATAAAATATTTTACTATAAGATAATATATATATATATATATATATATATATATATATATATATATATATGTGTGTGTTGCATTTCACAAAAAAATTTCAACATCAAAACTAATTCTATAATGTAAAGAATAAAAAATTAAATTGGTATAATTTTGAAATTTTGATATGGGAACACTTTTTATAAATAACTTTTTAATAATTTTGAATAATGGTAAATTTTTTAAATAACTCGTGGTACTGAATGCTAATTAAATTTAGTTTTAACATGAAGTTATTTATTTAGGTTGGATATATATTCAATAAAATAATATAACTATTTATAAGTTATCACTTAATAATAATTTTTTAAACTTTTTATTCATAGTTGACAATTATATTGAATATATGATTCTCATTTTAATAGTTTTTATATGATATTATGTGAATTTTATAAGTATAAATTATTTAATAAGATGTAAAATGCACAGCACACTTCCACCTAAAAATATTGACTATATTTCCACTGTATTTTGAAATTTTGAATAAAGAGATGCATAAGTAGATACATATAGTATGTATCACGAAGATTAGTCAGTTAAATTTTTACATAAATCTATTCATTAGTTATTGAAAAGTTTGGGTTCCAATATTACTTACTAAAATTTTTCTGTTTGGAATCAGAAATTCAAATATCTTGAAAACTAATGACTGGAATAATTTAAAAATTTAAACAAATAATCATCATGGGCCATACTACAAGTTAATACATTCCTTTTATGGAATTCAGCAATAGAATGAAAAGACAGTTTATTTTTTTATCTGCTTACATTAGAATATAATAAAACTTTGACAAAAAATTTAACATAATGAAATAATTGTATTTTCAATGATTTGTATCATATTTAATACAAAGTTTAGAGTGATATTACAGAATATTATTTACTTCCGCAATATAATCAGAAACATTTATTTATATTTTATATATTGTCCTATCTTTATAATTGACTATTAAAAAAAATTTAATATCTAATAAATAATTTTTAAAAAATTATATTCCATAAAATTTATGTTCAAACGATATTAAAAAAAATATTTTTATATCATGTAATGATAATTTTTCAAATGAGGTAATTTAATATTTTTTAAAAATTAATGTTTCTCTTATTAAAAATATTATAGCTTCAATGAAATGAATTGCTAACAATTTTTATATAAATCACAATTCATTTAAATAAAAACACGTGTACAAATGAAAATGTAATTAAGGTTAAATGTATGTTGTTTATAAAAAATTTTTAACAAGTAACCTTTTAAATAATATATATTCATGAAAACTAATTCAAATACTTCATTCTCCGAATGATAACTGAATACAATTTTAATTCAATAAATTTAGTTATACAATTATAAATATATAATATTTATATAACTGTTCATTAAATTAAATTATTATTTTTTTAATATATACATATTAAAAAAATAATTACCGACGCATTAGCCGAGTGGTTCGGAGCGCTCCAGGCGATCTGCAAAGTTAGGCAGCATTGGCCGCGGTTAGTACTTGGATGGATGACCGCTCCAAGGAACGCTGCGCGTCCAATCTGGACTTGCTTTGCGTGACGATCGCTTGGGCGTGCTGGCCACATGACAATGTGAGCGGGAGGTGTGGCAGATACGGTGTAAGTATCTTGATACAAGGATGCCTAATACCGAATCTGCTATACACACCGACCCATTTCGGAGAGGGTTTATCCAGGTTTTATCCCACTGGGTTTGCCTATGGGTTTTCCCCTCTCCACGAGCATTACTTTGGGCGAATGCGGAATGGGACAAGGTAAAATGGGATGGGTAAAACAAAGAATTGGAAGAATAAATAAAGGTGTGGGGAATACGTTAAGATCGTAATAATGAACGTGGGAGCCACCAAATTTTAAAATTTTGTTAAAAAAATAATTATTACAATAGATTGTAGTTCAATAAAAATGTTTATTTTAATAATTATAGCGTTGAAATTTATTTTGATGAAAATGTTATTTGATTGACATTTACAGTATTATTTTAACTAGTTTTGAAAAGTCACTTGTCATCAATAAAAAAATATTCAATTTTTCAAATTAATAATCTATTAATATCAAGAATTTTCTAAAAATTATAATATTTATGATATGCGAACCTTACTTGTGATACATACACTTTGTAATATTTGTATCTCATTAAATTTTTATATTAGATGCAAAAAGGATTGTTAAGTAATTGCAAATAATTATTTTTTTATTCCGAAATATTCAAATTTGAAATTAACTAAAATGGTGTATTTTAATCTTATGATTTTTTCTATTTAAATTTCGTATTTCATATATATAAAATACATTTGTGAAGATATTTTTATTAGAAATCAACATGAATTTCTTTTCAATCAACACGAAGCATGTTTCACTTATAAATTAATTTCATAATTCAAATTCATGGTCATATATTGAGGTCTGGAAATTATAGTCGTAGCTCAGTACCCAGTTCTCAGTTTATTTATATCAAATATCGTACTATCTTTGTTTTCTTAATGGAAGTAGAGTGAGAAATAGTCACTTGATGAAATAAATTATACGCTTTTTTACTTTAAGCACATGTGTACATATATTTTTATATTATGTTTCATCAAATTATTTTCAATTATATTCAGTACTCAAAATTAAACTAATTAATTCTTATTTACTTAAAATTAATCATTTATACATAATAACATAAGAAAAGAAAATTCAACCGACGTTCGGAGCGAAAAACTTCAATATAATTAATACCTGTTAACGTAAAACCCATTAAATTGTGTAACAATTTTCAACAGTTGATAAATATAATATAAATCATTTAATATATATATATATATATATATATATATATATCAATTTTAAATTACTAATCATCAATTTAAAACTCAAAAGTAACTATTTTAAAATGGAATATGGAAGATAAACATGTATCGTTTTAATTCTTAAATATCACGAATTTAAATATTAATTATTATTAGTAATTTTAAAGTGTTATATATTATGTTAATAATTCCACATTTAATAATTTTCATTTTCAATAACAGGAAAAGCCGCACGAAAAGAGGTTAATAATTGCATTTTCTGCGAAATATTGCCCTTGAAAGTAGGTGAAAAATCAGTCTTAGTACCAAAAAAAAGACACTAAGCATCGCAAATTTATGCTCTTACTTCATAATATAATAGTACCAACATTGGTCCCTAAAATTCAAGTTATAGTAATAATTGAAATTATATCGTTACTCTTTTTTTAAGTACCTTAATACATAAATTAGATATATTTGACTTAGAACCTATTTTAACAATACTTTCCTTTCTCCGTGCAGTTGTTAGTTCTAGTAAATGTCAAACACTGTTTTCGATTATTTCATGGTTCGTGATTGAAACACGTGATTAAAAAGAGAAAATTCCTATTATATTTTTTCATTGATTCAAATGCAATTAAGTAGAATAAATTCTTAATTCACCACGATATAATTTGTATTTAAACAATTTTTATGCCCATTGTAACTTTAATTAATCTTTTTTATAAAAATAGAAAAATTTAATTTAGTACAAAAATACAATATTAAAATTCATGAGTTGCGGCGATTCTTTTTCATTTTAAAATTGGCACATTTATACATAATAATATAATATATGAAAATTCCACCGAGCGACGTTAGGAGCGAGGTATTTTTTGCTAGTCAAATATTAAATATAAAAAATTATAATATACAAGATTCAAAATACTAGATATGGACATCGTCAATGCTCTATAATTTTTTAAAAATAAATAAAATATTCAAATAAAAAATATCCGCATCTTGGGATATTCCCTACCTTATCGACTCTCGTGCAATTGCATAGAAATGCAATTGCACATCTCTCGGGTTTGTAATAAGTCTTTTTCTTTGTTCTACAGGTTAAACTACTTTCGAAAGAGTACTAACATTGCTCTTCGTAAGCATCTGATACAGACTTTACTTTTTCCGCTCATCGATTATTGTTGCCTCGTTTATTCTGATTTGTCGGCTGAACTTGACTTGAGGCTTCAGAGAGTCATCAACTCTGGTATTCGCTATGTTTATGGTGTTGGCAGACGTGAGCATATTTCTGCTTATCGTACAAAATTGGGCTGGTTATCTACCTCCAGTAGAAGAAAATATTTTGCATCCTCCTTTCTTTATAAGATGTTCTCTACTAAAGTTCCTTCTTATCTTTATTCTAGATTTATTTGGAATTAATCTGTTAGAACATTGAGGGGTGCTGTGAGGCCATTGACTGTACCACCTGCAACTACTGAATTTTACAATGGATCGTTCTTGGTCACTTCATCCTTCCTATGGAATGAGCTCCCTGAGTCAATTCGAAATTCACCATCACTTCATTCATTTAAATCTTCAGCATTTACTCATTACCTCTCCTTAGAAAATGGACCTATGCCATCACAATAAAAATAAAAATAAACTGTAACTTAATTATAATCTTTAATTCAAATTATTAAGTTTTTATTATTTTCTTCTGTTTCTGTTTTAAATACTGCTTTTACTCAATATTATATTTTATTATTACTTGTATATAACTGTATAAAAATTGTACAATATAATGTACATACAATAAACATATATATATCTATATCTATCTATTTTTGACACCAACTCTTTTATTAGATAAGAATAGTACACGAATCAAAACCAAAAGAAAAACTTATCAGTTGCAAAGGAAAACGAATTGTTTAAAAAGGAATGTTTAGATAAAATAAATTTTAAGTACTTAAATACTTATAATTTTATACTACCGATTTTAACTCTAGAACATATTTTGTTTAAAAACCATCCGCTGGAAGTACAATCCAGAAATAACGAAAAAGATCTAATAAATTCTGTTCTTTTTAATGCTTAAATACAAGAGTCCTTAAATTAGCACCTTTTTGGCTGGAAATAAGTACTCGGAAGTTTTTGGGGTCGCTGAGTTCGAATCTGCTACCAAAATGTCGATTTTTTCAAACCCAAGATGGCGAATTCAAGACGGCGGATAAAAATCATATAAGCAACACGTTTTTGGCTGGAAATGAGTACTTGGGGGTTTTTGGGGTTGCTGAGTTGGACTGTACTATCAAATTCTTTATTTTTGTAAATAAATTGACTGAGAAAAAGAGCCGTTCTTTGCCGAACTCTGAGACACGAATTTTTTGATAATTCATTCGCCATATTGCATTAAAAAAATTTGACAATGGATTGGTAATCAGAGACCCCGGAAACATCTAAGTAAGAAGTATCGTGAAAATGCAATAAAAAGTTGTTTCAATAATGGATTTTTTCGAAAAAGATAATTTTTCTGTACTTAATTATTTGTAAACAAATTATCAAAAATTATTCCATAAATTATAATTCTGTAACATATCAAGATCACAAAAACACAAAAAAACTCTAGGTAAATTATCTAAAACCTACTTTAAAACAGCAAAAAAGTGTGTAAGAAGAAATTGGTCTTGGGAGACCCACTGTGCTGGAAAGGGTTTAAGTACACATTCTGTTTGATAACATTCTCTGTAATAAAGATAAGCAAACGCTCATCTCAAAATCTAAAGTTGGAAGGAAATCTGCACAGCACTTTGCAGATTCCGGGACTATTAGTGATTTTGAGAAAACTAATCGCCTAACATCTGTAGCAACTGAGTAGAAGTAGATTGTTATCTACATAAAATTACTCTTAATTTTATTTTGTACAAAAACTTCCCTCTAACGATTGCCAGTGTAGAAAATAAAGGTATTTCTTTAAAAAATTGTTAACCTTGAAATACTTAAAGGTCATGTCCAAGGTCAAATTAAGGATCACCATTGGATCCCATGTAAAAAACTACAAAAAATAGCTCTACCGATCGAAAAAATATTGAAAGGTATCTCAAAACCTTGTTGGGGGTAAATGACCTTTGAGTAACTCTCAAGGTCAAACTTTTTTTGCGACTTTACCAAATATCTGAAAGTAAAATTTCTTGCTTTATCGATTGTCGATGTCAAAAATAGGGGTTTCTATTGAAAAAAAAGTTGATCTTCAAATGACCTTCAAGGTCAAGTCGAAGGTCAAATTTAAGGTCACCATTGAATCCCTTGTTCAAAGTTACTAAAGGAATGACCATGATCTTTTTCAGAAATAACGTACTTTAGAAAATATCCATCCATCCCGGGACTTAATTGACACCCTGTATAAACATATGTATATGTACTCTCATTCATACGTATACGTATTGTTACATCCGCATAATCACGGATGTATGAAAAATCATTTTTCATTTTAATTTTTTTTTACCCTTTTGTTATATGTGCGTACATATATATATATAATTATATATACGCATATACATTATGCATGCATATAAACATGCAATATTTGCAGTTCATTCTCCCGATAACATATATTTTTAGGCACGACCGCTATACGGAAGTGCCTTATATTTTCGACATCGCGAAAAATGTAACCCTTTAAAATATGTTTTTTTATGATAAAAAACTTATTTTTATAGCAAAATAAGACTATTACGAGGCTTCCTTAAAATGTATGTATGGATGTATGTGTGTGAGAAATCAAGTTTATGAATTTTCTCGACGAGTTTTTATCCGATCTGAATTATTCAAACGGGAAATAGTTTCAAATAATAACACAAGTAAACGTTCCTATTTTGAAAAAAATCGTTGGAAGCGTTTTTAAATAGGCGCCTTTTAAATGGTCAAAAAAAATGGATTTTTGGTAATAACTTGAAAAATACGATTTTTTTTCAAAAAGTATATTTAATAAAAGTTATAGAATATAAAAAAATAATTTTTTTTTATATTATACATTTTTCTCTAAAGTTAATATTTTTCAAATTGTTCATGAAAAATGTTGAAATTAAAGGCTTTTTAATGATAATTTGATAAATATTATTTAAAAAAATATATATATAATATTAAAAAGATGCATCTTATTTTTTTCTATAAATTTTATTTAATATACTTTGTTTCAAAATTCGTTTTTTTCAAGTTATCACCAAAAAATCATTTTTTTAACCTCTAAAGGGATAACTGTTTTAAAACCGCTCGAACGATTTTTTTTTAAACTGCCAATATTTATTTGTATTATTGTTTTAAATCAACCTCTGCCGGAATGATTCAGATCAAATAAAAACTTAATACAAAACTTTATTTTTAAGCTACTGAACTATTTTTTTTCTTATAACTTTTGATAGATTATCCTATCCAAAACTTTAAAAAGTATACATTAATGAAAATATGTCTTTTTCACATAACATAAATTTTTTCGAAATCAATCAACTTAATTCCCAAGAAAAATTAAAATAATTATAAATTTGTTTTTTCAAATAAATACAATAAATTCAAACCTCCTGTTGAAAGATGCGGTAAAAAATACAATGAAAAAAAGAAATAAGATTAACTTTTAAGGCTTTTGCGTTTGTAAATGATTTGTTTTAATATTATTTAAATATCAAATAGCGAGTGCGAAGCGAGAGCGTTTTCGGTCGTGCCTTATATGCAAGAAGCGGAGCTTTTTGCATGCCTTGCATCGCGAAGCGATGCAAGGCCCGAGGGCATTTCAGAGCTGAGCGAAGCGAAGCTCTGAAAGAACCAAGGTGCGAGCCACAGTGGCCCTTTGGGCCGCTGTGGCGAGCTAGTTTAAACATGTATTAATAAAAATAAAATAAAATAAATTTTATATTGGATAGTTAGTATTGAGGAATTATTTTAAGTCTCTTTATATTCGTAAAACCAAGTCAGTTAGCGAGGCGCGAATGCTATTCGGCATTTGTAGGTGCGATAAGAAGATATCCTCTGTCGAAAAATCTGAGACTTTGGAGAACTTCTCACGGCCGAATTGGCCAATGGAACTCTTTTTAAAGTTTTAGCAAGTTATATTTTTTGTCTCTTTTCTTCTTCAAAATTCGCATCTACCTTGCAACAAAAAAGATTTATTGTCAGTCAGTCCGCAGCTAGACCTCACGAGGGTAGCACCTTCTTTTCTCTTGCACATAGACCAAGTATAGAATAATAACATTAAAACACTTGTAACTCGCGTTTTATTTCCTCAAAAATTCTATTACAAGCGAAATAACTTAACTCAATTGCGCGCTCAATTTAACAAGTCGTTTTAACATAAATCATAATTATATACAACTTAAAAAAAAAAGGGTGTGTTAACAATAAAAAAATAAAAAACTTATTTTCTTTTTCCAATCGAACCAATAATAAATAAAGTGCTACCGAGGTTTCTTCAATCCATCACTGTAAACTCGCGCGGCTTACTTGTTAAGATTTTTTTGTTCAACATTTATAATAAATTTAAATAAATATCATTATTACAAAATAAATACAAAAAAAAACAAAATTTTAAATTCTGTGAACATAAATATCATTGATCCAGACCTAACCCAGTTAACAAGCGGGCAACCAGAGAGAGCAATACGCTCTTCAAATATAAGTTATTTTCATAACAGACTCCTTGCTTTCGACCACGCAGCCAGCAGTTGAGACAAGGTAAGTGATTAAGCTCCTCTATTCCGCAGTCTTTTAAAAATAAAAAATAATTAACAATACCAACAAGAAATATCCCAAACAAACACATGTCCAACTTAACTTATTTAAGGTGACCGGACATATACGTATAATCTTTTACTTTTTGCAAAAAAATGTATATTCTCATATGGGCGATTTCCAAAAACTTTTTCATTTTGGTCACTCGATTTTTAACAATTCAAAAGTCTATAATACAAGTTTCTGGGGTGGCACACACTTCAGTAAATACTTAAATTACTAGTTTCTTAAAGTAGAATATGTAATTAAATTTTGGTATCGATTGGAATATTGCACTTCACGATATATAATTTTATACGTCAGAAATTATACTTTTTTTATATTGTTCTACGTATGTTTCTTGAGCTATAAAAAAGGTGCATGCTTTCGTTCATTCTCAAATTTTCAGAACATAATAAATACTGTAAAAACAAAAGTTTAAGCCTATCCTGGTACATGTGCCCTTCTTTATAAAGCTGTTTGAC
This sequence comes from Anastatus disparis, assembly GCA_017163975.1. Taxonomy (NCBI): domain Eukaryota; kingdom Metazoa; phylum Arthropoda; class Insecta; order Hymenoptera; family Eupelmidae; genus Anastatus; species Anastatus disparis. The sequence goes on from JAFFSR010000407.1 coordinate 829,093, forward strand.
TATTTTTAATTTCACCTAAAAATTACACTTACATTAAAAATAGTCAAACAGCTTTATAAAGAAGGGCACATGTACCAGGATAGGCTTAAACTTTTGTTTTTACCGTATTTATTATGCTCTGAAAATTTGAGAATGATCGAAAGCATGCACCTTTTTATAGCTCAAGAAACACACGTAGAACAATATAAAAAAAGTATAATTTTTGACGTATAAAATTATATACCGTAAAGTGCAATATTCCAATCGATACCAAAATTTAATTACATATTCTACTTTAAGAAACTAGTAATTTAAGTATTTACTGAAGTGTGTGCCACCCCAGAAACTTGTATTATAGACTTTTGAATTGTTAAAAATCGAGTGACCAAAATGAAAAAGTTTTTGGAAATTGCCTATATGAAACCTAATTTTACATGTTGCAAAGAAAATATAATAACCAAGAAATATCTGCATCTATATTCTAATGTCTCGCATCGTATATATTTATTGCGTACATATAAGCTCGTGATATTTTATACAATTCTCGGAAACGAGTCAACGATCAAGTTGACCAGTCGATTCTCTTAGCGTATACACTTATTCACATGCACGTTTTCTTAACTTAAAGAAATTTAGAATAAAAAAATTAATATTAAAATAAAATTTTTAATATATAAATATATAACTTTTTTTTTCTTTCGTTCTGAATTCTTCTAATGAACAAAATTATTTTGAGAAGCTAATAACAATTTTGGCGTATATTACTTTAATATTAACGCGCCACGTCTTTATATTATACACAATCACAACCACTTTTTTTTCGATTTTAAATTTTTCACTACGTACTTTTAAGCTTCTAACAAGTTCCATTCACACACGATAAAACAGAAAAAAATTAACTTATCTAAATATCACAAGCTATAATTCTAATAACCGCCATATTTCTTTCTGGCTTCTGAAAGAATTTTTTAATGCATTATTGAAGTAAGAACTAAAAATCCTAATAATGTTTATAAAGAAAAATAAAATGACAACTATGATGCAGCTTCGGATGATGCCTATCATCAATGACTAGACGGAGATCTCTTCTTCGTTCAGAGAAAAGGAGAGAACTGCGGGCGGGGTTTTTAAATCTGACCTTGTTGAGAGCTTTCAATGGCCTATGGTGATAAATCGAAAGGCCAAATAAAGAAGAAGAAGAAGAGAGCTTTCAATGAACAGGTACATTAACTTTTATGTGGTAGCTCTTCTTATGACCTATTTGTGGAAGCTGCAACCTGGCTAGGTCCCATTGTCTTGGATGATGTCATTCGAATTAAAGGTTATAAAATATTTAGGCAGAACAGAAATTTTCATTGTGAAGAAGTTACCGCATATGCTAAAGATTATTTGAAATGTGAGACTCTATCTTGTTCGAATACTACAACTGACTCAACATGTCGTCGGGTTGGCGGAACAAGGCGACACCTCGGTTTTTGGCGTGGAAAATGATACACGTCGTTTTTTCTTTGGAAAAGGCGACACTTCGGTTTTGGGCGTGAAAAAGGATACACGTCGTTTTTCGTTTGTAAAAGGCGACACGTCGGAGGAAAACTTCTTTTTCAAATGTTGAGTTATAAAAAGAAATCATTTAATTCTTTATATAACTAGAAGCTACACTAGTTTCTAACTAGCAAAGTACTCACTAAAATTTATAAATGACTAAATTAAAATAATTTTTCACCAGGAAATTTTTCTTTTTTTTAATTTTTAAATAATCGATAATACAACTAAAATAAAGTATAATTAGTGTAAATATTATTTACATATATTATATGTTTTAAAAAATATTGTAATCTACAAAATGAAAAATTTGAATTGAAAATTCCGTTTATGGTACTCTTAAAGTTTATTGAATTTGTTACATAGTTTATATTATTAGTTCTTACAAGGAGAGTATTTGATCTCCAGGAAACGGATTTGGTTGAAACTGCAGGATATGATTTTTTGATTAAAAAAATGAACCCGTGTTTTTTCTTTTGTACTAATAGGCCCCATAGACGGATATATAAACATTTTTTCGAAAATGTATTGAAAATAAGTCTTTATAAGAACTTGAATAATCAAACAACTGAAACTCTTACGGAAAATTGTATGAAAAATAAAAGAGAGTACAGGTTAAAAACTTTAATTTAAGCTTTGTTGCATTAAAAAATCTCATATGGTTCAAAAGTTACAGGTGATTAAAAAATGCTAATGAAATAGGGAAAAAATTTGATAGTATGTTACATGCTAAAAATATTAATAAATATGTAGTAATTTTCAATTAGGCACAACTTTTGAACTACAGAAGCTTTTTTGATGCGATAAAACTTAAATTGAAGCTCTTAACTTGTATTTTTTTCTATTTTTCATACATTTTTCTGTGAAATTTTTAGTGGTTTAGCTATTTAAGTTCTTATAAACGCTTCTTTTCTCTACATTTTTGAAGAAATGTCTATATCTTCGCCTATAGGGTCTATTAGCATAAAAGAAAAAACACGGGTTAATTTTTTTTCATCAAAGAATCATATCTTGCAGTTTCAGCCAACTTCGGAGGTCAAATACTATCCTTGTTAGTTACAAATAATCTACAGTTGCATTTTTGACATATTATAGTTTATACATAACATGCATTTACGTCTTATGTTAAGTACATATAAAAGAGTAAATATTTAAAAGAAAAATATTAAACTTTCGACAAGTATTTCGAGTAGTATCTTCTATACTCATGGTCACAAAGAAAGTATGAACCATTAAAGGTATTTCCTCGAGGTCATGAGTCTAGAAGATAAGACTTGTAACACAAGAAAAGGATCAAACATTTCGAAAATTTAAAGTGATTATATTTTTATAATAATGATAACATACTTTTTGGCAATTTAACGTGTTTTGAAAAATAAATCAAATTTATCACAATAGCTTAATAAACGTATCACATAGTTACTATATAACATAAGATGTAAATGTATGTTATATATAAACTATTATATGTCAAATATGTAACCGTAGATTATATGTAACTAAGAACTAATAATATTAACTATGTAACAAATCAATAAACTTTAAGAGTACCATAAACGGAATTTTCAATTCAAATTTTTCATTTTGTAGATTACAATATTTTTTAAAACATATAATATGTAAATAATATTTATACTAATTATACTTTATTTTAGTTGAGTTACCAATTATTCAAAAATTAAAAAAAAGAAAAATTTACTGGTAAAAAATTATTTTAATTTAGTCATTCATAAATTTTAGCGAGTACTTTGCTAGTTAAAAATTAGTTTAGCTCCTAGTTATACAAAAAATTAAATGATTTCTTTTTTTAACTCAACATTTGTAAAAAAAGTCTCCCTCCGACGTGTCGCCTTTTCCAAACGAAAAACAACGTGTATCCTTTTTCACGCCCAAAACCGAAGTATCGCCTTTTCCAAACGAAAAACGACGTGTATCCTTTTCCTCGCCCAAAACCGAGGTGTCACCTTTTCCAAACAAAAAACGGTGTGTATCCTTGTTCCGCCAACCCGACGATGTGGTTAATAAAAAGTACCAAAGTACCCTGGTAGAAAATGAAACGCTTTTTCTACCATTTTATGGCCATTTCTTTAAAGTGAAGAGCAGAAAATCGGAATGTTTTATGGCCATTATTTGAACTAATATGAAACGTTTTTTTCAACCTTCATAGTGCTAAAAAATGTTAATAAAATGTTGAGTCTGATTCACTATTATTTGAATATAGATAGTTAACAGTAGAGTCTATCAAATTGTGCTTTAATTGATTACTATTAAGAATCATTTAAGGTTTTTTCTTAAAAGTTATCATTAATCATTAATAGAATCACTTTTGTTAATATATATCGCGCGTATATTTTGAGTTGTGATCGGATTGTTAGAGGTTATTTTTAAACGATTAATAAAATTTTCCATTTATTATTTTAAAAAACGATATTTTTATACTCGTTTCGTACTGCGTTTCATATTTTTATTTTAATAAAATTTAATATTATTTTTATTTTTATAAATTCCAATAAAAATAAACATTGACGAAGGAATGTGAATAAATACTAATCTATATTTTCTCGCCACGTGGCAAAAGTGAGGTTATGATTTTACCTATGATCTGAAAAATTAAGGACTCATTACTAAAAAGTTATATAACTAGTCAAAAAAAGTTGTCCACAGTTTACCTAATTTTTAGATAGCTGTTACTGATTTTTTCTCTCCGTTTACTTAAAATGCGTATTTTTTTGGCTAAATACAAAAATTTTGAATAACATTTTTATATTAGCATTTTTTGCCTATAAGATGCTAACCAATATACCAAAAAATTTGAGCTCTGCAGATTCAGCAAAAAATTGCCATTTATTCGCCAATATTGACATGACAAAATATTACTATTGACAATGGTCATAAATTGTTGTTTACACCATTTTTAATGTTCAAATTTCTACCAGGGTATATAAAAGTCTATTAAGAGGAGGTCACGTATCTCTGTCCTTTTCTAATTAAGGAATTGAGTTTTTCACAGAAACTAATAACTTTAGCAAAAAATGAAGAGCAAGCCACATCTCATATCAAAAAAAGCAATATTTTCTTTGATAAGAAAGAATTAATTTTATTGCTTCGTTTTCAAGAAAACCTTGAAAAACTTAAATCATAGAGGTAAGGGTGGACAATTTCGTTTTTCAAGGTTTTCTTGAAAACGAAGCAATAAAATTAATTCTTTCTCATCAAAGAAAATATTGCTTTTTTTGATACAAGATGCGGCTTTCTCTACATTTTTTGCTAAAGTTAGTAGTTTTTGTAAAAAAATCATTTCTTTTATTAGAAAAGGACAGAAATACGTGACCTCCTCTTAAAGCTGACAATACCAAACCTGCGCTGGTTTGTTATTTATCGTCCTTCTGCCATTTCTTCTACAAAAAATACTAATGTCCTTGATTTTCTAAAAAATTGGACCCTAGATTTTTCAAATGTAATTATAACAGAAGATTTAAATGTCGATCTTCTGTAAAATGGCGGTGATATCAAGTTTATTAATAAACTATCGGCTGAGCTTTCGTTTCAGTTGATCCAGCACGGTGCCATACGTCTTAAAATTTTGCGGTTAAAATAAATTTACAAATCATTGAATCGACATTATTATTTGAAGAAGTAAAATTTATTATATGCATAATAAAATTTATTATTTTTATAACATTTATTCTAATATAATAAATCAAATATTTTTATTCTGTCATATGAAATTTTACTATATTATAATTTTTACTATGTAACATAACAATTTTCCTGATAAGATATAATTCTATTTCTTAAGCAATGTTGCTAACTTTTTTATATCTTATAATAATATTTTTTATTAATATAATAAAACCTTCCATAATTTTTAAATGTCCCAGCTCTCTTATAAAATATAGTAATTTTTATTACTAACTATAATTAAAGTTTTTACACTATTTCTCTCTGTGTATTAATTTTGTACATTTTAAAATTTTAATAGAAAGATTACTAGGCTTAATAAATGTCAAATGTCACACACAATTAAAGTTCCTATTCTGATCACCTCATTTATTTACATAGTATTTCCGCCCCACGGTCTAAGAAAATTATTTTCACCACACTGCAGGGTTGGTTTAGCGTTAATGTACGATCACAGTTCATGACTGTAACAGCGAGTAACAGCGCTACCGCGACTTGATTTTTAACTAACACAAGAGTTCGAAATTTAAATCCAAATCATTTTAACGTAATATTAATGAAAAATAAATTTTTTTCAACAAATAAAGGTATGTATTAGGATAAATCAAAGAAATATTCTATTTTGCAATATTAAATTACAATAAAAGTATTCGAATTTAAATTTCGAACTCGTATGTTAGTTAAAAATCAAGTCACGGTGGCGCTGTTATAGTCATGAACTGTGATCGTACATTAACGCTAAACCAACCCTGCCACACTGCGTGTAATGTGCTTACCGTAACTCTTGTAAACGCAGTCTAAAATAAATCGAGTGTGCCCTGACAATTTTCAAGTTTGAGCCCATCGACTTATACTTTTAGTCGCAGACTGAAGTCATATGTTCTATTCTATGAAGATGTTAAGTGGCGCCAAAATACTATATATAAATAAATGAGGTGCTCAGAATGGGAACTACAATTCTAACTACATAACTATATATGACATCGATTTCACCAGGTAATCCTAATATTAAAATTTTTAAATACATAACATTAATATTACTTATTATTATCATAGTTGATTAAAGAAAAATATTTTCTTCGTATAAAATAGAGAAAATTAAATAGGAATAATATATAGTATATTAGTTACACGGTTTCAATAATTTTTAAATGAGTTTAGTTATCAAATATTTATTTTAAATGCTCATGCGTAATAGCGTGAGTCATTATTTCTATACATTTCATGTCCGAATCAATCAGCTGACATTAGTATTCGCTCTTATATAAAGTTTTGTTTGCCGACATTTGTTCGCGCAAGGAATCATTATTGATTGACTGTTATGAATAGACATTTGTACGGTATAATAAATTATCAATTCTAACATTTTTAACGCTCTTTTCACGCATCGACTTTGAGCCAGACTTTGAATTTTATGCTAAATATTGTTTTAGCAACGACCCTCTGCTGCCCAAGAATAAAATATACAGACCTGTGTTATTATTTATGCACTATGTTTTATTAATAAAATTAGAATAATTTTTTTTTTAACTCTACAGCTGTGCAGAATGAACGAGATCGAATAAGTTGCAGAAGATTGAGTTATGAAGATCAAGCTACTAGTTACAAAGGACTATCAGTGATTTCTCTCTTGCAAGCTGAAATGTTAAGTAGACAAGTAGGAGCAGCTTTAGAGGTATATGTTTTGTATAGCTTTATTAGAAATTTTGTAACTTATGATATTTATTTTTAAGAAACCGATGTTTAGTATTTGTAATTCTTCTGAAAGAATGTATAAAAAAGTATCTTATATGATAGCGTGATCGTGTATTAGGTTTCGATTGAGGTTAGAACTTATATATTAGCTTTTCGGTACACTCAAATGTAAATTTTATTCATTTTACCTTTTTTGTTGAAATAAAAATTCTAGTAATAATTTTTTTTGTAGAGAATTGAGCTTGGAAGAAATTAAGAGCAGGTCAGATTCGCTGTCCTTGTCTGATTGACAATACAGACATACACACACACACATACATATATATATATATATATATATATATATATATATATATATATATATATATATATATAACAGGTCGTTATTTCCCGAAACTTACTGAGCATCGCTCCCAACCCTTAGATCGATGTGTTTATACTAAGAATTGAAAAAGCAGCTGGAATACCTTGTTGAAATAGAGATTTAACCTTGCCGAATCGCAAAAAACCGTATTTTTTATTGTTTTTTCTTATTTTTCTTTTTTCCACATACAGCTATGACTGAAAAAATTTTTTTGAGATCCTCTTCCACACTTTTTCTATTGCCGTAAGTTAAAATAATATCTTATAGTGTGATTTTAAAGCCGAGAAAAATTTTTTTCCGAATTGTTGCTCTTGAAATATTAAAAAATTTTACTCAAACGGGTCTATTCTCGTGTATTTTGAGGTTAAAAGTACTTTCTAATTTTTTTTCATTCAAACAACCAACATAACTTTAAAGTAGGCTTAAAGATCTTCAATTTTCTTTTTTATAAAAGTTTCTAGGTTCTTCTGATACTGAGATATGGCCATTTAAATTTGATAGGCAATTCGTAGAATAAAATCTGTAATCGTGAGCATGCAATTGACTATCAACTCCCTCTGATCACAAATTCAGTTTCAAAGCACATAGAAACGGTAAAGCAAAATAAAGGTCTTAATTTCAACAAAAAAGTGGCGCTAGGTGTCTTTCGCACAGTCGGAGTTATGAAATTAGTAAATACCCATGTAGAAATAATTTTCGTAAATATCAGTAAATATTTGTAAATATCTCTAAATAACTGTAAATAATTAATAAAAAGTATTGAGACTGAAACATAAATAAAAGTTATTTACACTTATTTATTATTATTTAAAATTATTTATAGTTATTTAGTTATTTACGATTACTAATTGATTTTAAAAGTTATTTACTATTATTTACAATTTTCAAAATTTTTAGGTAAGTATATAGTTAATTGTTATTTATAATTATTTACGATGATTTATAGTTATTTATAGTTATTTACTTTCGTTGTCTTAGATAATTTTTCGGAACGTATGTATACTTACCGTTAAATGATTTTTTCCGAAGGTGTACCTAAAATCCCGGTCAAAAAAGGTTAGCTGAAAATATAGCTAAAAAAATAGCTAAATATATAGCTATATCGAGCTGTTTTTACAGCTATATCGATGTGTTTTTTTAGTTCTTTTTTATAGTTGAAAATGTACTTAATTTTATAGTTAATAATTTCGTTATCTACCAAAAATATTAATAGCTACCTTTTAAACTATATTTTATAGCTATTATTATAGTTAAAAAAAAATACTTAAATTTTTAGTGTATTTATTACAATATATTAATAGCTAGATATTTAACTATACTTTATTGCAGAAAATAAATGGTTTTTTAGATATGCTAGACAGCTGTATAGTTGAAAATATACCTAAATTTTTAGTTGATAATTTGGTTATTACTCATAGATATTTAGCTGAAAAAACATAAATATTGCTATAATATAAATAAATATAGCTGTATTTTACTTATATTATTAGCTGTTTTTATAGATGTTTTTTTTTACCGAGAACAGCTGAAAATATAACTGTTATTTCAGCTGTATTTTTAGCTATTTTTTAGCTATATTTCTAACAATTTTTTTCAGCTAAATATTATTAGAGTAGCTTTCAGATATACTCGAGTTTATTTATATTGTCCTTCCCTACCTTCGCTGTAAATTGATTAACCTATACATACACTAAATCTAAGTAATAATGTCGTAGGGGTCGCTAGAAAAGACGTGCGCATTTTTTAGTAACGGTAAGATGGATCGGTCTTATATACGAAGTGTACTCAACTCTCACCACTTGCGGGAGTTGCACACAAATTTCAACGCGTCGAAAACGTTTAGTGTTAAATAAATTATAGTTTATTTGTGATCTGTCAAAATGTTTCTTTATTTTATTACAACAAAACTTATTTAACTACAATACAATAATACGATTTTATAAGAATGCGTGCTCTCTAGTTTGCGTCTCGTCAACAGCTAACTTCAACGCGCGCCTCGCATATCATTTATACAGAAAATATATATAGCCCAATTTGGCTATAGTAACTGAAACTATACATTTTTGACATCCTCCCACCTTGAGTTTCAACTCAACACACATGAATTAATCGCTTACATATTACATTAATTTTTTAGGTTGCTTTACAATACGACCACTTCGTGTTTGTTTAGTTTTTTCCTTCTCATTGATTTTAACATTTTGATTCGGTGGATCTTTAACATTAATTTTTTCGCCTACCTTTTTACGTAAACTTTGTAAATCATCGGCATTTTTTACATCTGATTGATTACTACTAATCTCTAAAGGATACAGTTTTTGTAAAGGGCGGGTAAGTACTCCGTCTTTGGTTTTAAGTAAAGCGACTCTAGGTATATTATCACGACCTAAAATTAGTTTTTCTATTTTGGCCAAGGGCCAGTTTAATCGTTTGACATTATCGTCACCAATCATTACTAAATCACCTGTTTCCAGTTTATGAAATTCTTTTTTATTCTTATTCTTAAAAATTAATTGGCTCAGATATTCTTTACGAAATCGATGCCTCAGATGATCCATTATCTCTTGTCTACGTTGGTAATTACCTTGCAATTCGGTCATATTTATAATATCCAAATCAGGATTATCTGAGATGTCGTTATCGTATAGAAACATCGCGGGAGAGAGCGCTTTCAGATTTTGTGGGTCTTTCGACAAATATGTTAATGGGCGCGAATTCACGGTATATTCACAGTCGCAAAGAACTGTATATAATTCTTCATACGTTAAGCACGCTTTTCCCAATACTTTGCGTAATATATATTTTAGCATTCCGATTAGGCGCTCCCACCATCCGCCCCACCATGCGGCCGATGGTGGGTTGAAGTGCCATTCTATTTGTTTCGATGTACTATAGCTTGAAATAACGTGCCAATTTAGATTTTTCAATGCATTATCGGCGCCTACAAAATTCGTTCCATTATCACTATAGATATGTAATGGTCTACCCCTGCGTCCGATAAAACGACGTAACGCGCCTAAAAACTCTAACGTGGATAATGAAGTGACAAGCTCTACGTGAATTGCCCTATATATCGCACAAGTGAATAAGCATATCCACGCCTTTTGACCTCCCTTTAAGAATACTGGCCCAGCGTAATCTACTCCTGTCACTCCAAAAACCGCAGCATCTTTTATTCTATTTTCCGGTAAAGGAGCTGGCTCTATTTTTACTGGTTTGGCACTGTAACGCTTACAAACTGTACACTTATTAATAACCGAATGAACCGCTTTTCGTACGGACAAAATCCAAAATCGCTCTCTCAATTCACACATCACTGTTTGCACACCCGCGTGACATGCATTTTCATGAAATTCTCTTATTATTAATTCAACAATTTTAGATTTAGAGTCCAACAAAATAGGACATACAAATTCAAACTTATCTTTGCGTTCAATTATTTTTGTCTTTAATCTAATTAAATTATCTTTATGAACAAAACATTGTAGGTCTTTTAATTTTTTATCTTTTTCCGATGTGAACATAGTTTTCTGTAACGTTTGTAAAAATTTAAGTTCAACTTCTTTTATTTCACTTAAAGTTAAATATTTTTCTTTACAATAATCTTTTTTCAGTAAAAATTCTTAAATCTACGCATGATAACGAAAAATCTAATCATTTTGCTGTATGAGGAGAACTTGTCAACTATATTCCAAAATACTTGCTCATCTACGTTTACGTTTAACGTACAAATATTAACTGACTTTTTTATCTCCCTATCTATCTCATTTTCGTCAAAAGTGTCAATGTCGCTCGGCCAGTTATGAGACTCCTCGTATAGCCAGTCGGGCCCCTCCCACCAACGAGAGTCGATAAGATGCTTAGCATGGCATCCGCGTGACGGCAGGTCAGCCGGATTTTTCTCGCTTGGAACATATCGCCATATAGCAGTCGCTGTTAACTTTCGAATCTCCCGGACCCGATTCCAAACAAATATGCCCCATTGTTTATCTCGTTGGAGCCAAGCTAGTACCGTAGTCGAGTCTGACCATAAATAAATCGAAATATTTTCGTCCTTGAAGTTATTCGCGAGTTCATGTGTTTGTCGCGCGCCGATTGAAGCAGCTAAAAGTTCGAGTCTGGGTATTGACGTATTTTCTGGCGCAATACGAGCTTTTGCCGCGAGCAAACGGATGTGCGTTTCCCCATCCCTTTCTATTCGTATAAATGTTACAGCGGCATAGGCTTGTTGACTCGCGTCACAAAACGTGTGAATTGACTTATCACCTGCACCAAGTTTACGTGGGATTTTAATTTCGATTAAATAATGCAATTGTTCATACCATTTTAAAACATCTTTACGTATACTTTCTTCTACTAAAGTGTCCCATTTTATATTATCTTTCCATAATCTTTTTAATATCAATTTAGGATAAATCATGACCGGTGCCGTAAATCCAATTGGATCGTAAATTCTATGAGCAGCCGAGAGAATAGTTCGTTTAGTTACTCCTGCTTTGAACGCGTCTTTCAATAACGCTGGATTGATCGACAACGTGTCACTCTTTTTATTAAACATGATACCGAGCACGAGTGTGTTTTCTTTTTCTGTACAATCATTTGTAAACTCCCACCCTCTTAGATCGAATCCCCCCGCTAACATCACGTTTTTGGCTTCTACTTTAAATGTCTGTAACTCTTTCATCGTACTGACGCTTGTTATACAATTATCGACATAAAATGATCCTATTAATTTTTTAACGGTATCAGCTGTCCAACATTTTTCCGAATCTTTAGTAACATTTAACATATTTGACAGATGGTATTCTAATACAGCTCCCAAGATAAAAGGACTGCAAGTTAGACCGAAAACTAATCGTTTATGTCGATAAATTGTATGCTTTTCGCCTTCAAACCATAAAAAACGAAGAAAATTGCGATCGTCTGGGTTTACTTCGATTTGTAAAAACACCTTTTTAATATCGGCTACTACACCTATTTCATCCTTACGAAAACGTATTAAAATATTTGAATTCAACTCTATTAGATTAGGCCCCTTTTCTAAAATTTGATTTAACGACGGGTAACCTTTTTCGCACGCTGACGCGTCGAACACTGGCCGAATCTTAGTGGTACTTTCGACTTTTAATACAGGGCGATGAGGCAAGTAGTGTGAAACATTGTTGATCTCTTTATCCGGTACACGTTCAATAATATCTTGATCTAACCATTCTTTTAAAACTTTGTCATAATCATCATAAATACATTCTGTTTTTAAGATTTTTGTTATTTTTTCTAGTCGTTTTTTAGCTATTTCAAAATTACTAGAAATTGGCGCATGGTTATCGATCCACGGTAAACTAACCGAATAACGTTTGTTTTCTTTAAAATGAACTGTGCTTAAAAAATTTTCTTTGAAACTCTTTTCTTTAGCAAAACGATTAGAATTTTCTACAGGATCTTTTATGCCTAGAGTGTCTAAACTCCACAAATCTGTAATATTCGAATCGTTAACGTACAACGCAATCGTCGTCATTACCGCATCTGTTTTTTCCTTGACGGGAGTTTTTCCCATAACAGTCCATCCTAATTTATACTCCAGCGCTGTTAAATCATTCGATAAATTTACCTTCTTTCCCGTAAAAAGTTTTCCGGCTATGTCAGCGCCAATAAGTAAATCAATGTTTTCGCTGCATGAATCAACGTCTGTATTAACATCACTTAAAATGATATTTTTATCCGGTAACGCATTAAACCATTCGCTTTTATCTATTTTCGGTATATCCGCGCATATAACGTTCTGATTCATTACATTAAAGTTACACGCATACTGACCATTCAATGCTTTTACCCGTGCTAGATAAATATTGTGTGACTGTTGTTCTGAACGTACACCACCAAACAAAGTGTGAGTAATTTCGGTATTACCAAGAGGCTCATAACCTAAAAATTTTGCTATTTCCGTGCGTACATATGATCGTTGTGATCCATCATCAATAACCGCGCGTACTTCTTTTTCTTTATTGTCCGAATACATCACGACGCGTAAAGTTTTTAAACGAATATATGGCAAAGAACTAAAATTAGCGAGACATTGTTCCGATGTCTCATTTCGATGCGAACTTTCAACTTTACTCGAGTTATCATTCGATGAATTTTCAAGCGATGGACAAACAACGATCACGTGACGACCGCCGCACCACGCACATTCCGATTTTACTCTACACTTTCTTGACATGTGTCCGCGTTTTAAGCATTTATAACAACAATTGTTCTCTTTTATGATCTTTTTTCGCGTGTCCATACTTAATTTTTTAGCTTTTTCACACAGCGCATTTTCATGATTATCACCACAAAATATACATTTAGATCGCTTTGTTTCACTCGATAGTAAAACATTCGCTGTGGCTTGCTCTTCCGTTAAAACGGTCTTACCTTTCATTTCTTTTCTTTTAATTTCTTTCTCTTCAATCGAAAAACCGCTTACCGCCATGTTAAAACTTTCTTCATTATCTGCTTCGATTTCGAGGAACTGTAACAGTCGCGTCAGCCTATCTTGAACTTGCATACCAGCGCCATTTACTTCGTTGCCAACTGCTGCATTGCTGTGACTCGTACGTTGCCAGGTTCTGAGAATCTCTTCGGGTAACGAAGATTCTACCAACGGGTAGAGCATGACAGCACAATTGTCGGTTTTTACGCCTAATGTTTCCAAAGCCCTTATATGCGCAGATACTTTATCATATATAGAAGAAAGACTTGCTTTTTGTTTTCCTTTGTTAGCGGCGTTCTTTATTGCTAATGAAAGCAACTCTCGGGTGTAAAATTCTATCAGAAGATCATCGCGGCCATACCGATTTTTTAGACTTTCGAAAGCTTTGTCATAATTCGCTGCCGTTGTTGGATAACCTTGAATAATATTATCAGCTTTCGAGCCTTTTTCCATCTGCCGCTTTAAATATTCCAATTTATCTTCCTTGGGAATATTTGCATCTTCGTGAATCTTTTTATAATGCGACCAGAATGGCAGCCAATTATTCACATGGCCGTTAAAAGTCGGCGGATTCAACGTCGGACGCTTGAATGGTTTTTCAGTATTTACGCGTGCCGTAGCCCGTGACTGCGAATCATTTTCTATAGCCAACGCGTTATTCTGATTAACTTCGCCTAAGTAGCCTAATTTTGCTGTCAGGAACTGCAATTTATAGCCTTCATGCGCTTCAATCTCTGTTTCGATAATCTTTTCTTCGTCTTCTTTTTCCATGAGTGTTTCTATATATTTTGCGTTCACGCTTTCCAGCTCAGCCATTCGCAATTCAAGCAATTGCAATGCTACTTGTCTGTCACTTTGGCTCGTATTAATATTCGCGCACTTATCTGTAAAGTTTTTGAGACATTTTGTAAATAACGTACGTTGAATCCTTCTATTTTTCTTGGCTGCCTCCATTTTGATCAGATACGAGACGCAAAAGAGGAAGAAAACAATTTCAATTCGATCACAACACCGTCCTTTTCACGATCGCCAGATGTTAAATAAATTATAGTTTATTTGTGATCTGTCAAAATGTTTCTTTATTTTATTACAACAAAACTTATTTAACTACAATACAATAATACGATTTTATAAGAATGCGTGCTCTCTAGTTTGCGTCTCGTCTACAACTAACTTCAACGCGCGCCTCGCATATCATTTATACAGAAAATATATATAGCCCAATTTGGCTATAGTAACTGAAACTATACATTTTTGACATTTAGCTAGAAAAATTAGCTAAAAATTAAGCTTGAAATATAGTTGTTTTGACTCGTTAAAATTTGTGTGCAACTCCCGCAAGTGGTGAGAGTTGAGTATACTTTGTATATAAGACCGATCCATCTTACCGTTACTAAAAAATGCGTGCGTGTTTTCTAGCGACCTCAGGGACATTATTACTTAGATTTAGAGTATGTATAGGTTAATCAATTTACAATAAAGGTAGGGAAGGACAATATAAATAAACTCGAGTATATATAAAAGCTGCTCTAATAATGTTTAGCTAAAAAAAATTGTTAAAAATATAGCTAAAAAAACAGCTGAAAATACAGCTGAAATCACAGTTATATTTTCAGCTGTTCTCGGTCAAAAAAAAAACATCTATAAAAATAGCTAATAATATAAGTAAAATACAGCTATATTTATTTATATTATAGCGATATTCATGTTTTTTCAGCTTAATATCTATGAGTAATAACCAAATTATCAACTAAAAATTTAGGTATATTTTCAACTATAAAGAATATCTAAAAAACCATTTATTTTCAGCTATAAAGGATAGTTAAATATCTATAGCTATTAACATATTGTAATAAATACACTAAAAATTTAAGTGTTTTTCTTTTAACTATAATAATAGCTATAAAATATAGTTGAAAAGGTAGCTATTAATATTTTTGGTAGATAACGAAATTATTAACTATAAAATTAAGTACATTTTTAACTATAATAAAGAGCTAAAAAACACATCGATATAGCTGTAAAAACAGCTCGATACAGCTATATATTTAACTATTTTTTTAGCTATATTTTACAGCTAACCTTTTTTGACAGGGATGACAACGTCGCATATTTAGTCTATGGCGTAAGCGAACTATCCCTAGTGGGAATCGGTTTTGCTAATAACTATTAATAATTAAAAATAATTGCTAATAACTGCAAATAACTGCTAAAAGCTGCTTGTATCTGTTATAAATAGTTTAGTTTGAGACAGAAGTAGCAGTTATTTGCAGTTAATACACGGAGAAAAATATATAATTAAAAATTAGTATATTTTTCACTAATGGGGAGACAAACTCGACATATGCAGGAAACTTAACATCCCACACAGCATGTAAGCTTACTGGATGCTTCCTTAAATTATTCATGGAATATGTCAATGGAAGCTTACCGACAGCTTCCGTAAATTATTTATGAAATATTCCAGTGAAAACTTACTGGAAGCCTCCGTAAATCTTTTATGGAATATTTCAGTGGAAGCTTACTCGAAGCTTCCGTACATCATTCCTGAAATATGTTAGTGGAAGCTTCCAAGAAGCTTTGGCAAGTTTTTGTTGAATATTTCAGTGGAATATTACCGGAAGCTTCTTAGAAGAAAACGTGGAAGATTTAATTCACTGCAGAAAAAACATTGGAAGCTTCCAGGAAGATTCCAGTGAAAAGTTCCCGGAAGATGGATATGTCCTCGATCAGGAGACTTCCGCAAGTCGTTCATGAAATATTTCAGTGAAATATTAAATAAGTGATGAACTAATATTTCTTTGAAATATTTCAGTTAATGAATATTAAATAATTCATTGAAATATTTCTGTAATATTGCTGGAACATTTCATTTTTGAATCCGACACTGAAATATTCAAGTAAGTTGTTACATTATTTCTTGAAATGTTTCAAATTAATATTTCTCAAATCTTTCAAGAAACATGTCATGAAATATTCCTGTTATATTTGAAAAATATTTTATGGAGTATTTGAAAAAATGTTTGAACATAACACTGAAATATTGAAGAAATATTACTGCACCGTTTCTTAAAATATTTTAAATCAAAAATGCGCAAATTTTTCGAGAAATATTTCATGAAGTATTCCAAAAAATTTATGAATATAAAAGTGAAATATTGGAGAAATACTGTCTAAATATTTGTAGTTATCTTGCGTGCGTAGCGATTCTTCCATCTTGCCAGCAGGTGGCTACTTGATTATATTTTCATGTGATCATAAATGCGGTTGACAAACTCTCGCAAGTGGTGGGACGTTCTCTCGTTTAGTATATAAGACCGAAAATTCTTGATTCAAATAAATAAGCGCTTAAATTCTGAATAACAAATAAATATATAGGTATCTTATATGGTTTGAGATGCAACTCTTACAAAATCAAAAATAATATCTGATAGAATCTTTCACCAATATTACAAATCAATATTTCATGAAAGATTTTAGAAATATTTCAGAAACATTTTTTGAAAGATTCATAATCTTTTATGAATCCTTTAATAAAATATTTCTGCAATCTTTCAACAATATTACGAATTAATATTTCATGAAAGATTTTAGAAATATTTCAGAAACATTTCTTGAAAGATTCATAATCTTCCATAAATCTTTCGATCAAATGTTGCTGCAATCTTTCAACAATATTACAAATAAATATTTCACAAAATCATGAAAGAACAGAAACATTACATGAAATATTTCAGATCAATCTTCTAGGCGGACGTATCAATATTTCAGAAACATTTTATATCAATATTTCTGTTTTATTCCGAATCTTTCAATGAAATATTTCATGCTATGTGGAAAGTTATATAAAAAAGAACGTCATTGTTATCAAAAAATGACGTCATTTTTCGTTAACATTTGAATCAGTGTATGCAAAAAGGGTCCTAAGTCTAATTTTGGGTCAAATTTAGATAGCTCCATATTACATAATAGAATTGCAATCTTCATCAAATGCAATGTTCAAATGCTATATAAAAGCATTTTTTAAATATTGATTTCTGCGAAAAGGGACTTAAGTCCCGGACTTAGGTCCCTTTTTGCTGAATTTAATATTTTTGCATATATTGAAATCCCTTAATTTTGAGAACGTAGTACAAGGTATATGAATCGGTGCATGTCCTCATATCCATTTATTGGAAAAAATGAGATACAATCAAAGGCTATAGGTGGGTTACTATAGTGAAATTGCCCCCTCTTAGAATCCTCATGGCTCATGTACCATTTGATGGAGGTTGAAAAAAAAACTCCCACACACCAATTTTCAGCCCCCTAACCCTTGCGCATGCGCAGTAAAGTCAGAATAAGTGTTTTTTCGACTTTATTTTATTTTGACGTCCCTTTACATGGAAGACTCTTGCAAAAATATATAAGGGTAGGTTATTGTATGGCAATCAACCAAAAATTTTTGCAGATTACATAACCTTAAATATCGACCTTAAAATAGATATTTAAGATTTAAATCGTTATTTTCACACCCTCGCTATTAAGGTGCCAGATTTGAAATTGATTTTTTAAATATATTTTTACCCCTTATTAACGATAGTTATATTAGCTAAAAAAAAAAATGGTGCGCTACCCTGATTTTCTCAAAAAACCGATATTTTTGCACTTTTTTCGTATTTCCTATAGGTTATGTTACAATCTAAGAATCCTAACAAAGATTTTTGGTGTATTTTATTCCCCTCTTTACGACGGTACTATTAGTTTTAAGGATAAAAGGCATTTGACCCTTATTTTTTGCAAAAAATCAACTTTTTTGCACTTTTTCATATTTTTTATAGGTTATGTTATAAGTTTAGAGCTTGAATGACTTTTTTTGCGTATTTGTTTTTTGCTCGTTATAATCGTGCTATTACTTTCAAGAAAAAGTAGTTTGCAGCCCTGATTATCGAGAAAAACCGATATTTTCTCGATTTTTTTTATAGTTCGTGCTAAAAGTTGAGAGCTGAAATAACGATTTTATGTGTAATTTTTTCTGCTTGTCATGGTGGTATCAGTTTAATCAAGGTTTTTAATATAATACGTTCAAATATTGACGAACAATCTGATTTCTACAATTGTTTGACGTTATGATCAGGTTGCAGTATATTCTGAGGGGTTGGAATTATATTTTACTTTCTGTTTTTCATTTTTTCGATGATTTCATATATATATATATATATATATATGTATATATAGGTTAATCTTATATACATAGGTTCGAATCAATAAACGTATTTAAATGTCTTTTTTTCTTATCATAAGAGAGAAAAAGACAGAATAAGGTTGAAGTAACAACCGATACTCAAGTTACATTTCTAAATGCGAGTCATAGTTTTTGTTTATCTAAGTGATCTCATTGAAAACTGGCCTGAATTTATAGTCGATGCTCAAACTCAAGCAGACAAAGACAGAATGAGGTTTCATTGTGAGAGAAACAAAAACAGAATGAGGTTTGAGTTTGAGCACACATATCGACTGTAAGGCTCAAATTCATAGTCGTAACTTGAGTATTAAGTATGACTTAAAACTTAAGTATCGTTACTTGAGCATCAACTGTTACTTCAAACAACACTCAATTTAACACTTAATTGAAGTAACAGCTGATACTCAAGTAACAATACTTTAATTTCAAGTGATACTTAATACTCAAGACATGACTATGAGTTCAAGCCTAATCTTGGATCTATGGCTCGAATTCATAGACCCAACTCAAGTAACAATTGATACTTTAACCTCGTTCTGTCTTCGTCTCTATCATGATAAGAAATAGAACTTCGGATTCTTCGTGCTCGGAGATGGTAGTCGAGGTAGAAATAAGAACCACTAGAAAATAGATTTGTAGGCTTGGTTTATTCAATAAGCGATACAGTCACCTTGGAATCAGAAGATAGAAAACTTATCTTTCTAAAGGTTGCGAACACAGTGACGGACTTTGTACACTGCGACCAGAGCACACGATTCGGCGCTAGTTCTGCGCACCGCTAGTTGCGCGTGGCACTTATATATGTTTATTAGTGTGAATGTACTTACACGCGTACTACTGGGGGGTTGCTCCAAAGCGATAAACTTAGTACATCGATATATGCTATCTTTGTTCAGCACATTGATTTCATATCTTCTGTCTCTGTGATACAGAGTTGTGCAATTTTCTAGAGGAACCCCCCCGGGTGTATACCCATACGTTACTAGGGAGTATGTGTGTGTGTATATATGTGTACTGTAGAATAAGTACCCACGGGACAGATAATACAATCGTTAATGAATTCCGTGCGCGGACTTCGAGTGGAGCGGACGTGTTGCCGGCTCTGTCTCTGTTCTATCTCTCTTCTCTTCCTATTTCCCTGCTCGGTTCGGAGTTGGCGGATGGAGTCCATCTCGCCCCATTTAAATTTGTTCAGGGTTTTATTTTTATCTATTTCTTTTTTCTTTTTCGTGTCTCTGATCTTTGATCAAGTGTTTATTGAGTTTTTCTTTTTTTTTAATCTCTTTTTACGTGTTCTTGATCTTTGATCGGGTGTTTTTTCTTTCTTTTATACAAGTTCGTTATGGCGATTGCCATAACAGTGTAATTTTAGATTTTTGACTCTCAATTTGTAGAGTTTTTAATTTGCGCAACGAGCGACGCAAACATTATTATTTCTGACCCGTAATACAAGAAGGTTCATAAAATTAACTTGTAGAGAATCTCTAGGGACAGAGATTCGCATTTAACTATACAATTAAAGGATGACGAGGTGTGGATCTCTCCAGGATTCAAGTGAGAAAGTTTTCTGTGAAAGTGCACGGTGGAACTTACTGTGAAAGAATGTGAATGTGTCCTAACGTCCTTTTTTGAAAAATTAAACTATTTTCAATAGTGTTTGACTAAAGGTCATTCATCATTTTCCCGCTCTTTGTTTACTTTCGAGTGATATTACATATGTGACACCGACAACGAATCCATTTTCAAATTTTAAATATAACGGCCTTTGGTCAGTTTGTTCTTATTTATTTTCTCGGTATTCGGTGTCATTGGATTTTGATGAGTGTTTATAAACAAACATTTCGCGGGAACCTTACGCAAGTAATGCGCAAAGGTCTTATCGGTAGTGACGACAGCGGGCCTCGGTCACGTTAAAGTCAGTTTCCTTTCTTATGGACGCTCAAATGCGCGGGAAGTGGTGGTGTATGGAGTGCACAGTGTGAGGAGGGGAAAAGTTATGTTCGTTTTCTTCCTCTTTATATCAATGCTCTTCAGGTCACATTGAAGATCTCTTATTTTACGTTTATCACTCGTTGTGGTTACACCGCGACAACGATCTATATTATATCATTTCGTAGTTAATATTTTCTTTCTATCTCATTTTGTATGTTTTTTTTTTAAATTGATTTTGAACACTGTTTTGTGGCGGTGTTTTTACTGTAATTTGACAGTGTTCTTGCTCGGTAATGACGCGGATGTGACGTGCCGAGTTCTGGTTGGACTCGGACCGTTATTGCTGCGCCTCGCTTTTTCCTATCGACGCGAACAGTATTGCAACCTCATTCGTCTATTTTTTGACGAGTTGCCCCCTTTCTTCTCTGTGCGGGTCGCTGATACGATATTTCCGGGGAGATGCCCCAATGATGATGAAGGAAAGATGGATGATCTTTCATTCAGGACATATGTGGAGACCTCTTTCGGAGCAGGGATGGGTTTTTTTTTTTTTTTTTTTAAAAGATTAATATATAAAGGATATTGTCCTCTATATGATTAACCTTTTATATATGATGAAGTCGAGGAAGTCCCCCGCCCGGCATCTGTTTAACACATTACATCAGGCTAGGACTGTCAGACCCACCATACCGAAAACTTTGACTACCGATGGATGGTCAGCCACTTTTGTAACCAACAATCAACCGATACCCAATGAGGTCGGATTTTTTAAAGAGTCGCGATATAAATGGCACATACACTTATTTTCTTTCGAAAAAAAAGTTAGAGGTACCTGGCGCAGGGATGGGGTAAAGAGAATATTATACGTTTTTTCTTTGAGACCAACGATCCAATGAGGAATGGTAATGGGTACCTGTCCAAAAGGATATAACCAATAAATTGAAGAAAAAAAAAAAAAAAATACAATCGTTAATTGAGTTACGTTTATAAATTCAAACTTATATTTCCATATGAATTTCTTTATTTATATGTAATGAATAATAAAGTGAGTAACTGCAAAGATTGTATGCCACAAGTTTCTGTGCACTTTTTTGTAGTATCTTCGTATTATTTTGATCCAAAAGTGTTAAATTATATTTATTAGCGGCGTACCTAGATATAAGGTTATATATATATATATATTTTATAAGTCAGAATGCCAATACAAAAGCTATAAAGAGTCCTGTTTTGTTTTTGCTCTTGTCTCTTATATTATTGCTTTAAATACTTTGTTGAAACAATTAACAAGTTTTTGACAGTAAGTTTACAAAGTGGTAATTTGCTAATGTAATTCTAATAGTAGTTTTTTACAATTTTATATATTACATTTTATAAAAATAATAACAAAGGATAATGAAATTATTTATTTATATAAATGTGATAATTTTTTAGATTTTTGTGTAGATTTGTTCTATCTTTTTTAGATTTAAAAATTGAAGAACAATATATTTTTAAAAATATTTTTCTATTTGCAAGTATACGCTTGAAACGTAGATTTGACATTCAGATATTAAATGTTGAGATTATGTGAAAGTTGAAGCTTTTCGTTTTATCAATTTGTTTTTATTTTATTTGTAACTTTTTGTATATAGCTTTATTCATGTGTGTTGCATGATTTCGGAGGAATGATTGATAATTACTCTGAGAAGCTTCGAGCGGTTGAGCTTTATCAAAAAAAATTATATAATATTTGTGTGATTGAAAACTAAAACTCTAAGTTAAAATTAGGATCTTTGAAGTACTTAGCGACTTTATTGATTTTTATATTTATTCATGATGAATGTTTTAAATAGTTTGTTAAAACAATTAACAAGTTTTTGATAGAAGTTTACAAAATGGTAATTTTCTGATTTTCTTTGATTCTTAATAGCAGTTTTTCACAATATCATTTTACATTTTATAATAATAATAACAAAAGATAATAAAATTATTTATTTTTATAAATATGATAATTTTTTAGATTGTCGCGTAGATTTGTTCTATCTTTTTTAGATTTAAAAATTGAAGAACAATATATTTTTAAAAATATTTTGCTATTTGCAAGTATACGCTTGAAACATAGATTTGACATTTAGATATTAAATGTTGAGATTATGTGAGAGTTAAAGCTTTTAGTTTTATCAATTTGTTTCTATTTTATTTGTAACTTTTTGTATATAGCTTTATCCATGTGTGTTGCATGATTTCGGAGGACAGATTGATAATTACTCTGAAAAGCTTTGAGCGGTTAAGCTTAATCATAAAAAATTATATAATATTTGTGTGATTGAAAACTAAACCTCTAAATTAAAATTAGGATCTTTGAAGTACTTAGCGACTTTATTAATTTTTATATTTATTCATGATGAATGTTTTAAATCGTTTGTTTAAACAATTAACAAGTTTTTGATGGTAGTTTACAAAATGGTAATTATCTGATTTTCTTTGATTCTTAATAGCAGTTTTTCACAATATCATTTTACATTTTATAATAATAATAACAAAGGATAATGAAATTATTTATTTTTATAAATATGATAATTTTTTAGATTGTCGTGTAGATTTGTTCTATCTTTTTTAGATTTAAAAATTGAAGAACAATATATTTTTAAAAATATTTTTCTATTTGCAAGTATACGCTTGAAACATAGATTTGACGTTCAGATAATAAATGTTGAGGTTATGTGAAAGTTAAAGCTTTTAGTTTTATCAATTTGTTTTTATTTTATTTGTAACCTTTTGTATATAGCTTTATTCATGTGTGTTGCATGATTTCAGAGGAATGATTGATAATTACTCTGAGAAGCTTTGAGCAGTTAAGCTTTATCATAAAAAATTATATAATATTTGTGTGATTGAAAACTAAAACTCTAAGTTAAAATTAGGATCTTTGAAGTACTTAGCGACTTTATTGATTTTTATATTTATTCATGATGAATGTTTTAAATAGTTTGTTAAAACAATTAACAATTTTTTGATAGAAGTTTACAAAATGGTAATTTTCTGATTTTCTTTGATTCTTAATAGCAGTTTTTCACAATATCATTTTACATTTTATAATAATAATAACAAAGGATAATGAAATTATTTATTTATATAAATATGATAATTTTTTAGATTTTCGTGTAGATTTGTTCTATCTTTTTTAGATTTAAAAATTAAAGAACAATATATTTTTAAAAATATTTTGCTATTTGCAAGTATACGCTTGAAACATAGATTTGACATTTAGATATTAAATGTTGAGATTATGTGAAGGTTAAAGCTTTTCGTTTTATAAATTTGTTTTTATTTTATTTGTAACTTTTTGTATATAGCTTTATTCATGTGTGTTGCATGATTTCGGAGGAATGATTGATAATTACTCTGAGAAGCTTTGAGCGGTTAAGCTTTATCAAAAAAAATTATATAATATTTGTGTGATTGAAAACTAAAACTCTAAGTTAAAATTACGATCTTTGAAGTACTTAGCGACTTTATTAATTTTTATATTTATTCATGATGAATGTTTTAAATACTTTGTTTAAACAATTAACAAGTTTTTGATGGTAGTTTACAAAATGGTAATTTTCTGATTTTCTTTGATTCTTAATAGCAGTTTTTCACAATATCATTTTACATTTTATAATAATAATAACAACCCCAGTGAAAATGGTAAATGTATCCAAATCATACGAAAGTGTATCAAAGTGTATCAAAGTGTATCTAAGAGCGATATTTCGGACCAAATGTTAATACACTTTGGTACACTTTGATACACTTTCATACATTTTTATACACTTCCAAAAAAAAGTTTCTTGGTATCAATTTTTTATATTCGTTAATGATATACACTTTGATACACTTTAATACACTTTTGCACATTTTCATATATTTTTTGGACACTTTCATACACTTTGATACACTTTCATACATTTTTCTAATAAAGGAAAAATGTTGATTTTCTTGGATACACTTTTGCATACATTGATACACTTTTGCACACTTTGATACACTTTGATACACTTTTCGAAAATGTTGACTAAAATTAATTTCTACATTTGCTATGTGTTACACACTTTGATACACTTTTGCACACTTTGATACACTTTGATATACTTTTGCACACTTTAATACACTTTCATACATTTTTCCAATAAAGGAAAAATGTCGTTTTTATTGGATACACTTTTGCATACTTTGATACACTTTTGCACACTTTGATACATTTTAAAAATTTTAACTAAAATAAATTTCCATTAAATGAAGCCTCTTCCTTAAATAATCAACAAGATCCCTGTAACATATTGACTGTGCAAAATGGAAACAGCAATAATACTAATAATAATGAAGATGCGACTGCAAAGACTACAAAAAATAACTTAGTCTCAATAGACAATACAAATGAAAATTTATAAAAAAAAACTATCTTAGAAACAACAATGTTTAAATATTTATATTTAATAATGTTATTAAATTAAAAATGTGTTAATTAGTATAAATTATTTATCTTATCTCATTACTTGATATGTATTACAAAAGAATAATTATTTTTTTGAAGTTGTCTCTATTAAACTTTTATTATTTATAAATTTCTAATAATATTAATGTTTAAATATTTAATGCTAATATAGAATGTAAGTTTTTCATTACAAATTATATTTCAAATATATATTGCTAATTCTTATGTTTTAAATTACTTTTTATATTTTACTTTTATAATTTATAAAAATATTTTTCAATTTTTTCAATATTGTCGTTTTATTAACCTTACATTTATCCCAAGGGCATTAATACATTAAAATTTATGAAAATATCTAAAATGAAAACGGCTTATTTTAATACACCGTTTCATGCCTAAAAAGTGTATTAAACACTATTAAAATGTATAAAAAATGTACGCATGTGTATCAAAGTGTGCATGGTAAAACCATTTTTTAATTTCTTACTTAGAAATGTATCGAAGTGTATCGTGTTTTATTAAAATGTATTATATTACATAAAGAGAGCGCGGTGGCGTAACGGATAGAGCTCTTGCCTTCAACGCGGAGGGCATGGGTTCGAATCCTGGCCAGGTACCTCTAAACTTTTTTTTCGAAAGAAAATTAGTGTACGTGCCATTTTATATCGCGACTCTCAAAAATCCGATCTCATTGGGTATCGGTTGATTGTTGGTCACCAAAAGTGGCTGACCATCCATCGGTAGTCAAAGTTTTCGGTATGGTGGGTCTGACAGTCTAGCCTGATGTAATGTGATAAACAGATACCGGGCGGGGACTCCCTCGACCTCACCATAGAAAAAAGATTAATCATATAGAGGACAATATCCTTTATATATTAATCTTAAAAAAAAAAAAAAAAAAAAAAAAGAAAAAAATGTATCAAAGTGTACAAACGTGTGCAAAATAAAACAGGAAAAGGATAATACTCAGAAGTGTATCAAGATGTACCATAGTATATTAAAGTGTGTCAAAGTGTGTAAAAGTGTATCAACGTGTACAAACGTGTGCAAAATAAAACAGGAAAAGGTTAATACTCAGAAGTGTATCAAGATGTACCATAGTATATTAAAGTGTATCAAAGTGTGTAAAAGTGTATCAAAGTGTACAAACGTGTGCAAAATAAAACAGGAAAAACAATTTAGGCTAATACTCAGAAGTGTATCAACATGTACCATAGTATATTAAAGTGTGTAAAAGTGTATCAAAGTGTGTAAAAGTGTATCAAAATGTGTCAAAGTGTATCAAAATGTGTCAAAGTGTATAACATCAAAAAAATTGAGGAAATTTAATTTCAGCTCACTTTTTAAGAAATGTACCAAAGTGTACCAAAGTGTATCTAAGTGTATCAGAGTGTATCAAAATGGATCGAGAATAAGGTCTGAAAAATCGCTCTTAGATACATTTTCATACACTTTGATACATTTTTGTATGCTTCAATACACTTTCATACACTTTTATACATTTTGATACACCGAAAAATTTCCATTCGGGAAAGGATAATGAAATTATTTATTTATATAAATATGATAATTTTTTAGATTTTCGTGTAGATTTGTTCTATCTTCTTTAGATTTAAAAATTAAAGAACAATATATTTTTAAAAATATTTTGCTATTT
Organism: Anastatus disparis; assembly: GCA_017163975.1. NCBI lineage: Eukaryota > Metazoa > Arthropoda > Insecta > Hymenoptera > Eupelmidae > Anastatus > Anastatus disparis. The sequence continues at coordinate 856,098 of JAFFSR010000407.1, forward strand.
GCAAGTATACGCTTGAAACATAGATTTGACATTTAGATATTAAATGTTGAGATTATGTGAAGGTTAAAGCTTTCCGTTTTATAAATTTGTTTTTATTTTATTTGTAACTTTTTGTATATAGCTTTATTCATGTGTGTTGCATGATTTCGGAGGAATGATTGATAATTACTCTGAGAAGCTTCGAGCGGTTAAGCTTTATCAAAAAAAATTATATAATATTTGTGTGATTAAAAACTAAAACTCTAAGTTAAAATTAAGATCTTTGAAGTACTTAGCGACTTTATTGATTTTTATATTTATTTAAGATGAATGTTTTAGAAAGTTTGTTAAAACAATTAACAAGTTTTTGATAGAAGTTTACAAAATGGTAATTTTCTGATTTTCTTTGATTCTTACCCGAACAGCACAAAACATTTTAAAAACGTCATGAAAACGTTTTTTCGGAAACATTTAAACGTTTTTTTAAAAAGTTTTATAAACGTCTCGGAAACGTTTTGAAATTGTTTTAAATGTCCGCAAAAAATATGGTTGCTAGCATGAACAAACGTTTATGAAACATTCAGAAAACATTTGAAAGACATATTAAAAAACGTTTTATTGAGGTTTTGTTGATAACGTGACCGAAAATTCATATAGTGGTAACATTTAAAAAACGTTTTGACAACAGTATGCAGGTGTATTGAAAACGTTTTATTGAGGTTTTGTTTTCAAAGTGGCTACAAAATTATATACCAAAAACGTTTAAAAAACGTTTATAATACATTTTCAGACCGTTTGTAAATTTTTAGAGCTCCCGTTATAACGTTTACAAAACATTTTGAAAACATTTTATTTATCTATCTACAACGTTTTATTAAGGTTTTGTTAGTGACGTAACTAAAAAATTTATATAGCTGAAACGTTTGATTAAAGTTTTGAAAACATTTTACAGATATATAGAAACCGTTTTGTTAAGGTTTTGTTAACAACGCAGCTACGAAATTATACACTAAAAACGTTTGAAAGACGTTTATAAAACATTTTCAAGTTGTTTATAAAGTTTGGAAGCTCCCATCATAACGTTTACAAAACATTTTTAAAACTTTTTTTAAACATTTTAAAAACGTTTTATCGAAGGAAAAAAATAAAAATTTGCTATATTTCTCTCTATATATATTCATGAATAATGGATATTTTTTTTTCATTTTTTATTTAATATCATTCAAATATTTAGGTGATCAATCTAATTTATTATTATAACTTTGTATTACATATTCATGTTTGAAAACATGTAGAATAAATTTTACATATAATTACATAAGAGCGACTTTCTTATCTTATTTCTTACAACGAAATTCATATATTACATATTTATAAAGACAAAATCTTAACTAAATGTGTGGAAAAATATCTTTTAACGTGAATTCATAGAAATCGCAATAAATATAAGAAACATTATTTCTTAAGGAAACGCTGGATCTTGCAGTTCTTTTTTACTTAAAAAATGTAGGTTTTTGGAAAAACTGGTGATTATTGATAAAAATTAAGAGTTTTCCGCAACTTGTACAGTAAAAAGCAATAATTTTTCTGATTAAGACAAATTAATTTTGATGCTTTGTTTTCAAGAAAAGTTTGACATACTTAAAAAATCAAAACTTAGGCTAGAGACTATGATTTTTTAAGTATATAAAACTTTTCTTGAAAACAAAGCATCAAAATTAATTTGTTCTTATCAGAAAAATATTGCTTTTACTGTACAAGTGCGGACAAATCTTAATTTTTATTAATAATCACTACTTTTCAAAAACCTATATTTTTAATTAGATAAGGATAGAGAAATCCAATGTCCTCAGAAATCACAATTAGTTCTTAATCGCAATGGAATCATTCTTAACATTGGAAACACTTCGTAATTACAAAAAAACAACTTTTTTTATCTTATTTCCTACATTGAAATACACATATTACATATTTATCAAGACCAAATCTTAACTAAATGTGTGTAAAAGTATCTTTTTATCTGATTTAATTGAACCCGCAATAAATATAATAAAGTTAAGTTTTTTATCGCAATCTAATCATTATTAACATTTGACACACACGCATACAATGTATATTGATTCCAAATCAAATCGCAATTTTAAAATTGTAAAATCATTAACACAAAATAAGTATATTTTAGAGTACAGATATTCTGTATGAGTATGTCTGTACAACATTTCACCTTAACTTACACGAACAAAACATAAAATGGCTAAGAGTCTAGGAATATGTTTCATAAGCTCCACAAAGTACAAAGAAACTTTTAGAAGTCAAGATCAAAGCGATCTGATCATTTATAGAGAATTTAATATTCTAAAGTTTTTTTCCAAATTTTTTATGGCAAAATGAATAGACACAGAACCTCCAAATTTAAACTATATATTTATTAATTTTTCTAGTTTATTGCCAGAATTATGACTTTTTTATGTATTAAAAATAAGGCTTTTCGCCTGCTTTTTATATTTTGAACGACTATTTTGTTATATTAAAAACTAAGATTCAATATTATCGAAAGATTCTACTTTTGACAACAGCCATTCATCTACAGATGAATATGCAATAACAATTTAAAATTCACAATAAGCCAGTCTGCTAGAGATTTTCTTTGATATTCGAGAAATATCAACCGTACATATTTTGAAAATAAGGCTCTGTGTTTTTTCATTATGTTATGAAAAATTTGGAAGAAACATAACGCGGGATGATCCGCTTTGTAAAATTTGCTAAACAGCTAATACTATATTTCTTTAGTTAGATGAATCGGTACTCTCATCGGCATCTGGTGCTGATTGTGTTCTGCAAGTAATTTTCTTATTATTATCTTCAAATCTTCTTTTTAAACGTTTTTTATTAGTGCCTTGTTTATCCATATCGTATTCTTTGGAGTTCTTCTTAGAATCCATTTTTGGGTCATCTGAACAGATATTGAAGTTTAATATAATTTAACTGAATACAAACTTTTATAAATAAAATCATTTCATAGAATTTAGAATTACATTTACAGCAATGACAACATGAAAACTTTTTATTTAGAAAGTATTTGAAACTAAAAATCACGATCTTTAAGATATAATAAAAGTCTTTGTAAATTGAAGTGTATGCAATAATTATGCAATTTTGTTCACAGATAAAAAAGAATGAAAATTCAAAATGCAAATTTAAATTGAGCTTACAGTTTACACTTAATTGAACTTTTGATATGTTGCGTACAACTAGAGATTATTGTACTGATCATGAAAAATTTCCATTTTATATTATTTGTTAGTTCTTTTTTTAGTAATATTAATTGAATGAAAAAATTGTAAAATCGTTTATTTTGGAATTATTACTCACCCTTATCACTGCGATATGCAGCCCGTTTCAAATGCGACCCAACATATTGTTCAATTACTTTTAGACTCACAGATGGTTTTGTAGAGTTTAAAGCAGCATCTGGAAGAAGTTTTTCAGTTCATTAGCGATTATAATCAAAATAGTATTGGATACTAACAACCACGAAATATTATTTTTTGGACGATACATAAACTTACTTTCCAAAAGATTGTAAAAAAAAGTATCCTTCATTTTTTTTTTTTTTTTGTCCTAAAGCACTATACATTTCTTGAACTTTATTTTCCATGACTTCATTTAGAATATTTCTAATAGTAGCTTTGTAGTCATCTTTTTGACTCAACGTGGTAAAATAGTTCATCTGAAATATGTGAAAATATTTTACAATTTATAAACATTACAAGTGATATTAAAACTAAAAATAGATACTTTTGAGCAGCATTAAAAAAAATTCCTATGAATAATTATTCCTGTTAGATTCTTATAACTTTAAATTTTTCTGTTTATTAAATTATCATTAAATTTTCATAGTTCCAAGTTTTACTTACAATCAATTCTCTGAAATTCTCATCTTTTTGAGAGTTTCATCAAAACACATAAATTAATCATCTGATTTTAATTTAAAAAGAGCCTTCAATTTTATTAAGTCAGCTAATTCCAGTAGATTCTCTCCAGATAAATTGTTTGATGAAACACTAGCTTTACATTGATTAGTGATCATTTGTTGTTGCTGTACTGTAAATATTAGTTTTCCCAATTAATAAATAAATTATTTAAAATTAACATGTAACATAGAAATTTTAAAATAACTAATTGATATCACACTTTATTATTATATGCTGTAAATATAAAAATGATACTTACAAATTATAATGGCCAATTTTTGATCATTATCCATTTTTGCTAATTCTTCTGGCGTATTAAGTTTTATACCCGAAACAAATTTTAAAACGATTTTAGATGATCAATTACTGAAATCAAATGTGTTTGTACAAATTAAAAAGTAATTTAAAAAAATTTAATCATGTAAAAAATAAGATATAATTTTCAACACATTTAACATTTAAAGGACATTTATATAGTTTTTAATTATTATTCATTTTAGTTTACCTTTAGGTACTAAGGATGGAGAATGTTTTTTCGATATATTATCAGTTATTTCTGATAAAGGATTACTTATACGTTTTTCTGGGCTACTTCTCGCATCACTAATCTCTCCATCAGATACACGTATGTCTGTTTCAAATAAGTTATCATTTTGGTTGTCACCTGCAGCTACAATATCATTTTTTTCTTCCAAATCCTTATTTGTTTCCTGCATCATTTTTACACCTGTAAATTTATTATATTTAATAATTATAGGTATAAGAAATTGAATTCGAAAAATTACATATCTGGTAAAAACAACAAAAACTTATTTAAAATTGACGGTCGTAATGTATAACGATAAATAAAGATTTTTCTGTTTATATGAGATATGTGTATATATACCAGTTTTCAAAATGATTTAAATATTGTTAACATACCAAGATTATCAATCGGCGCCGTTTCATTACTTGATGATTGAATTACTACTTGAGTTGGCTTTGAAGGGTCATCAACTAGATTAGTAACTGTAACAAAAATTTATTTATTATAATTAAAAAGCCATCATTTTGATAATTTTTTCAAATAATGAGTCATAGCATTATACATTGATTATTTTTTTAAATTAAATATATATATATATATATATATATATATATATATATATATATATATATATATATATATATATATATATATATATATATATATATTTGAAAGTTTTTCTAACGTGGAATGTAACAATAAGACAGCGTGCAATGATAAGTAAAGTGTAATATATTCTGGGTACCGTAAACAATGTTAATAATTCTAATTTTTTATTATTCTTTTAAAATTAAATAGTAATCAACGATAATTCAAAAATTTAATAATAATTGAAAATAATTCAATTTTTCAAGAGCAAATAACATTGTAATATTATTTAGAAATAAATGATTGCAATTTTTCATTGACTAATCAGAAACCAAATTTATAAGCAACAATCAAATGTATGATACTATTGAATATAATAATTGTCAGCTTACTATTAAATTTTGAAACACTTTCTGTATTCTTAGGTTTGATTAATTTGATGGAATTTTTCATAATTATTTGAGATATTATTCTAGGTTTTGTTTTACCTAATAATAATTAAAATACAAAAAACATTTATTATTCATTTTTTTCCGTTACTAATGATTGAAGTTTTTATATTACAATAGATCAAAAATTAATTATAAGATAATATACCGTGAAATGGGGTAAAGCAAGCAGTGTGGGGCAAAGTGAGCATTTTTTCAAATGTGATTTTCTTATTTTTTATGTAATTTTATTTAAGTAGAATAATAATTTTTTGTAAATTATTAACAGAAGTTCAAAAACTTATCATCATACATACATAAAAGTACATAAAAAATGATAAAATCATATATGAAAAATACTCGCTTTACCCCCACACTGCTCGCTTTACCCCATTTTATGGCACTATTCATAATTAATAATTAAATATATTAATTTTATTTAATGAGTATTTATGCACCTTTTTCTTCACTTTTTTGAGTAGAATTACTCGTATCTTCATCGTTATATTTAGTGGAAGTTTCCTCCATAATGCTTTCTTTAGAAAGATTTTTTTCTTGAATAATAGGTATCAGTTCATTATCTTTGTTACACGAAAGCATAACATTATTTTCTTCGGTTTCTTCTTCATTATCCATTTTCATAGATATTTCTGACGTAACTGCTGCATCTTTGCAATTATTCTTTCCTGTGAATAAAATATAATCATTGTAAATAAACATTAGTACATAGTCGATTTGACTTACATTACTAAAAATATTTTCTGACTAAAGATTTTTTTATTTTTTTATTAAATAAAAATAAAATATTTTTATGAATGAATTAACCTAATAATTAAACTTTCAAAACTGCGAGTGCGCTCACCTGCATTTTTTATAAGTTTTTTTTGTGGGGTAGGTGGTTTTATTGGTTCATCTTCGGGCTTCCGCTTTTTTGGCTGCTGTTTTATAGCATACTCAATGTCTTCAAAGTTTACTTTTTTTGCACGTTCTTTTCTACTTGTTTTATCGTTCCTATTCTCATATTCTACTTCTATTTCGGATGTCTCTTCAGCAATTATAGACATTTCTACTGCTTTAGTATAATCATCAGTAACTATAAATTGAAAAAATCAAATTAAAATATATATTAGATTTTTTATAATATTAACTGAAATAAAATAATCCTAAAAAATTTGCAGTGACTTGAACTTTAAGTGATATCGTATATATTTATGTATAACTCAGATATACATATATTAGCAATCTAGGACAATACAGGACCTTTACAAAATATACGGAGGTAAAGAAAATTTAAGATAAATTTTCAAAAAAAAAAATACACGAAGAAAGTTTTAATTATTCTTAGACTTTTTAATATTATTTTCGATATTTGATGATTTTACCGTTGACTTTGTGAATACTACGGTTTCTTTAATATCAACTTGCCCACAAAGTCTAATAGTTCAAGATGAAATTATTTTTATTATTATGAAAATTTCATTTTTTGATATTAATTTATATAAAAAATGATGTCAACTGCTTAGGCACTATGCTATCTCATAAAGCTTTTAAAGTTAAAAATTTTTTATTTTTTTAGAATGTGATTGAAAGCAATTATGTAACTTCAATAGCTTCCCTCCTTCTGTCAATAAAATAAAATCAAATATGCACATATTCTCTTTTTGCGCATAACGCACGGGTCCGAAAATTCAATGCATATTTCATTCCGTGGTGTGAAAAGTTTTAAGATCTTAGATAAACAAAGAAACTATGATATCACATCTTCTATATTATATATACATTCTTATTTCACATTTTCCTAATTAAATCAATATTTTTTTATTTTTTCAAGTAAAATTTTGTTACTATTAAATTACATACTTTAAACATTCTTTTTCGTTATTCATCATTATTTTCATTTTTTAATGTAGTTATATTTTTTAATAAACTATTCTATTAGTTTATAAATTTGCATAACTCATTAATTAATAGTAACAATTTACAATAAATATTAAAATGCAGATTTTAATTGTGGATTGTTATTTTCATATGAGCATAATAAAAATATCCGTTATAAAAATATTATGATTTGTAAAATAGGAATTATTATTTATACATTACAATCTATGTTTATTTTTAATATTAAAAACTTAATTTAGAATAAAAAAATTTTTCATAAAAATTATCTCAGTTTTACAGTATTCATATTTATTTTTTTTACAATCAATCACAATCAATAAACAAAGTAAGAATGAATAATAATTTTTGTAACAAGAAATATTGTTAATATTTTAATCTACAATAAACTGATTGTATTAGATGATTATAAGATTTCTAAAGCAAATGCTATTAGAGCATTGAATGTAGCGTATTAAAAAAAAACTATGTTATGAAAAATGTATATTCTGTGTATTGACATTCCTACAAAATTTTTTATTTAAATAAAAATGTCCAAGATCCTAAACCTTACATTCTAACTAAACTATAGATTTTATTATAATCATTATTTATACTCTGAAGAGTGTTGAATAAAAAAATTAATTTCTAGAACTCATAAAGAAAAATTCTATAAACGGATCAAGATCAAAAGTAACTCAATAAAATTATTGCTTTAAACTACATTTTTTAGATTTCAATTATTTTTAATAAAATACTTTTAAAAATAACTGTATTATATTTAAAAATAAATGTATTGTATTCATATAATTTAAAAACCAAAACAATAATAAATTTATATCTTATTGCAATGAAAGATTTTAGAACAGTCAAGGAATTGTACGAAGTTGTACCTAATGTACAAGTATAAAGTAGTATATGAATTAGCAAAATTTTTAAAAACTTTAATTTTCCGTTCCTACATACGAATATTACAAATCATATTTTAGATTAAATACAGCCCCATTTCACGATTAAGTAGCATAAAATGAATTTTCATAAAAACTTTGAAAATATTTATAACACTACCATTCAAATTGTATATAAAAAATATTAAAATATTTAAAGAGTAATTTGTTTTCAATTTTAACAATAAAAGTAAAATTGATCATACGGTACTCATTCGTGACATAAAATAACAAATATTGCGTTGATTGTTGGAATTCCAGAATAATAAGAACAATAAATTGTATTCGATTAAATACAAATAAAACAAATATGTATAATACCTTATTTTCAAATATTGTGTCTCAAATTTTCGTATGTGTTATACATTTTCTGTAACCATTGATGTTTTTTTAAAATTTTATGGACATAATTTTTTTTTATCAAATTTGGATACTATAAATATAAGTAAATAAAAAAAATTATAAAAATAATTTATTTATAAAAAGTAAATTTTTATTGTGTAGATTTAAAAAATTCAATTATATAATTTTGTATTATTAAAAAAAATACTAATTTTTAGAGATATGAATCTTAAGTAATATTTAAGTAAGAATTTTCATTTAAACAAAGAACATCGATGTTAATAAAAATTTTCAGCAGTATGTCAATGTCCTAATTGCTACTCACGAACCTATTACTAGCCGTTCATTGTTAAAAATTTTTTTGGTATCTAAATAACATTGAGCGGTTAGTAATAGGTTCGTGATAGCGATTGGGACATTGACCATATGCTTATTATTTTTCAACTGTTACTTTCTTAATTTACAGATCCGTATAACATTCTAAAATCATATACAACCATTAAAGTACAAATTCAAATGAAATAAGCCGTTAGAAATTAAGTGTTAAAACATAACGATGTCCCTCTGACGATATCGCATATGAATCAATTATTTCGCATTTCTCGCGATACAAATGTCTCAAAATTTGAAAAAATCATATGCCGTAGTCATAGATTGTATTGATAATCTAAGATATTTTATATATGATTTGTTTAAAAAAATTTTTCTGTTCAATTTTCAATACAAAAGATAGAACTTTTTATTTAGAATACTTTTCAAGTATTATTAATTTAAAAAAAAAAAACGTTACGAATTTTTTAAAAGGAAATTTTAAAATTATTAGTTATTTTGTAAATAACACAAATTATTAAGTTTTTAAAACCTTAAAATAAGAAATAATTTAGAATTTTCTAGAATTCATATTATCATAATCTACATAAATGATTTAATAAGCCGTAAATTTTTAATTATAACATTTTTCATTAAATGAATACAGATATACATACCAGTTTTCCAATAAATTTCTTTTAGTTTGAATTGCAACCAATCGTTTTCTGGTAATCGCTTGAGAGTTATAGCCAGATTTATCTTCCTGGTATTTTTCCCGCATGGTGGCCAAGCTAAAGTTGTTTCATCATTTGAAATCCATGAACAGGGCACCGCTTGAGGAGCTTCTTCGTTTTCAAAAAGCACCACCACCCATGAATTTTTTTTTTCCTCATTTGAAATTTCAATATTGTCCATTTTTAACACAAAAGAATAACCTAGTACACTGATAGAATTTAACTAGAAGAATATTTATACAACTAAGTATACTCATAAAAAATAACCAGATACACTGATAAAATTTATCACAACGAATATTTATACAACAAAGTATAAATATACGAATAAATCTACACGTTGTTTTTTTGTGGTTCAACTTTCTGCAAAATTTAGTCTGTGCGCTAGGAGCCGATAACTATCTTCCACTCTTTTCTATTGTTGCTGGCTGTATTATATTGCTTTATACTATATCGACTATACTGCGAGCGCACGATACATAAGGTCGCGAATCAGAGTCTATAATGAGAAAGACTGCGAGCTTTGCTTTTTGTAGAACAGTCTGTCTTTCTCGCACTATAGCAAAGGCCTGTAAGGACTCGGCGCTTGCTCTTACTGTTATATGTTTCACAGAAGTTTGCGCGAGAGTGACGAAAACAAAATAGCAACGGTCGATTCGTTATTGCGAACTTTGCTTTTAGTGAAACAGTGTCTTTCTCGCATTATAGCAAAGAGCCTGTAAGCACTCGGCATTCGCTCTTATTACTTTAATAGTTTGTTTACATACTGCTATAGGCCGGACAGAAATTTGCGCGAGAGTGACGAAAACAAAATAGCAACGGTCGATTCGTTTTACTTTTATTTTTTTCAAATCTATAATGAGAAAAATTGCGAACTTTGCTTTTAGTGAAACAGTCTCTTTCTCGCACTATAGCAAAGAGCCTGTAAGCACTCGGCATTCGTTCTTATTATTGTAATAATCTACGCGAAAGTGACGAACAGAAAATAGCAACGGTCAATCCATTTTCCTTTTATATTTTCAAATGAACTATTTAATAGTATCGTTACAAGATTATAAACATTAATACTAAAATTAAGATTAAAAACATTCATACTACATATATACAACAGTGGTGCATTTTTATAGTTGTGAAAAAAATTATTCGTGAATAAGTGTTTTTTTTGTATATTCGAAAAGTTGACAGCGACAATTTTAGGTGTTATAGATTCCATGTATAACGATTTTGCACGTAGTACTGTTGTAATAATCCTCTTCTTATTCTGGTATGTATTATTTTATACCGTAAAAAAATAATACAACAAAAATACTATTTTTAATTGTTTAACGTTTATGTTGTAATTAAGATAATAATAATTATCAATAGAATTTTTAAACGATGTTTTCTTAATTTTATTTCAGAAGTCATACATATGATCACAAGGAACGTCTTCTTAACTTAATCTTGAATATTTTCATTCTTTTTATTTGTGAGTATATACGTTTGATTTAAGTAAAATATGTTTTTAAAATATTAAATATGATTTTTTATTTGTGGTTTCAAGATAATTAGATAATTTTTTTGGTTATTTTAAAATTCATTTATTTTAATTATCTTAATTTTGTTAGAAGATGCTAAGAAAAAATAATAAAGAATATTATCGATATTTCGAAAATGACATCAATATAACCAATTCGCCACACTGGTCCAAAAGCAAAATATTTTTCAATTTTTAAGTATAAGTTTTTTTTTAAAATCCTTTTTTTAGTTCCGTTTCAATCAGAAAAAAACTTAGTAAATTTATAAACTTTATAACTTTCATAAAACTATACTTATTTAACAAAAGTTTGTAATTGCTTTAATTTTGAATAGAAATGACTCTTGCATCATATAGTATAATGTACTTTAATAAGTTGCATTTTCCATTCAGAAAAATATATGAGGCTTTTGTGCAGTGTAATAGTGACATAACGTATTTCATAAATAAAATTTTACCTAAATGTTTTTCTCGTATTTTTTGCATTACCAAAAATCAAAATAAAATAAATGAAATATGAACTAAACTAATATTTATTGAATGTACTTCAATTTTTTTTTCTATTTTCTATTAAAAATTGAATAAATTGTAGGATGCAATAAAGAATATAAGCTATAGAATTTATTAAAAATAAAAGAAATATGTTGGAGAAAAATTTTCTTGAAAAAAGTTTATTATTATTTTATTTATTATTTATCATATTTTTTTCACCAATACATACATTTATCAATTGATATTATATATTCGTTGAGTCTTAGTGTTTATAATTTTTATTATAAGAGAGAATTCTGGTATGCTAGATAGAGTCAAATTAGTTATCGTTAACCAATATTTATGAGTTTTGATTATCACAAAAATTTATACTTAGCATCATTTGTATGAAAACAATCATTCAATTTTAATTACTTTATACCAATTTTAATTGTAGGTGCAATTTTAATTTAGTTTGATACTCAGAGATATAATTATGAATTATCTTTGCATTGAAAAAATATTTTGTTTTGACTTTCAATTTGCTGAGCGTATCTTGAATTTTTGGACCAATTCAATTTTAATAACCTTATTGAATTACTTTTAACAGTTGATAACTTTTATTTATTAAACCAACCTAGATCATGATAATACTTTTTAAATAATTTCTTTAATATGAATATAAAGGTATGACATGCAGTAATTAAAAACACTTACTTCACTTGATTTAAATCATCATTAATACAATTATTCAAAAAATGTAATTAAGCAATTTGATATTTACTATGCAATGATCTCTTTATTAATTCATTGATGTTACAATACATTAAATTACAATTTAATACACAACAATTAATTAAGCAATTAGTATACGTATGTGTATACATATATATGTTTATGTCGTCGTAGGCCGTATTCGGTGGAATACCTATAGACCACGCTAAATTTGTATAGGCATTGCATACGTTCATGCTAATATCTCGACGATATTCTCTCTGTCAATACTCCCTTAGGGAGTACTGACAGCTCTATACTCCCTAAGGGAGTATTGACAGATCGAGATATCGCACAGCGTGGCCGTATATGACGCGAGTGACATCGATTCGTAGGTTAGTGAAAACAAAAGAATGTCGTTAGATATGTCAATGCTCATGCAAATTCATATAAAATCTTAACTTTACAGAATGTTTTGTTTAAACAAATTTTCAAAGTTAAACAGTTAATAAGTAAAATAAATAAGTAAATAATGACATTATTTACTTTTTTTTAATAAAACATATATCATTAATTTTAAAAAATCATTTTTATAGTTCCTCATACGGCCTACCAACGACATAAACTTATCTACGTAACTTGGGAGTACGAAGGATTCTGAATCCAGGCTTGACTAAAGTGCTTGTCGCTTGAGCAGCAGTCAGTCTCGGGCGCGCTTCGCGCGCCCTCGACCAACTGCTACTCAAGCGACAAACACTTTAGTCTCGCCTGTATTCATCCTTCGTACTCCCAAGTTACGTATATAACTAATACATTTCAATTGAAATATTTGATACACATTATACTATATTCTTTCAAATATTAAACTACTGTCTTTACGTTAGAATTATACATATACTACATCAATACTTACATATACGCTTCTGTTACAATTGCGATTCCAGATTATTGGTTCATAATAATTACTTTATACTGGAATGTTCACTAATTTAAAAGCAAAAATGTTTGTTCTTCTATGCAAAGATCAATAAAAATTATGTTTCTGGTGGGCTCATCAAAATTGTATCAATATTAGTTGTACTTACTAAAACATAATTAATTTTAAAATTATTTCATTGAAGCATAACTTTTCTTATATTTTTCCAATTGAAAATTTTTAAAAATAATACTTAGATCATGTAAAATTTTTAAAAGGTGGTGAAATCTTATACACGAAAAAAAGGATATTAGTCATTACTCGCAAATCTAAGATTCAGTACTAGAGAAAACCAGTAAGCAATAATAAGTTTAAGGTATCAGGCATGAGTTAAAGTCTGAAAAAAAATTGAATTCAAATGTAATATAAATTTTTTTTCTTATGACATTGATTAATGAAACTTTTTTATATATATATATTAAATATAAAACTTTAATCTATGAATAATTTCAAAAGACCTCATCCAATGGTTACAATCCTTTTCTTTTGCCGCAGGATTTCTCAGCTAATTTTCAACCAATTGACTTCAAAATTTGCAGAAACCTTTAAATTATATATCTTCACAAGTTTACTGATCTGCAATTTTGATAAGACAACCTCCAGTGAAAAAATTTATCATTACATTTGAATTTAATTTTTTTTTTAGACTTTAACTCAGGCCTGATACCTTAAATAAATTATGATTCAGAAAGCATATAGTACTGAATACTAATGATGCTTGAAATGATAAATGTATCTAGTATTATGTTGTTTAACAATGAGTAAAAAATTTACTAAAGTATAATTAATTTTATATATTAAAAATATTAAATTAATAGAAGTTACAAAATAAATAAAAATGAGAGATATCGAACAGTAACTCCAATTTTTGTTTTTTTATTTATTTTTATTTCAACGTGTCATTAAGACACATAATAACTACAATGAATTGCCTGACATAATTTGAAAAATCTACAATTTTAATCTAAGGCTCGATTTTTTCAAAATTATGAGCTATTTTGTCTACATTTTAATTTTTTTTTAAATCTCTACTTCTACTTCAGAGTGTAGAGTTTTCAAATTATTCGAGAAAATTGTGATCAAAGTTATAATAACGTTTCAATCAAAACCTTAAATAATTCTAAAAAATCTTCAAAAAGCTCAATTTGTTAAAGAAAAAGTGATGAAAATTAAGAAAAAAATTCATATAAAATTCAATATTTTTTTTTATGCACACTATTTGTCAAATTTCTGTATCATTTTCATTCCTTCATAACATTAGAACAAATAGAACTTTGTAGACATATTTTTGTAATTGAAAAATTTTTATTCAAACTTTAATATTATTTAGATAAAAATTTTATAAAATCATCATTTCAAATATTTTACAATGATAGAGTCAATGGAAATTTTTTTTAAAGATTTCACAATTTTGACTAAATAACTGACAACTTCAAAAAAATCGAGCGTTTAATTGAATAGATAAAGACGTTTATAGCTCAGTATCTCAGTATCTCAGTAGCTCAGTACGTTTATAGCTTAGTTAACAGCTAAGGCACATAATTATTTATAAATAATTATTGTTTCAAAACATTGCAGTAATGTAAATATTGATAGTTTGTATGTTGTTTTACATAAATCAATTTTGATTGAAATTCAGCATATTAAAATATATATTTTTATCAATTTACACCATTGGTAATCTTAAATCTGTAGCAGTTGGAACATTGACCATAATATGAATCACGTTTTTTGGTATCAAGCAAAGAGTAGTTTCCTTAAATAGTGAAAGATGAACCACAGATACATTTTTCAAATACCAAAAAAATTGAGTAATACATAAATGTACTGAAATAAATGCAATTGAATATTTTGACTTGTCGAATCTGACACATTAAAAACATGAAAATATTGATCAAACTACTTGCAAAATATGTTTTGGCACTTAACTAAAGGATTTCAACAATTGATACTTTTTTCTCAATTTGCTAATTAGCAAATCAAATAAATACAAATTCTAGAATTACGTTCTGTTGATCTAAAAAGTTTACTTTAAGAGCAGGCCGGATTCGCTGTCCTTGTCTAATTGGCATTTTTGTTATTTACTCAAGTATTAATCGGTGTATCTGCAAATTGAAGGTTAAGCGCAATAGATATTATTATTACAAATATTTATGCACAAGAAAAAAAAAATCTATCGCTTTGTTTTTGAGAAAAGTAAGGAACGCGAAAATATTATAAACATAATCTTTTACTTCGGCGTTCCTTACTTTTCTCAAAAACAAATCGGTAGATTTTTTTTTTCTTGTGCATAGATATTCATAATAATAATATCTATTGCGATCAACCTTTATTTTGAAGATACACCGATTAATACTTGAGTAAATAACAAACAACTCAATTGTTACTCGGTCGGTATCAGGTTCTACTCCGGCCTGCTGTTAAGCTCTATTTTCCAATAAATTTTTCTTGTAGTCGACAAATCGATTTGTTAATAATTAATTTATTATTTAACAAAGACGCTACAATAATTTTTTATTTGTTAACCAGATAAATGTTTTTGATGATTTCCTTAACCAGAATTCGCTTGAAAATTGCAGGTTACAATTAAATTAAAACAATAGATTGAATTTAGCTACTTTTGATCTCCACAATGACAAAAAATAGAATCCAGAAGCAATGAGAACGATGGCTAAATTCCATAAAAATAAAAAGCCCCCAATCCTTAAACTTGATTGAATTTTGGCTTCAACTTGAACTCAGAAAGATTAAATGAAATAACTGAGAATAGTTTGTTTTGTATACAATGTACTATCTTTTGATTTTTGAAGTCTAAATTCAAAACTTTGAATCGTTCTTATTCTTTTAATATTTATTATTTCATTTATACTATAATGCATCACTTTTTACAATTTTCTATTGAAACCATACATTTTTGAAAAATGTATTTATTAAAAAAATGTATCAACATTTCACACTCTTTTTATTTACACAATCAGGTTTTTTGTTAAAGTACAGTACTGGTGAATAGCTTTTGCCCACCCTAGATTAAAATTGATACAAATAAAAAATTTTATATTTTTAAAACGAATGGTCGTATCTTAAAACTTATTTTTTATTACATATGTATATTGTAGATTGAAAATAAATCGTTTTTTTTTTATTGAGGCCAAAAATATTATGTTTCACTATCAATGTCGGGAGGGAATGTCGTACCTTTGTACAAAAATATTGAAAAATTCCAAAAAATATAAAAAATATCAAAAAAGTTAAAAAATTATAAATATTTTATTAACAATTAAAAATAACAATTGCACGCTCAAGAGATAAGCGAGATCAACCACAACCAGATACTCTGCGTTAGGTCCGAATTTATAGTCGACACTTGGCACTCAGCACTCAGTTTACATGTAACAAACATCATTCTATCCTTGTTTTTCTTATGGAAGTAGAGTAAGATAGAATGATGTTTGTTACATGTAAACTGAGTGCTGAGTACCAAGTGTCGACTATAAATTCGGGCCTTACTCTCGCCCCTTTTTACAAACACAGAGTCCTGCAAGCCTCTTTTCCTGCAAAACTTCCATCTATTGCTCCCACCACTAACCAGACGAGCAGTCACGCGTAACTTATTCGGGCGGCATTTTCGTCCTTTTATCAACTCACTTAGATGCCAAGTATAATTTGCAAAATTTTTTTTAGAAAGGGCGATTATTATTAATCATTGAATAGTTGCTCCTTTTCAAATTCTATAATTATCTTAAATATCTCCAATGAAAGATTATTAGGCAACTATTTGTATAAATCAAAGTTTCATAAGTATTGGAAAACATTTCACTTGTCTTTAGCTAACAATATTTGAGATATTATAATAATTTTTGATATATGACATTGTAAATCTTGAATTCATCTACATCTTATTCATGAGAAACTTTTAATTTAAAGTTTGTTGCGACAATGCAGTTTTTCAAAAGTATCTTAAAAAAAAGCTATGGAATTAATTTTTTTTGCGTGGAATCAATGAGTTGATGAAACTAAGAGAATTATTTCTTTTTAATTTTCAAAAAATCAACGTTTATCGGGAAGAAAATGAATCGCATTGTTTTAAAAATAAAATTAATGTATAAATAATTAATTTAATATTTTCAAATATTTGAAATACCATAAATAACTTTGTTCTTGTTATTTTAAATTAAATTTTCCATTTATATTATAAAAGAACAACGCAATATCAAATCACAAAGACGCATTCTGTTAAAAAATTCATTTAGAATTAATAAATTCAATTTGCTACCAAAGCATATAGCACAATATACAGCGGTCTCTTAGTTTATTAATTTTATCATTATATCGTAATATAAATTTAATATCAAATTAATTCATAACATTATTAGTTATTACTCACCATTTTAAAAACCGCAATATCTCTAAATAAAAAAAGGAATTTAGGAACTTAATTTGTTAATTTTAAAAAGATACTGGAAAATAAAAATAAATCATTCTATTCTAATAACTTTTTTCATCATTTTTATCCTAATTATTAAATCATAGTGGTGGCGCTACTAAAATGCCATGTATTTCTATATCTATATATACTGATGTTTTCATATATGTAGATATACACGTAATGTTAAACGAGTCCTCCAAAGCTGGCCCCCAAAGTTAACCTAAAAGTACTCTTCTATAAGTGTCTATATTCATTGATAAGAAGTAGACTTTCTCTCTCTTTAACAGTAACGAGATAACCATATGTTCTCACTTGCACTCACTGAATTCCTATTGGTACTTTTATGATAATCTGTAGTGTTATGCTTATAAAAACATTTAATATTTATTATTTTACTATATTTATTACTATGTTCCTAATAAAATCAATAATTTTTATAATAATAATATTTCAAAAAATTATAAAATTTTTTAAAAATTAGTTTAAAAAAACAGTAATAAGAATGCGTTTATAAGTTTTGTGATATAAATTACTACAACTTCGATATTTCACATATACAGTATATTTTTAATAAAAGTTTTTATTTCCATTCAAATTGTAATTTTCCATAACTTCTTTTCCTGTATTAATTTGTATACGTAAATACATGAAATTAATGAAATGAAATTTAATTATTTATATATTTATATATATATATAAATATAACAAAAATTTTTTTCGACTTTTTCAAGATGTGATGTTTTCAAGTGCATAAGATTTTTATCGAGAAAGGTCAAAAACATGGACGGCAGTATATATATATATATCTTTCTCGATAAAAATCGTATGCACTTGAAAACGTTACATCTTGAAAAAGTCGAAAAAAATTTTTGTTTCATATTAGTTTTTCAAACTTTCTACGCATATTCTAAACTGAAAAATACGCCTTTTTTCTTTAACATTTTTTTCTAAAGTTAAAAATGACGGAGATATGCCAGATTTTAAAAAGTATCTATTTTTTACGAATTGCAGAGAAATTAATAGCAGAGAAAAACAATTAAAAAAAATGGTAAAATATTAAAAATAGTTCAAAATTATAAACAATTTTTTACTTTTTTAGTTTATATAAAGAACTAAAAAGAATATATTTTAAAATTTAAACGATGTCATTTTCAGTAGCTCTTTCAGACCTTTCTAAATCTATGCTGCCAATTTGTGTACGTTGATTTTTGGCAGAGATATAATATTTTGAAGTTCATGCAATTTTTATCGAGAAGGGTCAAAAACATATAGACGGCAGTGTACATATATATAGGCAATAAAAATGATTTCAATATAATTTTGTTAGTACTAACATTTTGGTATTTTAATTATATAATTACATCTTTGTTTTCTATATATTATTTATTTATAACATACAAATTGATAATTTTGTTAAATATAATTAAGATGAATAATTTAATATAATTTATAGTACTAATTTAGCTTATCATATCTTTTTCAATTAAATTCGAGAAATGTCATTCTTATAACCAACTTGTTTTCAATACCTCTCTTTCCTAATTTGCATATTTAAATTTTGAAAAATATTTATCTTTATGGACCTGTGGCTTTAGCATCCACAATTTTTTTTTTTAAAAGTGAATAAATTTTTAATTTTAATAAATTAATACATTTAATATATAATATTGAAAATATCGCATATAATACAAGGAGATAATTTTTCGATAAAAATTACGTTGACGTTCAATATTTTTACACATCTAGTAGATATATATATCCATGAAAAATTATGGTAAGGTACATAAATTTTTATGCGGGATTCTGCGTAATTTTTACGACATCTTTCCATAATTTTCGAGAATATGATACGATGTTCCACGATCATAAAACGTCACCGTAATTTTAATCGAAAAATTATCTTCATGTATACATTAAACTTGGTGGAACTAAAAATCAATTTGTAGTAATTATGTAATATATATTGCAGGAAATTCAAGAGAACATTAAATATGAGTTCTAGAAAACCTATAAGTTCTCTGTCTGAAAGGCAAGTTCGTCGAAAAATTGCTGCGGAAAGAGGAAAACTTAATCAACAGTCGTTTGAAAATTTATTCGAATACAACAAAATTATTCAAGGATTTAATAATGCAAATAATTCAGAGGAATTACATATCAATGAATGTACTGACGATAAATTTAAAAAAAATTGTTATGAAAATAACGATATAAATTTTGCATGTATAATGAAAGATTTGAGATCCGAGAAAAACGTTGCAATACAAAACAAGCAGTATCAACTTTCTACAGAAATAACAGAAAGTAGTACATCATTTGAAGAATCGATGAATGTATCCAATTTTGAAGAGAAGAAAGAAGATACACAATCTACTTTATTTGATATTATTAATTATATAAAAAATGTTGATTACACGGATGAAGATGCAAATTCTGAAACTGAAAGTGAGGAAGAGTTAATGATTGATGAAAATGATGAAAAATTGCAGTTCGTTGATAATATTAGAAACATTTGTGTGAAACATATTCATACGATAACTCATGAATTTATAAATGACTTATTACATGAATTACGTAAGGGTACTGATGCACCGTTTCCAAAAGATTCTAGAACTTTACTAAAAACTCCAAGAAGTACTGAAATTTTTAATATGTCTAATGGACAATACTGTCATTATGGGTTCAAAAGTGCTATCACAAATTTTATTATAATGTATGAAAAAAAAGGAATTAATGTAGATTGTTTAAAACTTCTTTTAAGTATAGATGGTGCTCCTCTTGCAAAAAATTCTGAGAAAGGAGCTTGGATTATTTCTTGTTCAGAATCTATTTTAAAATCAGTGGAATTGATTGGAATATATTACGGTGATGAAAAGCCAAAAGATAGTAATGAACTTGTATCAATGTCTGTTGAAGAATTGATAAATTTTATTAACAATGGTATTAAATATGAAGAAAAACAATATGGCATAATACTTTATGGTTTAATTTGTGATACGCCAGCCAAAGCTTACATTTTAAAAATTAAATATCATAGTGGTTATTGGAGCTGCACAAAATGCACCATTAAAGGTGAATATGAAAATTATGTTCATTTTCCTGAAGGTGAAGTTACATCGTTGAGAACAGATGAAGATTTTAGAAATAAAAAATATAATGTTTCTAAATTTGACGAATTTCAACAAGGTGAAACGATTTTAAATAACATTCCCAACTTTGGCCTAATTACAAATGTTCCACTTGATTATATGCATTTAGTTTGTCTTGGAGTTATGTTGAAATTAATTGAATTATGGATCCATAATTCAAAACATATTTTGTCTGATTCTCAACGTATAAAAATATCAGAAAGATTGCTTAATTTCAAAAATTTCACACCTTCAGATTTTGGTAGAAATCCGAGGCAATTTAAAAATATTCGACGTTTATGGAAAGCGTACGAATTGAGGACATTTTTAATATACACAGGTCCGATTGCCTTATACAATATATTACCAGAACATTTGTATCTTCATTTTTTATATTTACATATCGCTATATCTATACTTATAAACCCAATTTTAAGTAAAGACGAATCTTATTTAAACTATGCAGATTTTTTATTGAAGAAGTTTGTTGAAGATTTCCAAAAATACTATGGAAAAAAGAATATGGTTTTCAATATCCATAACCTACTTCATTTAGTAAATGATGTAAGATATTTTGGATCACTTGATAATTTTAGTGCCTTTCGTTACGAAAACCTCATTAGAAAAATAAAACAGTTATTAAGGAAAGGTGATAAACCTCTTCAACAAATAGCTCGAAGGTTAATAGAAATTAGAGAATTAAATACTCATGAAGAAAATGAAAATGAAACAAATTTGTCAACGTTACCTAAAAAAAAAGCATTTGAAATTTTAAAAAAAGATTCCCTATATTTGGATTGCCGCAGTGAAAAGAATAATTGTGTTCTATTAAATAACGGTATTTTTATAAAATGCATTTATTTTATAAAAGAGGATGATGACAAAGTTCATGTTATAGGAAAACCATTAGAAATTATTGGAAATTTCTATAACGAACCATTGTCATCCGACCATTTGAATATAAAAACTGTTAAATTGACTGAAAAAATTCAAAATATATACTCATTAGAATCTATTTTTGCAAAAGTGTGTAAACTCCCTTTAAAAGATTATTTTGTCGCAATTCCGATTCACCATACATATAAGAATAATTAATCAAAAACTTTCTTTAGAATAATAAAATAAATACAAGAATAAATTCATTTAGAAAATAATTCATTACATCAATATTTACTACAATACTGTCCAATAATTTTCAACATCTTATAAAATTGTTGCTCCTACTTTGAGAAAGCATATCTCCTTAAATTTTGATCGTACAAAAAATAAAAAAATAAAACATTCTAAAATATTCTTTAAATGCTTTCTCTTCGTTAAACATTTTTTGAATAATATTTTTAAAAAATGAAATAACTGCGTAGGCAATTTCGAATTTTTTTATTTTTTCATTTTTCTACAATCAGTTGTAGTTTTTTTTAATACTCAAACTAGAAAAAATTTGAAAAAATATAAAAAAATGCAACCTGCAACTATTTTTTAAAAAATTTTCACGTTTTTTTTTAAGTTTTAAGCACGTACAGTTATTGAACTGTTTACTTCTAGAGCAAAAAATTGCTCTTTTTTACTAAAAAAGCATGAAGATCGATAACTTCAGGTGCTTAAAACTTAACAAAAAAATAACGTACAAATTTTTTTAACACAGGATTTTTCAAGCCCTTTTTAAATTTTTTTTCAAATTTTTCCTAGTTTAATTATTTAAAAAAAACTATAGCTGATTGAAAAAAATGACAAAATGGAAAAAAAGTTATTTTTTTTAAATATCCTAAAAAACATCTAAGTAAGCCAAAAAGAAAGCATTTAAAGAGTACTTTAAAATTAATTATTTAACGATTCTGAAATCGTGATTTATTACTTGGAATCAATATAAATTGTATGCATGTGTTTTCAATGTTAATAATAATTCCATTGCGATTAAGAACTTAATTGTGATTTCTAATTTACAAATTTAAGAAATAATGTTTATTATATTTATTGCGATTTCTATGAATTCACGTTAAAAGATGTTTTTCCACACATTTAGTTAAATTAAGTTATTTGAATTTTCATTCTTTTTTATCTGTGAACAAAATTGGATAATACACTTCAATTTACAAAAACTTTTATTATATCTTAAACCTCGTGATTTTTAGTTTAAAATACTTTCTAAATGAAAAGTTTTCATGTTGTCATTGCTATAAATGTAATTCTGAATTCTATGAAATGATCTTATTTATAAAAGTTTGTATTCAGTTAAATTATATTAAACTTCAATATCTGTTCAGATGACCCAAAAATGGATTCTAAGAAGAACTCCAAAGAATACGATATGGATAAACAAAACACTAATAAAAAACTAGTAGTAAAGCACTAATAAATTTTTAATACATAAAAAAGTCATAATTCTGGCAATAAACTAGAAAAATTAATAAATATATAGTTTAAATTTGGAGGTTCTGTGTCTATTCATTTTGCCATAAAAAATTTGGAAAAAAACTTTAGAATATTAAATTCTCTATAAATGATCAGATCGCTTTGATCTTGACTTCTAAAAGTTTCTTTGTACTTTGTGGAGCTTATGAAACATATTCCTAGACTCTTAGCCATTTTATGTTTTGTTCGTGTAAGTTAAGGTGAAATGTTGTACAGACATACTCATACAGAATATCTGTACTCTAAAATATACTTATTTTGTGTTAATGATTTTACAATTTTAAAATTGCGATTTGATTTGGAATCAATATACATTGTATGCGTGTGTGTCAAATGTTAATAATGATTAGATTGCGATAAAAAACTTAACTTTATTATATTTATTGCGGGTTCAATTAAATCAGATAAAAAGATACTTTTACACACATTTAGTTAAGATTTGGTCTTGATAAATATGTAATATGTGTATTTCAATGTAGGACATAAGATAAAAAAAGTTGTTTTTTTGTAATTACGAAGTGTTTCCAATGTTAAGAGCAGGTCGTATATCTCTGTCCTTTTCTAATCAAAGAATTAATTTTTCTGCAAAAACTAATAATTGTAGCAAAAAATAAGGAGATAGCCCCATCTCGTATAATAAAAAGCAAGATCTTCTTTGATGAGGAAAAATTATTTTTATCGATTCGTTTTGAAGAAAACCTTGAAAAACTTAAAAAATAGGGGTTAGGATGGACAATTCAGTTTTTCAAGGTTTTCTTAAAAACGAAGCGATAAAAATAATTTTTCCTCATAAAAGAGAATCTTGCTTTTTAATATACGAGATGGGGCTTTCTTCTTATTTTTTGCTACAATTATTAATTTTTGTGAAAAAATCAATTCTTTGATTAGAAAAGGACAGATATACTAGACCTCCTCTTAAGAATGATTCCATTGCGATTAAGAACTAATTGTGATTTCTGAGGACATTGGATTTCTCTATCCTTATCTAATTAAAAAATATAGGTTTTTGGAAAAAGTAGTGATTATTAATAAAAATTAAGATTTGTCCGCAACTTGTACAGTAAAAAGCAATATTTTTTCTGATAAGAACAAATTAATTTTGATGCTTTGTTTTCAAGAAAAGTTTTATATACTTAAAAAATCATAGTCTCTAGCCTAAGTTTTGATTTTTTAAGTATGTCAAACTTTTCTTGAAAACAAAGCATCAAAATTAATTTGTCTTAATCAGAAAAATTATTGCTTTTACTGTACAAGTTGGCGAAAACTCTTAATTTTTATCAATAATCACCAGTTTTTCCAAAAACCTACATTTTTCAAGTAAAAAAGAATTGCAAGATCCAGCGTTTCCTTAAGAAATAATGTTTCTTATATTTATTGCGATTTCTATGAATTCACGTTAAAAGATATTTTTCCACACATTTAGTTAAGATTTTGTCTTTATAAATATGTAATATATGAATTTCGTTGTAAGAAATAAGATAAGAAAGTCGCTCTTATGTAATTATATGTAAAATTTATTCTACATGTTTTCAAACATGAATATGTAATACAAAGTTATAATAATAAATTAGATTGATCACCTAAATATTTGAATGATATTAAATAAAAAATGAAAAAAAAATATCCATTATTCATGAATATATATAGAGAGAAATTTAGCAAATTTTTATTTTTTTCCTTCGATAAAACGTTTTTAAAATGTTTAAAAAAGTTTTAAAAATGTTTTGTAAACGTTATGATGGGAGCTTCCAAACTTTATAAACAACTTGAAAATGTTTTATAAACGTCTTTCAAACGTTTTTAGTGTATAATTTCGTAGCTGCGTTGTTAACAAAACCTTAACAAAACGGTTTCTATATATCTGTAAAATGTTTTCAAAACTTTAATCAAACGTTTCAGCTATATAAATTTTTTAGTTACGTCACTAACAAAACCTTAATAGAACGTTCTAGATAGATAAATAAAATGTTTTCAAAATGTTTTGTAAACGTTATAACGGGAGCTCTAAAAATTTACAAACGGTCTGAAAATGTATTATAAACGTTTTTTAAACGTTTTTGGTATATAATTTTGTAGCCACTTTGAAAACAAAACCTCAATAAAACGTTTTCAATACACCTGCATACTGTTGTCAAAACGTTTTTTAAATGTTACCACTATATGAATTTTCGGTCACGTTATCAACAAAACCTCAATAAAACGTTTTTTAATATGTCTTTCAAATGTTTTCTGAATGTTTCATAAACGTTTGTTCATGCTAGCAACCATATTTTTTGCGGACATTTAAAACAATTTCAAAACGTTTCCGAGACGTTTATAAAACTTTTTAAAAAAACGTTTAAATGTTTCCGAAAAAACGTTTTCATGACGTTTTTAAAATGTTTTGTGCTGTTCGGGTAATAGCAGTTTTTCACAATATCATTTTACATTTTATAATAATAATAACAAAGGATAATAAAATTATTTATTTTTATAAATATGATAATTTTTTAGATTGTCGTGTAGATTTGTTCTATCTTTTTGAGATTTAAAAATTGAAGAACAATATATTTTTAAAAATATTTTGCTATTTGCAAGTATACGCTTGAAACATAGATTTGACATTTAGATATTAAATGTTGAGATTATGTGAAGGTTAAAGCTTTTGGTTTGATCAATTTGTTTTTATTTTATTTGTAACTTTTTGTATATAGCTTTATTCATGTGTGTTGCATGATTTCGGAGGACAGATTGATAATTACTCTGAAAAGCTTTGAGCGGTTAAGCTTAATCATAAAAAATTATATAATATTTGTGTGATTGAAAACTAAAACTCTAAGTTAAAATTAGGATCTTTGAAGTACTTAGCGACTTTATTAATTTTTATATTTATTCATGATGAATGTTTTAAATAGTTTGTTAAAACAATTAACAATTTTTTGATAGAAGTTTACAAAATGGTAATTTTCTGATTTTCTTTGATTCTTAATAGCAGTTTTTCACAATATCATTTTACATTTTATAATAATAATAACAAAGGATAATGAAATTATTTATTTATATAAATATGATAATTTTTTAGATTTTCGTGTAGATTTGTTCTATCTTTTTTAGATTTAAAAATTAAAGAACAATATATTTTTAAAAATATTTTGCTATTTGCAAGTATACGCTTGAAACATAGATTTGACATTTAGATATTAAATGTTGAGATTATGTGAAGGTTAAAGCTTTTCGTTTTATAAATTTGTTTTTATTTTATTTGTAACTTTTTGTATATAGCTTTATTCATGTGTGTTGCATGATTTCGGAGGAATGATTGATAATTACTCTGAGAAGCTTTGAGCGGTTAAGCTTTATCATAAAAAATTATATAATATTCGTGTGATTGAAAACTAAAACTCTAAGTTAAAATTACGATCTTTGAAGTACTTAGCGACTTTATTAATTTTTATATTTATTCATGATGAATGTTTTAAATACTTTGTTTAAACAATTAACAAGTTTTTGATGGTAGTTTACAAAATGGTAATTATCTGATTTTCTTTGATTCTCAATAGCATTTTTTCACAATATCATTTTACATTTTATAATAATAATAACAAAGGATAATGAAATTATTTATTTTTATAAATATGATAATTTTTTAGATTGTCGTGTAGATTTGTTCTATCTTTTTTAGATTTAAAAATTGAAGAACAATATATTTTTAAAAATATTTTTCTATTTGCAAGTATACGCTTGAAACATAGATTTGACGTTCAGATAATAAATGTTGAGGTTATGTGAAAGTTAAAGCTTTTAGTTTTATCAATTTGTTTTTATTTTATTTGTAACTTTTTGTATATAGCTTTATTCATGTGCGTTGCATGATTTCGGAGGAATGATTGATAATTACTCTGAGAAGCTTCGAGCGGTTGAGCTTCATCAAAAAAAATTATATAATATTTGTGTGATTGAAAACTAAAACTCTAAGTTAAAATTAGGATCTTTGAAGTACTTAGCGACTTTATTGATTTTTATATTTATTCATGATGAATGTTTTAAATAGTTTGTTAAAACAATTAACAAGTTTTTGATAGAAGTTTACAAAATGGTAATTTTCTAATTTTCTTTGATTCTTAATAGCAGTTTTTTACAACGTCATTTTACATTTTATAATAATAATAACAAAGGATAATGAAATTATTTATTTATATGAATATGATAATTTTTTAAATTTTTGTGTAGATTTGTTTTATCTTTTTTAGATTTAAAAATTAAAGAACAATATATTTTTGAAAATATTTTCCTATTTGCAAGTATACGCTTGAAACATAGATTTGACATTCAGATATTAAATGTTGAGATTATGTGAAAGTTAAAGCTTTTCGTTTTATAAATTTGTTTTTATTTTATTTGTAACTTTTTGTATATAGCTTTATTCATGTGTGTTGCATGATTTCGGAGGAATGATTGATAATTACTCTGAGAAGCTTTGAGCGGTTAAGCTTTATCATAAAAAATTATATAATATTCGTGTGATTGAAAACTAAAACTCTAAGTTAAAATTACGATCTTTGAAGTACTTAGCGACTTTATTAATTTTTATATTTATTCATGATGAATGTTTTAAATACTTTGTTTAAACAATTAACAAGTTTTTGATGGTAGTTTACAAAATGGTAATTATCTGATTTTCTTTGATTCTCAATAGCATTTTTTCACAATATCATTTTACATTTTATAATAATAATAACAAAGGATAATGAAATTATTTATTTTTATAAATATGATAATTTTTTAGATTGTCGTGTAGATTTGTTCTATCTTTTTTAGATTTAAAAATTGAAGAACAATATATTTTTAAAAATATTTTTCTATTTGCAAGTATACGCTTGAAACATAGATTTGACGTTCAGATAATAAATGTTGAGGTTATGTGAAAGTTAAAGCTTTTAGTTTTATCAATTTGTTTTTATTTTATTTGTAACTTTTTGTATATAGCTTTATTCATGTGCGTTGCATGATTTCGGAGGAATGATTGATAATTACTCTGAGAAGCTTCGAGCGGTTGAGCTTCATCAAAAAAAATTATATAATATTTGTGTGATTGAAAACTAAAACTCTAAGTTAAAATTAGGATCTTTGAAGTACTTAGCGACTTTATTGATTTTTATATTTATTCATGATGAATGTTTTAAATAGTTTGTTAAAACAATTAACAAGTTTTTGATAGAAGTTTACAAAATGGTAATTTTCTAATTTTCTTTGATTCTTAATAGCAGTTTTTTACAACGTCATTTTACATTTTATAATAATAATAACAAAGGATAATGAAATTATTTATTTATATGAATATGATAATTTTTTAAATTTTTGTGTAGATTTGTTTTATCTTTTTTAGATTTAAAAATTGAAGAACAATATATTTTTGAAAATATTTTCCTATTTGCAAGTATACGCTTGAAACATAGATTTGACATTCAGATATTAAATGTTGAGATTATGTGAAAGTTAAAGCTTTTTGTTTCATCAATTTGTTTCTATTTTATTTGTAACTTTTTGTATATAGCTTTATCCATGTGTGTTGCATGATTTCGGAGGAATGATTGATAATTACTCTGCGAAGCTTTGAGCCGTTAAGCTTTATCATAAAAAATTATATATTATTCGTGTGATTGAAAACTAAAACTCTAAGTTAAAATTAGGATCTTTGAAGTACTTAGCGACTTTATTAATTTTTATATTTATTTATGATGAATGTTTTAAATAGTTTTTTAAAACAATTAACAAGTTTTTGATAGTAGTTTACAAAATGGTAATTTTCTAATTTTCTTTGATTCTTAATAGCAGTTTTTTACAACATCATTTTACATTTCATAATAATAATAATAAAGGATAATAAAATTATTTATTTATATAAATATGATAATTTTTTAGATTTTTGTGTAGATTTGTTCTATCTTTTTAGATTTTAAAATTGTAGAACAATATATTTTTAAAAATATTTTTCTATTTGCAAGTATACGCTTGAAACATAGATTTGACATTCAGATATTAAATGTTGAGATTATGTGAAAGTTAAAGCTTTTTGTTTTATTAATTTGTTTTTATTTTATTTGTAATTTTTTGTATATAGCTTTATTTATGTGTGTTGTATGATTTCGGAGAAATGATTGATAATTACTCTGAGAAGCTTTGAGCGGTTAAGCTTTATCATAAAAAATTATATAATATTTGTGTGATTGAAAACTAAAACTTCAAGTTAAAATTGGGATCTTTGAAGTACTTAGCGACATTATTAATTTTTATATTTATTCATGATAACTGTTTCAAATGGTTTGTTAAAACAATTAACAAGTTTTTAACAAAGGATAATGAAATTTATATAGATATGAAAATTATTTAGATTTTAAAAAACATTTGTTTATTTTTTATTGTTTCAGAAGTGATTTTTTTGTTGGATATCTAATAGCGAAGGAAATGCTAACAAAAAAATGAAATATGATGATCGAAAATGTTCTTATGCAATATTTATTTAAGAAAAATAAGTGGTCGAAAAAAAGAAATTCAATGCGAAACAGAACTAGAATATGCAAAAGTAGTATCTGGTAGAGAAGATATTTTCATTAATGATGTAATGTGTGATCCGTGTAGAAAGCAAGTGGTAAAAAAAATGTCAAGCTCTAAAATTGAAATATCTGATGATACTGCAGAAAATGTTTTCTCTCAAAAATCTAATATTTCGGAATCATTATCTGAAATAAGTATCAGTTCATCATCTCAGACAAATACAAATTCGTCGCACAAAGTTGATGAAGAAGAAGAACCAGAATTCATAGAATCACAAATGCAAAGAACGATTGCAACACATAAGTATTGTTTTATTTGTGGATACAATAAACGCACAAATATAATGTTAGTGCCTTTTGAAGCAAGAATTCAAGTTTTCAGTAAAATTAACTTATTTATTCCAAATGGCAATAGATGCTGTTCTGATCATATAATTAAAAAAATATTTTATGAAAATGAATTGAATAAAATGAAGATTTTTTCCATCAGTAGTACATTAGATGTTAATGAATTATCAAAAATACTAAGTACAATATCTGCAAAAACAGATGAAAGGTTATTAAATAAAGTAGCCGAGTTTGTTATGCCAGAAAAAAAATTAAAAGTGTTTACAGGATTATCTTGGGCACAGATCATCCAACTTAAATTACAACTCACTTCTCTTAAAGATTCCTGTACAAGAACAGTGATTCAAGCCATTGTAGTATTTTTATTTAAAATGCGTACAGGGAACTCTAATCAAGTTATTTCTTCAATATTTGATATCGAGAGCGAACAAGTATCTCGTTTTTGTCATTCAGTCTTATCATCTTTTGAAAAAGACGTGTTACCAAATTATTTTGGATTAAAAAATTCAGACAGAAATGACTTGATTGAAAACCAAACTTCTCAAATGACGAAAAAATTATATCCAGGCAACCAACTTATTTTGATTTGTGATGGAACTTATATAAGGCATGAGAAAAGCTCTAATAAGTATCAGAGAAAATCCTATTCAGGTAAAAAAAAAGTTCCTCTCAATAAACCCTTTACAATATGTTCAACAAATGGCTATGTTGTTGACTAGTTAGGACCTTATCTCGCTAACATGAATGATGCTGCAATTTTAAGGGGATGTAAAATGGACACTACACCTGTACTCGTAAATATTAACTTTCTTTCCATTTCTTTACTGAATTTCCAGAAAAGAAATGCATTAGCTTGTAGTATGCGCCATGATGATTAATTAGTTAAATTTTTAAATAAATTTATTCATTGGTTTTTAAGATATTTGGATTCTTGGTATAAAATCGAAAAATTTTATTAAATAATATTGGTACCCAAAATTCTTAATAACTAATGAATTAATATATTTGAAAATTTAACTGAATTATCTTTATGGTATATACTATAACCCGATCGGAAAGATATCGTGGCTAGCCAAGATGGCATACAAGGCCCTCTATAGGCCGCCAGGCGTGGCCCACGCTGATTTTGTAACGGGGGTAACACACGGCGCAAGCAGGGCCCAGCCTTTTTACGATGATATGCGCATGCGTCAACACAAACTATACATTGCTTTTTTCCTTACCAAAATTTAACTTTGTTTAGTTTATGCTATATATAGATATAGATTTACTGCAGAGAAGACGTTGCCTTCCAAGGGCCTCGCTAGCACCCCGTTACACAGCGCCATCCTTCACTACAGTTTGCCTAGAGAGGGCCCTGTTAGGCTTTCTTGGCAACTAGTTGGGGCCAAGCCGGCGCCCTGTTATCATTTCCGATCGGGAAGCAAAAGCATTTCTTTACTGAAAATTTTGCAATAAAATGGAAAGATAGCCAATATTTATGAGTACAGGTGTAGTGTCTATTTTACATCTCCTTAATGAAAATATTTGAAACAATGCCAGTAATTTTACAGAAATTGCTCCGCAAAGGCGATATTTTTGTTCTAGACAGAGGCTTTCGAGATATTAAAAAGAAATTAGAAGATATGGGTTATATTGTTCTGATGCCTGAACTCAAAGGTTCAAAATCACAATTTTCAGCACAAGAATCAAATGAAACACGATTCGTAACAAAAATAAGGTGGACTGTTGAAGCAGTACATGGAATTGAAAAAAAAATTCAGATTATTAGATCACAAACTTGACAATAAAATGGTGAAGGATACTGGATTGTATTGCAGAATTGCTTGCTATTTAAGAGTCAGCTGTATACCGACACAGTTACCTGTTTTACCGAATCTATTTAAAATTTATTTTTTATAAAAACTAATAGCTTCAGGCAGAAATAAAGAGATGGTTTCGATTCGTGTAATAGAAAGCAATATTTTCTCTGATAAGAATAATTTAATTCCACCGCTTTATTTTCAAGAAAAGTTGGAATAACTTAAAAATCCCATTATTTGACACTAATTTCTAATTTTTTAAGTTATTCCAACTTTTCTTAAAAACGAAGCAATAAAATTAATTCATACTAATTAAAGAAAATATTACATTTTATTAAACACATCGAAACCATCTCTTTATTTTTGCCTCTTATTGCTAATTTTAGGAAAAAAGTCAATTTTTTTATTAGAAAAGAACAGAGATACAGCGGACTCTTAAATAATTTATTTAGCAAACGCTTAGATTCTGATCATGACATTCAAAATGAAATATTTAATACCATGGAATCGAGAAGGAATATTGAAAACACACTAGCAGAATTAGTGGCAGAAAAAAGATGGTGTCGTCGTAAATTATCATTTCAGATCATAACTTCGACTGATTTACCAGATTTTCCTGAATTATCAGAAAAAGATTTGAAAATTCTTTTTACAGGATCATATCAACTTAAACAGACCATATTATACCTAGCAGAAATGTTAGATTCAGATAATAATTTGAAACTAGGATATTCCATAAAACATAAAAATATTCTTAAATTCGAAGTTCAATCAAGACATGTAAATAAAAAACAATACAAATGCTTCGTTGAATATAAAGCAAATGGTATTGGTTATTCCAGTATCCTCAGATATTGTTGCGATTGTCCCAATGGTAACCGCACTGTTGGATGTTGTGCGCACGTTGCTGCAATAGTATATTATCTTTCACATGAAAGATATTTATCAAAAATCATAAGACCAGCTGAAATTCTTTCTAAAATGTTTCTTAATGATAAAATACAAGTATGTATTAATGAAGACAGTGACGATGATGAGTAAAAAAAGTTCCTATTATGAACATTTGTTATGCTTAAAAAACTATCCAGATGTGTATCCTAATTCAAATAGAAAATAATATATTTATATAAATAAAGAGACTAAATTTCTTTGAAGTAAATCTTTAATTTATTACTGAACCTTATTTAAGAGGACGCTGGATCTCTCTATCCTTTTCTAATTGAAAAATGTAAATTTTTGGGAAAACTAGTTATTATTAATAGAAATTAAGGGTTGCCCGCAAGTTCTATAGTGAAAAACAATATTTTGTCTGATGAGAGCAAATTAATTTTGTTGCTTTTTTTTCAAGTAAAGTTTGACATACTTACAAAATCCTAAATTAGGCTAGAGAATACGTTATTTAAGTATGTCAAACTTTACTTGAAAAAAAAGCAACAAAATTAATTTGCTCTCATCAGACAAAATATTGTTTTTCGCTATAGAAGTTGCGGACAACCCTTAATTTCTATCAATAATAACTAGTTTTCCCAAAAATTTACATTTTTTAATTAGAATAGGATAGAGAGATCCAGCGTCCTCTTAAAACTAATAGTACCGTCGTAAAGAGGGAAATAAAATACACTAAAAATCTTTGTTTGGATTCTTAGATTGTAACATAACCTATACGAAATACGAAAAAAGTGCAAAAATATCGGTTTTTTGAGAAAATCAGGGTAGCGCATCATTTTTTTTTAGCTAATATAACTATCGTTAATAAGGGGTAAAAATATATTTAAAAAATCAATTTCAAATCTGGCACCTCAATAGCGAGGGTGTGAAAGTAACGATTTAAATCTTAAATATCAATTTTAAGGTTGATATTTAAGGTTATGTAATCTGCAAAAATTTTTGGTTGATTGCCATACAATAACCTACCCTTATATATTTTTGCAAGAGTCTTCCATGTAAAGGGACGTCAAAATAAAATAAAGTCGAAAAAATACTTATTCTGACTTTACTGCGCATGCGCAAGGGTTGGAGGGCTGAAAATTGGTGTGTGGGAGTTTTTTTTCAACCTCCATCAAATGGTACATGAGCCATGAGGATTCTAAGAGGGGGCAATTTCACTATGGTCTTTGTGCATGAAAAATGATGCTACATCATAATGTAAATAGTAAATAGTAAAAACCTTATTTTTAAAATTCTAGTTTCTGCAAAAAGTAAAAATTAAAAAAAAATCGTTTAAGAAAAAATAGTAAAAAATAGTTAATAGTTTTAGTTAAAGTTTTTTCAGATGGTTACATTTCTATAAAAAAATCAAAAATTGAAGATTTAAGAAAACTGGTAAATTACATACCAAGTCAATATAAAAAAGTTTTCAACGTTCTTCTTGAATATTCTACTTGTGAATAATAATATTTATCTGTATTCATTTATTTATTTACTTATTAATTTATTCATTTATTCATTTATTTATTTATTTATTCATTCATTTATTTATTTATTTATTTATTTATTTATTCATGTTAGTATTTAAAGAAATTTAGTAGTTATTTGTTAATAAATTGTTGAAAATTATTTTTCTAAATAAATTATTAGTTTTATATGTATGAAATAATATAACAATATTGTTTTGTCTCGTAACTTGCTTTCTTGTTGAAGTGTGAGACTTTACGCGCCAAATTAATATTGCGTAAATGATTCAATGAATGTTTTTAGTTTAATATATGTTTTATTTAATTAGTAATATACATAGGTAATACAAAGATATAATGTAAACTTGATATAAATATATTGGTTGAGCGGCGATTTGTAGTGTGCCGTGTATGATTGTTTGAGCGACGATGTGTTGTGTGTCGTGTCTAGTTGAGATCTGTTTTAGTTAAAGAAGGGAATATTTGAGGAAGGAAGGAAGGGAGTTGTTATAAAAAAGGTAAAATATAGGAAAAAGCATACAATAATAATTTAGGATAGGTACATACAGATATGTTTGACATACGGTGAACATTTGTTGTGCAGGCCTAGAGCAATTAAAAAAGGTATACAGTAAAGCAATTAAAAGGATTTGAGATTTGTGTAGAATTACAACTTATTTTACTAACTAAAGGAAAGTCTTGAATATTGTTTTATTATCTTTTTTTGGCTTCTTTCAACGTGACAAAAATAGGAAATAAAGGCTTAGTGTTTAGGACTGAACATGCCGCCGGCCTTGAACGAATGCGTTCAAAAGTTAAAATGCAATAGTGAATTTATGTATATAGTTATAAAATAATGTTATATAGTTAAATGATTTCGATGACATACAATCTTTGATAAAATATTTAAAAACTTACACTTATAAATGGTAACGCTGTTTTTTTTGAAATGTGTAAAATGCAAGTAATATATAAATTATAATATAGCTAGAATATGTTGTATTGTAAATAATAATATATCGTAAAATTAAAGCGAATATAGAGTTAGAATGAATGAGACTTATTAATTAATCATTATCTTCAATTGGAAGTAGACTGATTTTCGTTACACTGCGCTTGTATGTGCCACTGGAAGTCTTGATTGTAACTACTCTCACGATATTGTCTTCTCCAGGATGAAGTTCAATAATACGACCAAGATTCCATTTTAGAGGTGGGAGATTGTCTTCTCGTACTATTACCATTGTACCAATCTTGATGTTATTTGCTGCTCCCTTTTGCCATTTTGTGCGTTGATTGAGTTCATTTAAATACTCCCTTTGCCAACGTTTCCAGAAATGTTGTTTGATTTTTTGAGTATGTTGCCATACTGATAATTTGTTACTTTTTATGTCTTGAAAATCATATTCTGGAATATTAGTAAGTGAGTCGCCAATAAGGAAGTGACTTGGTGTAAGGGCTAGGAAATCATTAGGAAGAGAGGAAATAGGAGTTAAAGGTCTAGAGTTAAGGATCGCTTCAATCTCTATTATATAGGTGTTAAATCTTTCAAAGGTGCACAATATCTCGCCTAAAGTTCGTAAAAGGTGAAACTTGAACGATTTAACGGCTGCTTCCCATAGACCTCCGAAATGAGGTGCTCGTGGGGGAATGAAATGCCATTCTATGCTTTCTTTTGTTAATTCTCGTGCTATAGATTCATTTGTCGCGTTTGATTTAACAAATTCTTGGAGCTCTTTTATTTCGTTTTTTGCTCCAACAAAGTTAGTTGCATTGTCAGAATAAATGTGTGCTGATTTACCTCGTCGTGCAAAAAAGCGTCGTAAACTTGCTAAAAATGCTTCTGTTGTCAAATTGCTTACGGCTTCTAAGTGCACAGCCTTTGTTACAAGGCACACAAATATTGCTACATATACCTTGATTCTTTTTCGATTTCGCACTGCCTTTTCCGCAATAAAAAAGGGACCACAGTAATCTACGCCTACATTCAAGAATGGTCGTGCGCAGGTAAGACGATTTTTCGGTAAGTCGCCCATTAAATACTGAGGCACTACGGGCTTAGCACGAAAGCGGGTAATGCATTTGTGAATGATGCTTCGAGTAAAATTTTTACCATCAACAGGCCAATACTTCTCTCTTACTGCATATAATGTTGCTTGAACCCCTCCGTGTAAAATTACTTGATGGCTTTCTTTAATAATAAGATTTGTTATATAATGTTTTGGGAGTAAAATTGGATGAAATGCAGAAAATGGTAAATTTGCCTTTCGTATTCTACCACCAACGCGAATCAATCCTTCTGTATCAATAAATGGGTTCGAAGACATAAATTTATTGTTGTTTTTCAAAGGTTCCTTTGCGGCCAATGTTTTGATTTCCTCATGCAATGCTTCTTGTTGTACTAATTTGAGAATGCATACTTGAGTGCTTGTGAGTTCTTGTATTGTTAAATGATTATTTGAGTTTTGTTTATTTAGCTTTTTATTCTTACAGTTGATCATAAATCTTCTACAATATCCTATTACTCTTAATAGCTTTGAAAATGATGAGAATTTGTATAAAAAGTCAATATTTTTTATTTCAACTTTAAGATTTGTTGTAACTCGAGTTTCTGATTTAAAAATATCATTTTCTTGTATATTATTTATGTCTTTTGACGATTGAGTTTGTGGCCATTGTGCTTTTTCTTTGATAAGCCAAGTTGGGCCTGTATACCAAAGTCGATAATTTATTAACATTGATGGTTCTTGTCCTCTTGAGATGCAATCAGCTGGATTATCCTTTGTAGGTACATGATGCCATAGGTCTATTTTCGTTTTTTGTTGTATTTCTGACACGCGATTAGCTACAAAAGTTTTCAAGGTGTACGGTTCTGAATTAATCCAAGCTAGTGTAATTGAAGAATCTGTCCATAAAAATGTTTCGTCTATAGAAAGATTCAATGCCTTTATTGTACTGGCATAAAGATTTGTTAATAATACAGCTGCACATAGTTTCAGCCTTGGTATTGAAATAGTTTTAAGAGGTGCAACACGTGATTTTGAGCAAATGAGTTTAATATATGTTTTATTTAATTAGTAATATACATAGGTAATACAAAGATATAATGTAAACTTGATATAAATATATTGGTTGAGCGGCGATTTGTAGTGTGCCGTGTATGATTGTTTGAGCGACGATGTGTTGTGTGTCGTGTCTAGTTGAGATCTGTTTTAGTTAAAGAAGGGAATATTTGAGGAAGGAAGGAAGGGAGTTGTTATAAAAAAGGTAAAATATAGGAAAAAGCATACAATAATAATTTAGGATAGGTACATACAGATATGTTTGACATACGGTGAACATTTGTTGTGCAGGCCTAGAGCAATTAAAAAAGGTATACAGTAAAGCAATTAAAAGGATTTGAGATTTGTGTAGAATTACAACTTATTTTACTAACTAAAGGAAAGTCTTGAATATTGTTTTATTATCTTTTTTTGGCTTCTTTCAACGTGACAAAAATAGGAAATAAAGGCTTAGTGTTTAGGACTGAACAAATATTATGAAATGTATTATTGATGAATAAAAGTTAAATATATTTCTATTAAAATATTAATTTTTACAGATTCTGCAAAAAGGAACCTAAGTCCATTGGCTTTTTTATCAATTAAAAAATATCATCGGCCAGTTTTAGCAATAGTAAATGTATTATCTTACTTTTGACAATACCAACTACGTATATAATAAATTTCAAGTTAATCCACCAAGCGTAAGAGAAGTAATACACTATTTTTCATTTTTCCAAAATTTGTTGGAATGGACTTAGGGCCCTTTTTGCATGCGCCGATTCATTTAACATACTAAACGACGTTATTTTTTGTCCTAATCCCTAACATACTGAATGACGTTATTTAAAACGCCTTTTGGTGTGTCAAGTAATGTATTGAGAAAATATCGTCATTAGATACAATAAAAAATTTGAATCGAAAAGGACTTGTTTTTTGTTATTGCAATAAAGTCATTTTCGTTAAAAAAATTATCTAATTTTTATAACAATCATCTCATTTTTATAAAAATGTCTTTTTGGTGTAGCTATAGCGACCTTAACATTGTTTTTTATTAACTTACAAACGAGGATAAGCCATATTTACGAGTGTTAGTGTAGTGTCCGTTTTACATCCATTCAAAATAATAATTCCTGATTCATTAGTCTACTGAGGAAATCTTCCATGGAATGTTTATAAAAGCTTCCTGAAACCTTCGGCCCGAATGTTTCAGTCAAAAATTTCCAATATTTAGCTGCAAGGTAAATGCTATCTTCCTTAGAGCTTCCTTGGGTCTTTCCATGCAATAATTCATCTATCTTCCAACAGAATTTTCCTTGCAAGGTTTACGGAAGCTTCGAAGATACTCAAACCGGAATATTTTAGTGAAAATCTCCGATATTTCGCTGAAAGGTAAACGGAGTCTTCCATTCATGTTTCCATGAAATCTTTCGGTGCAATGATTTATCAATCTTTCAACGGAATCTTCCTTGGAAGGTTTACGGAAGCTTTCAGGAGCCTCCCACTGGAATGTTTCAATGACAATTACTAATATTTCGCTGAAAGGTAAACGAAGTCTTCCATTTAAGCTTCCAGGAAATCTTTTGGTGCAATGATTCATCAATCTTCCAACGGAATCTTCCTTGGAAGGTTCACGGAAGCTTTCAGGAGCCTTCCACTAGGATGTTTAAATGACAATTTCCAATATTTCGCTGAAAGATGAACGGAGTCTTCCATTCAAATTCCATAAAATCTTTCGGTGCAATGATTTATCAATCTCCCAACGGAATCTTCCTTGGAAGGTTTACGGAAGCTTTCAGGAGCCTTCCACTGAAATGTTTCAATGGCGATTTTCAATATTTCGCTGAAAGGTAAACAGAGTCTTTCATTTAAGCTTCCATGAAATCTTTCCGTGCAATGATTCATCAATCTTTCAGCGGAATCTTCCTTGGAAGGTTTGCGGAATCTTCCACGAGACTTAAGTCGAAATATTCCAGTAAAAATTCCCAACATTTCCCCGAAAGGAAAACGGAGTCTTCTATAAAGCTTCCATGAAATCTTTCGGTGCAATGATTCATCAATCTTCCAACGGAATCTTCCCTGGAAGGTTAACGGAGGCTTCAAGGAGACTTAAGTCGGAATATTCCAGTAAAAATTTCCAACAATTTTCCCGAAAAGAAAACGGAGTCTTCTATAAAGCTTCCATGAAATTTTTAGGTGCAATGATTCATCAATCTCCCAACGAAATCTTCCTTGAAAGGTTTACGGAAGCTTTCAGGAGCTTTCCACTGAAATGTTTCCATGACGATTTCCAATATATCGCTGAAAGGTAAACAGAGTCTTCCATTTAAGCTTCCATGAAATCTTTCGGCGCAACGATTCATTAATCTTCCAACGGAATCTTCCTAGGAAGGTTTATGGAATCTTCCACGAGACTTAAGTCAAAATATTTCAGTAAAAATTCCCAACATTTTCCCGAAAGGTAAACAGAGTCTTCCATTTAAGCTTCCATTAAATCTTTCGCTGCAATGATTCATCAATCTCCCAACGGAATCTTCCTTGGAAGGTTTACGGAAGCTTTCAGGAGCCTTCCACTGAAATGTTTCAATGGCGATTTTCAATATTTCGCTGAAAGGTAAACAGAGTCTTTCATTTAAGCTTCCATGAAATCTTTCGGTGCAATGATTCATCAATCTTTCAGCGGAATCTTCCTTGGAAGGTTTGCGGAATCTTCCACGAGACTTAAGTCGAAATATTCCAGTAAAAATTCCCAACATTTCCCCGAAAGGAAAACGGAGTCTTCTATAAAGCTTCCATGAAATCTTTCGGTGCAATGATTCATCAATCTTCCAACGGAATCTTCCCTGGAAGGTTAACGGAGGCTTCCAGGAGACTTAAGTCGGAATATTCCAGTAAAAATTTCCAACAATTTTCCCGAAAAGAAAACGGAGTCTTCTATAAAGCTTCCATGAAATTTTTAGGTGCAATGATTCATCAATCCCCCAACGAAATCTTCCTTGGAAGGTTTACGGAAGCTTTCAGGAGCTTTCCACTGAAATGTTTCCATGACGATTTCCAATATATCGCTAAAAGGTAAACAGAGTCTTCCATTTAAGCTTCTATGAAATCTTTCAGCGCAACGATTCATTAATCTTCCAACGGAATCTTCCTAGGAAGGTTTATGGAATCTTCCACGAGACTTAAGTCAAAATATTTCAGTAAAAATTCCCAACATTTTCCCGAAAGGTAAACAGAGTCTTCCATTTAAGCTTCCATTAAATCTTTCGGTGCAATGATTCATCAATCTCCCAACGGAATCTTCCTTGGAAGGTTTGCGGAATCTTCCACGAGACTTAAGTCGGAATATTCCAGTGAAAATTCCCAACATTTCTCCGAAAGGAAAACGGAGTCTTCTTTAAAGCTCCCATGAAATCTTTCGGTGCAATGATTCATCAATCTTCCAACGGAATCTTCCCTGGAAGGTTAACGGAGGCTCTCAGAAGACTTAAGTCGGAATATTCCAGTAAAAATTTCCAACATTTTCCCGAAAAGAAAACGGAGTCTTCTATAAAGCTTCCATGAAATCTTTAGGTGCAATGATTCATCAATCTCCCAACGAAATCTTCCTTGGAAGGTTTACGAAAGCTTTCAGGAGCTTTCCACTGAAATGTTTCCATGACGATTTCCAATATATCGCTGAAAGGTAAACAGAGTCTTCCATTTAAGCTTCCATGAAATCTTTCGGCGCAACGATTCATTAATCTTCCAACGGAATCTTCCTAGGAAGGTTTATGGAATCTTCCACGAGACTTAAGTCAAAATATTTCAGTAAAAATTCCCAACATTTTCCCGAAAGGTAAACAGAGTCTTCCATTTAAGCTTCCATTAAATCTTTCGGTGCAATGATTCATCAATCTCCCAACGGAATCTCCTTGGAAGGTTTGCGGAATCTTCCACGAGACTTAAGTCGGAATATTCCAGTGAAAATTCCCAACATTTCCCCGAAAGGAAAACGGAGTCTTCTATAAAGCTCCCATGAAATCTTTCGGTGCAATGATTCATCAATCTTCCAACGGAATCTTCCCTGGAAGGTTAACGGAGGCTTCCAGGAGACTTAAGTCGGAATATTCCAGTAAAAATTTCCAACATTTTCCCGAAAAGAAAACGGAGTCTTCTATAAAGCTTCCATGAAATCTTTAGGTGCAATGATTCATCAATCTCCCAACGAAATCTTCCTTGGAAGGTTTACGAAAGCTTTCAGGAGCTTTCCACTGAAATGTTTCCATGACGATTTCCAATATATCGCTGAAAGGTAAACAGAGTCTTCCATTTAAGCTTCCATGAAATCTTTCGGCGCAACGATTCATTAATCTTCCAACGGAATCTTCCTAGGAAGGTTTATGGAATCTTCCACGAGACTTAAGTCAAAATATTTCAGTAAAAATTCCCAACATTTTCCCGAAAGGTAAACAGAGTCTTCCATTTAAGCTTCCATTAAATCTTTCGGTGCAATGATTCATCAATCTCCCAACGGAATCTCCCTTGGAAGGTTTGCGGAATCTTCCACGAGACTTAAGTCGGAATATTCCAGTGAAAATTCCCAACATTTCCCCGAAAGGAAAACGGAGTCTTCTATAAAGCTCCCATGAAATCTTTCGGTGCAATGATTCATCAATCTTCCAACGGAATCTTCCCTGGAAGGTTAACGGAGGCTTCCAGGAGACTTAAGTCGGAATATTCCAGTAAAAATTTCCAACATTTTCCCGAAAAGAAAACGGAGTCTTCTATAAAGCTTCCATGAAATCTTTAGGTGCAATGATTCATCAATCTCCCAACGAAATCTTCCTTGGAAGGTTTACGAAAGCTTTCAGAAGCTTTCCACTGAAATGTTTCCATGACGATTTCCAATATATCGCTGAAAGGTAAACAGAGTCTTCCATTTAAGCTTCCATGAAATCTTTCGGTGCAACGATTCATTAATCTTCCAACGGAATTTTCCTAGGAAGGTTTATGGAATCTTCCACGAGACTTAAGTCAAAATATTTCAGTAAAAATTCCCAACATTTTCCCGAAAGGTAAACAGAGTCTTCCATTTAAGCTTCCATTAAATCTTTCGGTGCAATGATTCATCAATCTCCCAACGGAATCTTCCTTGGAAGGTTTGCGGAATCTTCCACGAGACTTAAGTCGGAATATTCCAGTGAAAATTCCCAACATTTCCCCGAAAGGAAAACGGTGTCTTCTATAAAGCTCCCATGAAATCTTTCGGTGCAATGATTCATCAATCTTCCAACGGAATCTTCCTTGGAAGGTTTACGGAAGCTTTCAGGAGCCTTCCACTGA
Organism: Anastatus disparis; assembly: GCA_017163975.1. Classification (NCBI taxonomy): domain Eukaryota; kingdom Metazoa; phylum Arthropoda; class Insecta; order Hymenoptera; family Eupelmidae; genus Anastatus; species Anastatus disparis. The sequence goes on from JAFFSR010000407.1 coordinate 898,879, forward strand.
AATGTTTCAATGGCGATTTTCAATATTTCGCTGAAAGGTAAACAGAGTCTTTCATTTAAGCTTCCATGAAATCTTTCGGTGCAATGATTCATCAATCTTTCAGCGGAATCTTCCTTGGAAGGTTTGCGGAATCTTCCACGAGACTTAAGTCGAAATATTCCAGTAAAAATTCCCAACATTTCCCCGAAAGGAAAACGGAGTCTTCTATAAAGCTTCCATGAAATCTTTCGGTGCAATGATTCATCAATCTTCCAACGGAATCTTCCCTGGAAGGTTAACGGAGGCTTCCAGGAGACTTAAGTCGGAATATTCCAGTAAAAATTTCCAACAATTTTCCGAAAAGAAAACGGAGTCTTCTATAAAGCTTCCATGAAATTTTTAGGTGCAATGATTCATCAATCTCCCAACGAAATCTTCCTTGGAAGGTTTACGGAAGCTTTCAGGAGCTTTCCACTGAAATGTTTCCATGACGATTTCCAATATATCGCTGAAAGGTAAACAGAGTCTTCCATTTAAGCTTCCATGAAATCTTTCGGCGCAACGATTCATTAATCTTCCAACGGAATTTTCCTAGGAAGGTTTATGGAATCTTCCACGAGACTTAAGTCAAAATATTTCAGTAAAAATTCCCAACATTTTCCCGAAAGGTAAACAGAGTCTTCCATTTAAGCTTCCATTAAATCTTTCGGTGCAATGATTCATCAATCTCCCAACGGAATCTTCCTTGGAAGGTTTGCGGAATCTTCCACGAGACTTAAGTCGGAATATTCCAGTGAAAATTCCCAACATTTCCCCGAAAGGAAAACGGTGTCTTCTATAAAGCTCCCATGAAATCTTTCGGTGCAATGATTCATCAATCTTCCAACGGAATCTTCCTTGGAAGGTTTACGGAAGCTTTCAGGAGCCTTCCACTGAAATGTTTCAATGACGATTTTCAATATTTCGCTGAAAGGTAAACAGAGTCTTTCATTTAAGCTTCCATGAAATCTTTCGGTGCAATGATTCATCAATCTTTCAGCGGAATCTTCCTTGGAAGGTTTGCGGAATCTTCCACGAGACTTAAGTCGAAATATTCCAGTAAAAATTCCCAACATTTCCCGAAAGGAAAACGGAGTCTTCTATAAAGCTTCCATGAAATCTTTCGGTGCAATGATTCATCAATCTTCCAACGGAATCTTCCCTGGAAGGTTAACGGAGGCTTCCAGGAGACTTAAGTCGGAATATTCCAGTAAAAATTTCCAACAATTTTCCCGAAAAGAAAACGGAGTCTTCTATAAAGCTTCCATGAAATTTTTAGGTGCAATGATTCATCAATCTCCCAACGAAATCTTCCTTGGAAGGTTTACGGAAGCTTTCAGGAGCTTTCCACTGAAATGTTTCCATGACGATTTCCAATATATCGCTGAAAGGTAAACAGAGTCTTCCATTTAAGCTTCCATGAAATCTTTCGGCGCAACGATTCATTAATCTTCCAACGGAATCTTCCTAGGAAGGTTTATGGAATCTTCCACGAGACTTAAGTCAAAATATTTCAGTAAAAATTCCCAACATTTTCCCGAAAGGTAAACAGAGTCTTCCATTTAAGCTTCCATTAAATCTTTCGGTGCAATGATTCATCAATCTCCCAACGGAATCTTCCTTGGAAGGTTTGCGGAATCTTCCACGAGACTTAAGTCGGAATATTCCAGTGAAAATTCCCAACATTTTCCCGAAAAGAAAACGGAGTCTTCTTTAAAGCTCCCATGAAATCTTTCGGTGCAATGATTCATCAATCTTCCAACGGAATCTTCCCTGGAAGGTTAACGGAGGCTTTCAGAAGACTTAAGTCGGAATATTCCAGTGAAAATTTCCAACATTTTCCCGAAAAGAAAGCGGAGTCTTCTATAAAGCTTCCATGAAATCTTTAGGTGCAATGATTCATCAATCTCCCAACGAAATCTTCCTTGGAAGGTTTACGAAAGCTTTCAGGAGCTTTCCACTGAAATGTTTCCATGACGATTTCCAATATATCGCTGAAAGGTAAACAGAGTCTTCCATTTAAGCTTCCATGAAATCTTTCGGCGCAACGATTCATTAATCTTCCAACGGAATCTTCCTAGGAAGGTTTATGGAATCTTCCACGAGACTTAAGTCAAAATATTTTAGTAAAAATTCCCAACATTTTCCCGAAAGGTAAACAGAGTCTTCCATTTAAGCTTCCATTAAATCTTTTGGTGCAATGATTCATCAATCTCCCAACGGAATCTTCCTTGGAAGGTTTGCGGAATCTTCCACGAGACTTAAGTCGGAATATTCCAGTGAAAATTCCCAACATTTCCCCGAAAGGAAAACGGAGTCTTCTTTAAAGCTCCCATGAAATCTTTCGGTGCAATGATTCATCAATCTTCCAACGGAATCTTCCCTGGAAGGTTAACGGAGGCTTTCAGAAGACTTAAGTCGGAATATTCCAGTAAAAATTTCCAACATTTTCCCGAAAAGAAAACGGAGTCTTCTATAAAGCTTCCATGAAATCTTTAGGTGCAATGATTCATCAATCTCCCAACGAAATCTTCCTTGGAAGGTTTACGAAAGCTATCAGGAGCTTTCCACTGAAATGTTTCCATGACGATTTCCAATATATCGCTGAAAGGTAAACAGAGTCTTCCATTTAAGCTTCCATGAAATCTTTCGGCGCAACGATTCATTAATCTTCCAACGGAATCTTCCTAGGAAGGTTTATGGAATCTTCCACGAGACTTAAGTCAAAATATTTCAGTAAAAATTCCCAACATTTTCCCGAAAGGTAAACAGAGTCTTCCATTTAAGCTTCCATTAAATCTTTCGGTGCAATGATTCATCAATCTCCCAACGGAATCTTCCTTGGAAGGTTTGCGGAATCTTCCACGAGACTTAAGTCGGAATATTCCAGTGAAAATTCCCAACATTTCCCCGAAAGGAAAACGGAGTCTTCTATAAAGCTCCCATGAAATCTTTCGGTGCAATGATTCATCAATCTTCCAACGGAATCTTCCCTGGAAGGTTAACGGAGGCTTCCAGGAGACTTAAGTCGGAATATTCCAGTAAAAATTTCCAACATTTTCCCGAAAAGAAAACGGAGTCTTCTATAAAGCTTCCATGAAATCTTTAGGTGCAATGATTCATCAATCTCCCAACGAAATCTTCCTTGGAAGGTTTACGGAAGCTTTCAGGAGCTTTCCACTGAAATGTTTCCATGACGATTTCCAATATATCGCTGAAAGGTAAACAGAGTCTTCCATTTAAGCTTCCATGAAATCTTTCGGCGCAACGATTCATTAATCTTCCAACGGAATCTTCCTAGGAAGGTTTATGGAATCTTCCACGAGACTTAAGTCAAAATATTTCAGTAAAAATTCCCAACATTTTCCCGAAAGGAAAACGAAGTCTTCTATAAAGCTTCCATTAAATCTTTCGGTGCAATGATTCATCAATCTCCCAACGGAATCTTCCTTGAAAGGCTTACGGAAGCTTTCAGGAGCCTTCCACTGAAATGTTTCAATGACGATTTCCAATATTTCGCTGAAAGGTAAACGAAGTCTTCCATCAAGGCTTCCAGGGGTTTTTCGTAGAAAGTTTCCTTCGTTATATTCCAGAAATATTTCTGTTTTCTTCCATAAAGCTTCCATACATATTTCAATGATATATTCCATTGGAATATTTCGGAATATTCCAATGATATCTTTCATGCTATCTGGGATACTTTTATGAAAATTTACTATACTTCTACGAGTTTATGATGTTCGCTCACAAAAATTGCTATTCAGTATCGTAAAAATTATGAATACAGAGAATGACACAACGAGTCTGCTGTTGCCGCGCTTAATCACTAGGTGGCGACTCATTTTTCAACCAGGCAGCGGTAAGAGAAGTACTTGGTTGGTATATAAGAGAATTTGAAACAGAGGCTTTTAAATATTTTCGCGTTCGTGATAATACACGTTAGGTAGAATATGCGTTAGGTGTAGCGTGTGAGTGCGATTAACTTGTTGTAATGTGTGTAATTTAGGAAAAATGTAGTATATACAACTCCGAAAAGAGCGTTTTATAATTTGCGAAAAGTGTCTTTCTAACAATAACACACAAACAAAATAATTCTTCCTCAACTGAATTTGAAAACACAAGCAAAATTCTTAGAACGTCAACGAGCATTGGAAAATAATATTTTTAGAATTTAAAAAAAAATTCATATCCATAATATTCAATACATGACATTTATAAAATATAATATGCAGTATAGTAAAATTTGCTAAAAGGTATAGAAAAATTTTGATATATAGTATAGTAAAATTTGATGCTTTGAAATTTTACTATATACATATACTAAAATTTAGCACATATCAAGTTTATCTCTCCGTTGTTATACAGTATAGTAATTTTTTCATTAAGTTTGTGCTAATATTTAATCATACATTTCTCTCCGTGTGGCAGTTATCATTAGTTATTAGCAGTTATTAGCAATTATTAGCATTCATGAGCAGTTATTTGCTATTTCATTAACAGTTATTAGCAGTTATTTGCGTTTATTTACAGTTATTTGCAATTTCTTGCAATTATTTACAATTATTTACAATTATACGCTTTTTGAAAAATTTTTCAATTTTTTATACATAGGAAAAAATTTCCAAGACAATAAATTTTTATGAATAACTATTATTAACTATAAATATCCTGGTAACACAATCTGTTGCTAGCACGATTGCGCAGAACTTGCGTGGTCTGTTTCCACATTTTAATGCATATCTGCTGAAATTTAATTGCGACTGAAACATGCGTCAGATTTGTAACAGATTGCCAATCGAAACGTGCGATTCTAAAATAAGAATAAACACGCAAACTTGCAGCAGAGTCGAAGCAGTCTTCCGGAAGAATCTTACAGCAGCACTTTACTCCAGAATTACATAAGAATGACATAAGTTAAGTGCAATTATATGACAAGAATAAACACGCAATTTTGCAGCAGAATCGAAGCAGTCTTCAGTAAGAATCTTGCAGCAGCATAGTTTATAGAATTTCAAAGTTGATTAATAGTTCAAAAATTGAAGTCACTTTATAGAATAAAGATAATACATTGCATTTTAATAAAAAATTTCCATTGTGAATATTAACATTCAACTAATGAAACATGTTCATAAGAGTTGTTGACAGATTTTAAGAAAGCAAATGTTGAATTTAAAAATTATAATTTATAATTTAATAAAAATATTATAATTTATAATTGCGATACATTTAATGCATTTCTTTAAACTTTACGTGTTCTTACTACCAATGCCTACACCTATAGGCATATATTGGCTACAAGAAAAAAGAAGAAACGCAAAAAACAATCAACACATATACACAAAGGGATGGGCGCTGATGTTATAGTATAAAATTATATACATGTAGACATTGGGGAGAAGAGAGGAGACCATTGCAGCCAACTGTCAAATATAAAAAACGTAGATAAAAAATTTTTATAATATCTAAGAAAAGTTTTAAATAAATTTCTATCAGTAAAAGATGATAAATATTTTGGTTCTACATTCATACGTAATTCTGTAGTAAAGTTTTGTCGCAAGATTCTTATGCGAGATCGCTTCAAGTATGCTGCATGCTCACGTGATTATTCTTATGATAAGATTGCATTTAACTTTTGTCCTTCTGATGTAATTTTAGCGCAAATCTGCTGCATGATTCTCACATAAAACTGCTTCAATTCTGCTGTACATTTGCGTGTTTATTCTCATCATTAAATTACACTTAACTTTTGTCATATTTATGTGATTCGGGGGTAAAGTGCTGCTGCAAGATTCTTACGGAAGACTGCTTCCATTCTGCTGCAAGTTTACGTGTTTATTTTCGTAACATAATTGCACTTAACTTGTGTCATTCTTATGCACTGAAAAATAAGTGGTAGTCCACGAGTCCCTCGAAGTACTTCTGCTCCACGAAACCGTAAGAATGCTAATGCTTTCTCTCGTGGGGAACGTGACGCCCCACTGTCGAAGCTAACAGCTCTTTTTGTTGTGCATGTGTACTCCCACTCACGTGGGATTTCGTTTGGCGTCATGCGAAGTACTCCTCTCGTCCCACAGTGGCACCACTGTTTTCCCGCAGTGGCACTCTGTGCGCACGAAACGAAAAGAGTATAGTTTAGTTACCGATGGTAGTGCTTCTTTCCCACTTATTTTTCAGTGTGTAATTATGGGGTAAGGTGCTGCTGCAAGATTCTTACGGAAGACTGCTTTGATTCTTCTGCAAGTTTGCATGTTTATTCTCGTCATATAATTGCTCTTAACTTTTGTCATTCTCATGTAAATCTGAGGTAAAGTGCTGCTGCAAGTTTCTGATGCAAGACTGTTTCGATTCTGTTATATGCTTGTGTACTTATTACGATTCGCAGAACAGCACTTGACAATTTGCAATTCTTACGTAATTGTGCTGCAAAACTTTGTCGGGAATTATTTACTTAATTTTGTTGCTAGTGTCTGTAATAATTTTTTTCCGCAAGTTTACTGCAAAATATCTTCAAGATTCTGCGCATTCTTTCCATTCCGTAGATTGCACTTTCTCCCTGCCAGAAAGGTGCAATTCTGTTGCACTTATCTGCTGTAATTTCTTTTCATAAATAACCCTATGGAATGCGGAAACAGACAGCACATGTTCTGCTGCAAGTTTTTGATTTTCAAGAAAATTGCAGCAAAATTGCAGCAAAATTGCGTTGACCATGTTACTAGGGATAACTGCAAATAACTACAAAAATCAGAAAATGATTGCAAATAACTGCAAGAATCCGCAAATAATGGTAAATAACTGCAAAAATAAAAAAATAACTGCAAATAACTGTCACTATTATCTTAATTTTTAAAAATTGTATTGTACAAAATTGTTGTGCTTATAAATGTTAATAACTGTTAATAACTGCAAATAACTACTATTAACTGCAAATAGCCGCTACTTCTGTCTCAAACTAAACTATTTATAACAGTTATTAGCATTTGCTTGCAGTTATTAGCAAAACTGATTTCCAATAGGTATGAATTATACATCGAGTTTCGAATCATCAATCTTTGCAACTTCGTCAATTGCACTCTGTTGGTAAAACAGCATCAAATTTTTTTAATTATCCTGTCAAATTTATAATTATATAAAAAAGATGAATTAAAAGTAAATTTTACTTTGAATTATGCTGTAAAATATATAATTGTATAAAAAAAATGAATTGAAAATAAATTTTAATAATTATAAATAATTATAAAATTAAAAAATTAAGCAAAATTTGTTCTTTATTTAAAACTTCAAATAATATAACATCAAACTTTTATAATTTTTTATTATTAAAACTTTTGAGAAAATTTATGATTTTTTTAAAAATAATTAACTATATTAATTTCAATACAATTTGAATTTATAATTGTAATATATAAACTATGTTTTAATACAACTTTTTATTTATTAAATATATAAATATGCATATATCTGAAAGAAACATAATCTACAAATTTCATGCTTGAATAAACTTTCTATTAGCTTGAATAAGCTTACTAATTTTTCTATTATGAATAATTATACTAATTTTAATAAAGTAAGTATGACATAATGAGTGCTTTCTAAATATAATAGTTGACAGAACCATTGCTTTCAACATTTACATAATTTTATTCAATTATTTTGAATAAAATTTTACATAAATTAATGATTCATAAAATTATTGTTGTAATTAATCAATTATGAATCAGAATTATGTATACAGGCTCCATTAATAGCTATTTTAACAGCAGCATCAAACTCCAAATCAACTCCAGTATCTGCAACTTATCGAGGAGTTGATAGTCTGAGAAACAAGGAAACTGTAACTTCTTCGCTTGCAAACAGTTAAAGCAAGACATGCACCAGAGATTAGTAGAGATCGCCGATGAGCATAGGCGAGAGCGTGCCCGTTAAAATTCAATGTAAACTACTGCCGCCACATGGACAAATGCCCGAACTATACGCGCAAAGCCCATCCACGTCTACACGCGCGTAGAGAAGCAAGCGAGAGGGGAGGAGACAAACACACGAAACACGCGGCTTCCAGTGGCGTCGGTAAACTTACGGCAAACCCGCTTTAGCTTGTTTTCGCCGCGATACTTTATAGCTTTATTTCAATGCGATTAACCGTCCCGAAAATTTGTTAATTAGTTACATATTTTTATTTAAAATAAATACATATTTTAATAATAAAAATCATTAAAGTAATCAAACGAATAAATAATAATAAATAAAATCTTTTGGGGGCCGATGAACATCTGTAACTTTTTACTCTATTAAACTGATGTGTGCGGTGGCTGTGGTCACAAGTTTTTTCGCACCTCACTGATATTCTAATTTTGCCAAGTTCAAACCCGATGTTCCACCTATTTTTTTTTTTTTTTATGTTTTATTTTTAAATATTATATATTTTTATAATCAATTTTTATAGCGGAAAAAATAAAATTTTAAATTAATTTAAGATCTTAAATTCTATTTTATTTCAAAAATATAAAAAAATATATTTACTGATAGGGATAGAAAAAAGTTTTAATGTCAATATTACATGGATATATAACTTATATCAATATGAAATAAAAACGTAGCTAGCTCTGTAATTTTTTCCCGCTAAATAAAAAATATTAAAGATTGAAAAAAATTATTATAAATTATAGTTGTTTTTTATTCTCACTCAATTGCGAATAATTAAACCTTTTTTGTTCCTTAAAAAAAGGTCCTTTTCTCAATTTACTTAAATGTATGACATTTTTAACTCATTTAATAAAAATAGAAAATAAATATGAATAAATCTAATTTCAATTTAGAAAAGTAAAAAGGATCTTTTCTAAATTTACAGTCGACGATCTGAGTCCCGCCGCCTTCTCCTCCATCGACTCGCTCGTGCGTTACCCCTACTCTCTGGCAAAAAGAATTTGTTTCCACACATTCTGAGTCCTGCCGCTGCTCTATGGTCAATGTCCCAATTGCTACTCGCTGTTAGAAATGAACCTATTACTAACCGCTCAATGTTATTTAGATACAAAAAAAAAATTTTAACAATGAACGGCTAGTAATAGGTTCGTGAGTAGCAATTGGGACATTGACCATATGCGATTTTTTAACTAGTAAAAATAGGTTTATTAGTTTAATTTTTTGTGTAGAGTACAATAAATGTTTATTGAAATAAAAAGTAACAAAAATAATAGAATATTGCATAATTCTCATTTATATTTAGAAAATATAAAAATACTAGATATATTTAATCATTCAATAAAATGTTATTTAATTAAAAATTTATGTGACCTCTTCATAAATAAAAGATAAAATGAATCTTATTTTATTTTATTTTCATAATAACAATGAGTATTTAGTTCATCAATAAATAATATATTGTTTAATTTTAAATTTATATTACCTATAAATAAAAAAATTCAATTTTCATATTTTTTATAGTAAATATAAATGAGAATTATGCAATATAATATTATTTTTTGTTACCTTCTATTTCAATAAACATTTATTGTATTCTAAACAAAAAATAAACTGTAATAAACCCATCTTCACAAGTTAAAAAGTCGCATAGAGCAGCGGCGGGACTCAGAATGTTTGGAAACAAATTCTTTTATTTAGCTAGTAGGGGTAACGCATGAGTGAGTCGATGGAGGAGAAGGCGGCGGGACTCAGATCGTCGACTGTATTTAAATGTATGACATTTTTAACTCATTTAATAAAAATAGAAAATAAATATGAATAAATCTAATTTCAATTTAGAAAAGTAAAAAGGATCTTTTCTAAATTTATTTAAATGTATAACATTTTTAACTCATTTAATAAAAATAGAAAATAAATATGAATAAATCTAATTCCATTTGAGAAAAGTAAAATAATAAATGAATCTGAAAAAATAAATAATTTTACGAATGTAAACTTTATTAAAGCGCATTTTAAATAAAAATTACATTGAATATCATTAATATTTTAAAAATTGGACTTTTTCTTCTTTCTTTTATTAAATATCATATTTTTATAATATCATTAATTTTTATTTCCAAAACAATAAAATTGTTTTAACAAATATAATAATTTTAGTTTTCACAAGACAGATTAAATTGAATTTTCATTACATTTTAAATAGCTTAATTCTCTGAGTCTCTTAAAAATTGGCATTTTCTAAACTAAATAGGAGCTTGACAACATTATTTTCAATTTATTTAATAAAAATTCAACATAAAATGTTAATAAACATCATTTTATTTTAGACACATAAAAGAATGAAGAAATGCTTTTATTAAAAGTACATTAATATCAGTATATCCTTTTTAATATCATTTCTTAGTATAGCAGCAAATATCTTGATATCAGGTTTTAACGGCAGGCCAGAGTAGAACCTGATACCGACCGAGTAACAATTGAGTTGTTTGTTATTTACTCAAGTATTAATCGGTGTATCTTCAAAATAAAGGTTGATCGCAATAGATATTATTATTATGAATATCTATGCACAAGAAAAAAAAATCTATCGATTTGTTTTTGAGAAAAGTAAGGAACGCCGAAGTAAAAGATTATGTTTATAATATTTTCGCGTTCCTTACTTTTCTCAAAAACAAAGCGATAGATTTTTTTTTTCTTGTGCATAAATATTTGTAATAATAGTATCTATTGCGCTTAACTTTCAATTTGCAGATACACCGATTAATACTTGAGTAAATAACAAAAATGCCAATTAGACAAGGACAGCGAATCCGGCCTGCTCTTAAATGTCTTTTTATTGAATTAACTTAATATAAATTTATAATGTCGATAATTTGATTTAAGAAAAATGAAACTTTACGAAACCTTGCAAATTGTCACGGAAGCGTGTTTTAAATGAAAATGACTTTAAATTCTATTTTATTTTTAAAAATTTTACATTGAATTTTAAAATTTCCAAAAATTAAAAAAATAGATTTCAATTTTTTTTTTTGTAATTATTACAATGATTTCAAACTTTGAACCATAATATGAAAAGCATTTAAAATTTTTTTCAGTTTTATAATTAATTAGGAAAAAATTTTATCTATGTTTTTAATGTTTAAAAATAGCAGTTTTTTATTAAATATATATTTTTTTATGTTTTGACGTTTATTTTATCTTTTTAAAGTATATTTTTTACTGTTATTTAGTATGAATGTAATAAAATACGTGAATACTTTATTATATCATAAAAAATGTATTTATATACAATATTCCAAAATAATGAAGAAATTAATTATCAAATAAACAAAATTTAATCATAAAAACGATGTGCAGCATGCAACGTGTTTGTCCTTAAAATGCTCATTTTACTAATTTTGTTATTTAATAATGGAAACTGTTTAGATAATTAAAAAAATTAAGTTTGGGGCAAGAAAGCGATAAAAATATGTTATTTGGTTTAAATAAAAAACGTACAATAGCTGTGTTGGCTAAGTTTTAGGGTACGTTGCAACAATTAAAAATTTTCCCAAGTTAAAATCTTATGCTTTGCCTTTTTTTATTAAAAAAAATTAATAATATGCTCACAAATAAAATTTGTTACAATACAATAAGAAACATTTTTGACAAAAAATATTGACCTACAATACAGCCGTTTAAAATAAAATAACTGTTAAATGCAAGCATTTTCTAAGCATGTGCTAATTAACGCTTTTTTAAACATAAAATTTTATGTTTAATAAAGTAAATTTACATCAAATATATGAATAAAATTCATATATTTGATATAAATTTGACGAAATTTTTTTTTGTTTCAAAGCATACGAAAATTTTACGTTAAGTTTACGTACTTATGTGATACGATTTCCAATGAAAATAATTTTTACAAATTACACAAAACAATGCAATACTATCAAATATATTATTTTTAAATTTTATTGAATCATACTTGAAAAGTAACTAAACAAATCCATCTTTAAAAAATTAAACGAATACATTTTATTTTTCAGTTAACTTTATAATATGATAAGAAGCTTTGAAAAAATTGTAATGCATTCTTTTTAGTGAATACTTTAAAATACCTACTTTTTTGGATTTTCTTACGATATTTCTTTCTAAATATACGATAGTTTTTTTGCATCAGGTTTTTTTTTAGATTTTCATTTAGTTCGATAACACATAGCAAATTTATAAGCAGTATTATAATTAAATTTTTTTGTAATTATAAAAATTGAACCATTTTTTTAATCAATGTTTTTTTAACACCAATGGTATTTAGCGTGATTTTTATTTAATGCGCTTTGATGAAATTGACAACACTTTTTAAAAAATATGCTTTATCAAAGCACATTCCTTCATTCTTTTATTTATTCTTTTATTACTTTTTTATTCATTTTAAGTTAAACTTTTGTTAAATCAATAAAAAAAATAATAAAAATATTTAATTTACATAACCATAATAAACCATTTAAACATATAATAAATCTATATATCTATATCTGAAAAAAAAAAAATAAACAATTCGGAGTTGATTTTTTAAGATACATTTCATAATTATTTAATATTTTTTAATTGGAAGAGATTTTTCCCTTTATCTGTCATTTTTAATTTTTTCTCATAAAGTTTCAAAGATTTAAAAATTATATACATTGCGACGATGCTATTTCAAGCATCGCGCTTAAACCGGGTTCCGCGCTCAACTGCTACGAGGCGTTACTCCCGCAATGGGAATAGCGCGCTCCAGAGCATATAAGTCGGCAAGACGGCCGGCTAAATCGGACTCTCTCCCCTCTCTCTATGTAGAGAAGTTATGCTTTACATAGTGAGAGCTCACCTACGTGTTTCAATGTGTATAAAGGGGATTCCTAAACACATTGCAGACCGTTCTTACCTGGGCTTAGCTTGACTAAGTTTTCCATCCATTCCCAGTAACTGTGTATAAGGGGGTTTCATATACATAGTTTCCTATCTCTTACCTCCACCTTTTCGGTCGAGGTAGTTCCTCCGCCAGTCGATGGAGTTTCCACGACTAGTTCATCCTCTCCTTGTCTACCCTGAGGCTTGGAGGTAGCATTATCATGTCTTCCTGCGACACTGACCTACTTCCAGTCTATACCGGGTGTCATCGAGACACTGCTCGTATTATCTGCCGTCGGTAAAGGAGATTCCGACCGTAACCGCCGTCGATAATACCAAAGCCTGTAAATAGTTTATTTTTATCTTTCTCTAGTTTGTAACCGATACCGATCGGAATTATTCATAAGTATAATTTTTGTTAAACCGCGTCGCCAGTAAAAATAATATCGACCGCTTAAACATATAATTTGATCTTAGTTTTACCTTGATTATTCATATTTTTGCGTGCCGCCATGTCCGGCTATTTTCCGAGATTATTAATTGATTAATTCAACCTTGTATTAGTTATAAGTTCAACTCAATAAACGCAAAGGAATATTTATTGAGAAAAATATAATTACACGACTCATACTCATTTACCAGTTCCGCTAAACCTCTCCTGTAAATCCGCCCCGTCGTTTTACCACCTTGCTTATTTCATTTATTTAATTAGTATTTAAACGCAATAGTGAATTCTCTTTTTTTTTTTAAACAAATCTTTATGCATTTCTTTTATTGTTATTATTAAAGTCACTTTTATTTTTATTATTAAATTCAGTAAAATCAGTTTAGTTTGTATGTTTGAACTTTGGTTTATTCGAACCTCCGACCGACCATCTTCCAGCATCAACCCTCAGGTAAAAAGTAAAAGTCTGATGCCACCGACGTCAACGAGTTGTCTACAGCAACCGCCAGAAAAGCCAAACGTTACAACAGTTTGTTAATAGTCTGATAGCTCCTCCATCAGCTATAATTTGTTGTTTATTAAAAAGGCGAATAATCTTTTGAAACTTTAAATGAGTTTTTATTTCATATATTATTACTGTAAATTTTCAAATAGCCTCGCCGATCATTTCTTTAAGATAATCTCATCAAAAGAATGACCACTTTGGGTCTCAATAAACTGTTAATTAATAAAATCAGTATTATGTGTTTATTTAAAATTCATATAATTTCAGCTTGAAGAACCGTTCAGCTCTTTATTATTAAAATACTAATTTGCATGACATCTTTAATTTTTAAAGTAATTTTATTACAAAATAGTAATTAACAGAACGAGCAGTCAGATAAGATGCAAAAAAGTTATTTTTCTGAAAGAATTTTCAATTTTTCTTAATTAATTAATCTCTATGTAACATAAATTTAAAAAGAGTTTATGTATTTTTTAAAAAATTGAGATTTTTCGTCTTTTAAAATTTGTAACTGTTGAAATAAAATGTTATTTTTTAAAAATTAATTTAAAAGAATGTTATCATGCCTCAATATAACTTTAGAGAATGTCATTTTTTAACGGAAAAAATAATTCAATTATTCAAAGTTTAGTCAAAATTTTGTTTAGTAAAAACTGAAAATTATTACGTTTGTTAAAGAGAATCATCAATTTTTTTTTGTTTTGGAAATAAAAATCAATGATATTATAAAAATATGATATTTAATAAAGAAGAAAAAGTCCAATTTTTAGAATATTAATGATATTCAATGTAATTTTTATTTTTATTTTCCAGATTCATTTATTATTTTACTTTTCTCAAATGAAATTAGATTTATTCATATTTATTTTCTATTTTTATTAAATGAGTTAAAAATGTCATACATTTAAATAAATTTAGAAAAGATCCTTTTTACTGTTCTAAATTGAAATTAGATTTATTCATATTTATTTTCTATTTTTATTAAATGAGTTAAAAATGTCATACATTTAAGTAAATTGAGAAAAGGACCTTTTTTTAAAGAAAAAAAAGGTTTAATTATTCGCAATTGAGTGAGAATAAAAAACAACTATAATTTATGATAATTTTTCTCAATCTTTAATATTTTTTATTTAGCAGGAAAAAATTACAGAGCTAGCTACGTTTTTATTTCATATTGATATAAGTTATATATCCATGTAATATTGACATTAAAACTTTTTTCTATCCCTATCAGTAAATATATTTTTTTATATTTTTGAAATAAAATAGAATTTAAGAGGAGGTCACGTATCTCTGTCCTTTTCTAATCAAAGAAATGATTTTTTTACAAAAACTAATAACTTTATCAAAAAATGAAGAGAAAGCCGCATCTTGTATCAAAAAAAGCAATATTTTCTTTGATAAGAAAAAATTAATTTTATTGCTTCGTTCTCAAGAAAACCTTGAAAAACCAAATTGTCCACCCTAACCTCTATGATTTAAGTTTTTCAAGGTTTTCTCGAAAACGAAGCAATAAAATTAATTCTTTCTTATTAAAGAAAATATTGCTTTTTTTATTACGAGATTCGGCTTTCTCTTCATTTTTTGCTAAAGTTATTAGTTTGTGTAAAAAACTCAATTCTTTGATTAGAAAAGGACAGAGATACGTGACCTCCTCTTAAGGTCTTAAATAAATTTAAAATTTTATTTTTTCCGCTATAAAAATTGATTATAAAAATATATAATATTTAAAAATAAAACATAAAAAAAAAAAAGTAGGTGGAACATCGGGTTTGAATTTGGCAAAATTAGAATATCAGTGAGGTGCGAAAAAACTTGTGACCACAGCCACCGCACACATCAGTTTAATAGGGTAAAAAGTTACATATGTTAATCGGCCCCCAAAAGATTTTATTTATTATTATTTATTCGTTTGATTACTTTAATGATTTTTATTATTAAAATATGTATCTATTTTAAATAAAAATATGTAATTAATTAACAAATTTTCGGGACGGTTAATCGCATTGAAATAAAGCTATAAAGTATCGCGGCGAAAACGAGCTAAAGCGAGTTTACCGTAAGATTACCTACGCCACTGGAAGCCGCGTGTTTCGTGTGTTTGTCTCCTCCCCTCTCGCTTGCTTCTCTACGCGCGTGTAGACGTGGAGGGGCTTTGCGCGTATAGTTCCGGAATCGCTGCAAGGATCGTCATGATCGAATTCGGCACGTTTTATTAACACGGCATTGGCAATCTGTACTTATCTCTGCATGCACTACATTTCTTTCTACAGGAATGCTTATTAATTAGCTACTGAGTAAATGAATGGACTCGTTCCAGTATGCTTTTGTTTAAATATCCTATCTTGCATCCGCAAGGATATAAATTTTTACTGGATATAAATTTGACCCCTGAATTGTAAACTTTAAATTTCTTGACGAGGGTTTGTTATTTCAGTATTCCAATATTTACATCTTCTCGATATAACCAATACAGCATCCATGGTTCTGTTAATGGCAAATAAAGGAATTTTACTCTATTTTACTCTGTTGGTAGCTTGCACCTGCTATCTAATCTTAGCGGCTTCAACATTATTTGTGATTCCAAAACATAATTTATTTTTGAATATTGATTTTTTAATTATTACAAATATTATACTATTAGACATGATTTAATTCAAAAAAAGACATGATCCATTAGTCATATGCTTTATAACACTTGAGAATGTTTAATTAAATTTTATTTATTTTTTTATTTTATTCATATTAACGGGAAAAACTCTTTTAAACATATATACATATTTCATGTGCACAATTAACTTTGCATAAATAATTATAAATACAAAGAAAAGAAAACATGGCTTCACAAGCTAAAGAAAAAGAAAATAAAGAAAAAAAACGATTATTCTAAAAAAATGTATACATTTTACTCTAATCAATTAACTTATTGCATAATCCCTGATTTAATATTGCTTTTAAATAAAGAGATCGAGTTACATTTAAAATTACAATATCGTGAATTAATATTAGCCAATTTACACAGTCTGTTCAAAATATAAAACTTATCAATAGAATAATCTAATGAATTAATATAAAAAAAATGATATTATTGGAATTCCTAATATTCACTAAAGTTTTATAAAAATTCAAACTGTTTAAAAGTAAATCACAATCAGTGTAACCGTTTACTATCTTATATAGAAACAGCAAATCAGCATGCAATCTTGAGCACTCTAATGTTGGTAGTCCAGCTTCCTTCCTACATGGAAAGAAATTTTCGCTTTAGGGATTCCCATACTATACATTTACAGACTTTAAATAAAAATTAAACTTATGCAACACGAGATTTTGAATTGATTCGATTCTAAATAGAAGTTAGTAACGTTAATAAATATCAGAATAATTATAATGCATACTTGAACTTAATTCATCTCAAAATAGAATTAACTAAATTCAAAGACTCATCGAAGTAGCGTGACTCAACGCTCAACGTCACTTACTTCAACGTTGGGAGTCTAAGAAGCCCAACGTCGAGGTCTCTGACTTCGATGTACTATTGAACTAAACGAATTCTGTGCTCGAATTTCATGACATAACTACACTGAAAAGAAAGTGGTGAACTATCAGTCCCACGATGTACTTCTGCTTTACCAAACAGTAAGCATGCAAATCTTTTCTCTGATGGTGAGTGTGATGCCCCACATAAGAAGCTAACCGTTCTTTTTGCGGGGCTTCTCAGTTCCCACTCGCGTCAGTTGTAGCTCTCTCCGATGTGAAGTAAAGCTCTTTTGCCACAGAGGCGCTACTGTTCTCTTGCAGCGAGACTTTGTGCATACGACCTTAAGAGAGCGTGGTTCGACTACCAGTAGTTCAGCTGCATTATAATTTATTTTTCAGTGTAAGAATTTTAAATATAAGTCAAGACAATTTTTGAAAAATATAATCAATAAAAAAGACTAATAATGTATTCAATCGTTTATCTTTATTTTCTCCCTTTTATATTTTGCAAAAATTATTATCACAACTTTGATTAGATTTAATTTTAGGTAGTAAAAGTTATTTATATTTAATTTAAGAAATATTTTAAGACACACATAAGATCTTTAGAGTATCTTTTTTGTGCATCTATAAAATCTTGATCAAATATAATTAAATAAATATTTTGCAAATAATTCAATTATTATGTTTAAAGTTAAATTTTTAAGCATATAGCCATTTTTATTTTGTTATTTAGATAAAGAAATGATCGAATATTAAAAATAAAATAATACATAAATTTTATTTATTTATTTTTTTTAACTTTAAAAACTATGTGTTGCGTCGCAACACAAATTTATGTAAAAATCAAAAAACGATGATGAGCGGCAGCACTTACAGTCGCCTGTTCTCACCTCCCTTAAGTCAGCTCATAGATGAAAGGGGGGAGAGAACAGGGAGACTTTGCAAATACCGCGGAAAAATAGTTTAGTATCAAGCGTGACATCGCCTCGAGCGGTCTTGTCTCTTGCGAGAACATCAAATTTCGTTCTAAATTTCTTTCTTTTCAAAAGCTAACTGGGGCTTTTACTGGTGCGGACAAGTTTCCGTACAGCGACGAACGGTCGATTGCGAATCAACGCATCACCTTCACCCACCTAAGCCGCGGCTATACAAATTTTTATTGTGTCTTTTCCTTCTTTCTTTTGCGTGCGTGCGTGCGAATAAAAATATAATCGTGCGGCAAATAGTGTGTAAAGTTGTAGGAAATAAATCAAGGGTTTTTTATGCCACATGGCTTTTTCCCTTTATATTTGTGTATTTATTGAGTGAATCCTTCCCCGATAAATAAAGTGTAAATTTTAGATAAAATCAATTAAAACAAGCAACTACAACCGCAAGGTTAGTTGCTTTGTATCAGTAGAATCATTTAATTTCTCTTTTGCAAATTAATAGATCTTTGTGTGCAAAAATTAGTGGTAAAGTCAAATACAGTGTAAACTTAAATTTAATTCAATTAAAGGATTCAAAGTTAAAGTAAAATTAAGTGTCAATTCATTTTTATTCAAACAAGGGTAAATTCAAAATAAGATTAGTTAAGGAATTTCATGATTAGATAAAATTTCAAAGGAAAAGAACCACGTTCTTTTCTTTCTAAATCATCCAACAAATTTAGTTAAAAAATTCGTTGGAAAAAAGACTACGCGTCTTTTCATGGTGCAATCCTGTGAAGTCAGAAATCACGATCCCCTGGTTTACGAAAAAAATCATAACCGCTAAAGCGTTCGACGAACAAAGCGAATTCTCAGAAAGTCAAAACAGGCGCCGGCCGGCGAGCATAGCTATAGATATACAAGCCACAAGCCACCGAGCAACGCCATCCCCAACAAAGGAGAGCTTCAACTTAGAGACTTCTAGGAAAATAAGATAAGTATTTTTGTACAATATACGAGGTAACAACATAATATTTTCTCAACTTCAAAATAATTTGAAAATTAATATCAAATCAAAATTTCATTTATTCAAATCTGAGATTCATAAATTAGTTTATTTCAAAACTTTTATTGTAGAAAACGTTTCTTTTAATTTATTTTTTGTTTATTAAAATTTAAGACAACTTAACGTAAAACTTAAAATTTAATTTAAAAATTTTATTTTTCATTTGAAGTTTCATTTTGAAAAACTTTACATTTAAGTGAGAATTTTATTTATCAGTTTGGTTAGAAAAAATCTAGTTTCTAAGAAATATCAACGCACAAATAAAAATTAAAATTGAAATTTATATTTTAATATTTCATTTAGCATTTTCAAAGAAAAGTTCATCTCAGTCTAAAATATAACTTTCAGAAAGTTACATTGTTCAAACCAAAGTTTAGCATTAAAATAAAAGGTTCATTTTTAGAAAATCTTACACAATTTCAAAGTCTATTAAAATTAAAACAGTAAATTAAAATTTTGTTTGTTGAATAAATCTCATACATTTAAAATTTTTTACTTTTGAAAATTACATTTAAAATTTTTACTTTTGAAAATTGCATTTAAGTTAGAAATTTCTTTTTCAAAAATTTGTTCTTTTCATAAACTTAAGATTTAGCATCATAAAATTTAGTTCATAAAATTCTTTTTTTTGAAAGGTTAACAACAAAATAGAATATAGAATTTTATTTTACAAAGCACAAAAGGTTCTTTGTCTTACAAGCGAACATTTCTCAGATTGAGATCACGTGCTCTCAATGAGATAGAAAGTTGTCCTTTACGATTTTACGAAAGTAAGACGTAGCAACTTAAAACTATTTTTAAGAAAATTTTTATGAAAGATTAAGTTGTGTAGTGACGGCTCCTGGATCAAGGGAGATTACGTTAGCTAGGTGTAACATAAATTCATCGATTTGCGAGAGGAAAAGCGAGTTGGTAAATTTATCCATTTTTTAAAAATAAATTTTAAATTTCATAAAGGTACATTAAATTTTGAACAACTTCACATTTATTATTCAAGTAAATTTTGTTTCATAAATTAATTTATCGTTACATTTACATTTAATTTTTAATTAAATTCATTATACATATCTGACTTCAAAATTGATTTCAAGTTTTTTCACATTAGTTTTTTCTAAATTTAAATTTAAAATTAAATTTAATAAATTTTGCTTCGATTGTTTGTAACATTTACTGTCAGGTTTTACAGTTTGAGGTAATTCATGTAGCTAGGGTCGCTTTAAATAAAGGTTTTAAAACAACACTAGATAGTTCGAAAAAATTATCGCTGTTGCCCAAGCCGCGCCATTCGTGAGGAGGTTTCGTCGCACCAATAGTGACGGAATTCTCTTCGTGACAGTAAGAGCGCACGCAAGGCGAAGGATCAGCGAAAAATTCTGTTTCTTTTCAAAAACAGCGGGCAGGTAGCAAGGTTTAATTAAAACAACATATAGTTGTATATTTTGACAATCTATTACTTAAACTCTTATTAAGTTTTACACATTCAAAATGAATGATCCAGCAGGAATAAATGTTGTGAATGCAAAGCTAGGGATTTTTAAAGATCAAATAAATGCGTTACAACGTACATAGCAAGTCCCGACGCAGAATCGGAAAACATTAAAATACGTTTGGAACATTTATCAGACTTGCACGAAGATACACATGTAATGAAAGTTAAAGCAGTAGTTGCTAATTTAGGTGATGAAATAATAAATGAATTTAAGGTAGTAGAAACAATGTATTATTCTACAGCAGCTTCGGCTAAGAAATTATGTCAAACTAACGAACCAATAGCTAGTTCCACATTAAACAATTCTAACATCACTCTGACACGAAAACACACTTTACCGAAATTAACTGAAACAAAGGTACCAAAGTTTGATGGCAAATCAGAAGAATGGCTTGCTTTCAAAAACCTTTTCACTGCATTAGTACACTCCCGTGATGATTCAACTAATACAGTCAAACATGCACAACTCTTAGAAGCTCTTTCAGGTCCTGCTAAATTAAAAATAATAGAATTCGTGCCTAGTGAGGAAAATTACCCAAAGGCTTGGCAAGCCCTTCTAGATTTTTACGATCATAAAAGAATAATTAGTAATAGACATTTAGACGCTATTTTAGATTTACCCGTAGTACCGAACGCAACAATAGAAGGCGTGTCATCTTTGTTGGACAAGATGCGTCAGCATCAACATATTCTAAAACAGTTAGGTGAAGCTTCATTTGACAATATGTTAGTTAGGATAGCAGAAAGAAATCTACCACCAGGATTAAAAGGTAAATGGCAGGATAGACTTAAATTAGATCAACTTCCTACAACGAAAGAAATGTACGAATTTTTACAGAGTAGCATTTTTAAGCTTCAATCTCTTGAAAATACAAAGAATCACGATAGGACAAATTTAAAAAGAAACTCAAAGGATAGTGTAGGAGATTTTAGAACAAAAAGGGGTAGAGATTTCGTATTAGCAACTTCAGCATCAACAAGCAATAGGTTAGTTAGTTGTCCGAAGTGTAGGCAACCTCATGAGTTGTACAGATGTTCTGAATTCTTAGGATCAAATGTAGAACAGCGACGGCAATTTGTAAAATCACAACGACTCTGTTTTAATTGCTTAGGCAGACACACCTTTCCTTGCTCGAGCAAGAAAAGATGCAGAACATGCAACAAACATCATCACACTTTGCTTCACGAGATTAAAAATAAAGAGCCCACACAAGTTACACAGTCAGACACTGTAGAGGTGTGAATAGATTATTGATCGTACTGATCGGTAGCTTTTCCTTTAGGATACAACTTAATGACTACAGCTGTAGTCACAATTCAAAATAAAGAAGGAAACTTCATTGCGGCTCGCGTATTATTAGACTCTCATTCCACAATCAATTTTATTACAGAAACTCTTGTAAATTCTTTAAATTTAAATAATCATTATTGTTCAATTGATATAGGGGCAATTAATGGGTTATGTACTCTTTCAAAACATTACGTAAAATCAACTACTCAATCAAATTACAATCAGTATAAATATCAACTTAGTTTTTTAATTGTACCGAGCATAACGGACACAGTACCCAATGAAGTTTTTTCCTCGTGACTTATTGAACATACCTAAGAACATTCCTTTAACTAATCCACGATTTCACATACCAAACCACATAGATATTTTATTAACATCAAATGTAACACTTTCTAATCTATCTATAAATCAAATAAAAATTGAACACACTAACCTCTAAATTACATTACAAAAAATGAGTTTTAGGTTGGATAGTAGCAGGTGGAATCAACAATAAAATTTAGGATAAAGAAGTTAGCTGTAATGTAATTAAATTATTTAGACTGATAAAACAATTCTGGTTTAGAGAAACTTTGAACAAAACCCAATTAGATCTAGGGAAAACATGGCTTGCAAGCAGCAGTACGCTGCTCACACCAAAAGAGATAATTTAGGAAGGTATATTGTTAGGCTTCCATTTAGAAATAGTAAATTTGACTTAGGTGAATCAGAACAACAAGCAGTACGTAGATTCTATGCACTCGAAAAACGACTCGAAGTTAATCATAACTTAAAATTAGAATGTAGTAAAGTAATGAATGAATTCATTGCCTTCCTCATCATGCTGTAGTAAAAGAATCTAGCGAAAAACTAAACTTCGAGTAGTTTTCGATGCATCAGCTAAAACATCAACAAGTATTTCATTGAACGATACACTCATGGTAGGGCGTACACTACAAATGTACTATATTCTAACAGGTGTTTAGTTTTCGTATACATACATACGTAGTAACAGCTGATATAGACAAAATGTGTAGGCAGAATTTACTTCACTAATATGATAGGAAAACAAACTTAGAACGTTTTAATTAAATACCGTAACATTCAGCATAGCTTTAGCTCCATTTTTAACTAGTACAACCATTTAATAGTTGGCACGCGACGAGTTAGGAAAATTTCCAATAGCTAGCAAACTATTATTGCGTGAGTTTAAAGTAGATGATTCTATTTCAGGAACAGAAACTTTAGAAGAATCAATAAAAATTAAATGAGATTATAGAATTATTAAGTAAGGGAGGATTCGCCATACGCAAATGGTAATCCAATCGCACAGAGATTTTAGATGGGCTTGATAAAAGAATTTCTTATTTAGATTGTATAGTAACGAATAACCTTATTCAAAAAACGTTAGGTATAGTATACGATTAAGTCCTTGATGATTTAAAATACAAGCAGTAGAGAACCAAGTTAGTTGGCGTTACGTTCGATCAGAGGACAACCCAGCTGATGCATTGTCCAGACGACAATTGCCTTCAGACTTTAAAAAATCAACTTTAGTTCTTAGGGTCGAAATGGTTAGCACAATCAGGAAATACATAGCCAGAATTAGTAGAAACGATTAGTTTAGAAATTTTAGGTACAACTGGAGAAAAAATGTTTTAAGGGGTAACAATTTAACTCATAAACAACTTAAGATTTTTATATAGAAATAGACGCATTTTAAAATTTGCGACTATTGTATGCAATCTCAGCTGATCTTAATGATCGCTTAGTAATAACATTAGCACATTTTCTTGTAGGTAGACCATTCAAGTTCTTACCAGAAAAACATTTGTTTTTAGTTTCAGATAACAAACTATCAGCTTGCAATTTCATTGCAAGGGCTTGTCAACATTTTTTGGGCCCACTGGCATCAGGAATAATTATCCGAATTACAAATCTAAACAAAATGGTATTGTCTTGGAAGTCTCTCCCGGGGACGGCGGCATCGCTCGAGTGGCTTCTGTCAAGGCCAACACTGGCGTTTATCAGCGTAACATCACAAGACTTTGTCTTTCACCTGTATATTGAATCTTTGATTCATGTTTCATATCTGTACATATCTATTTTTGTTGTAAAAAACGAAAAAATTAACACAAATTCAACTTGCAAATATTGCGAATAAAATCAATCAGCAACAGTCACTCCAAAGGAAACTGCAATCATTTGTAAAACTTGCATTCAGCAAAACAGTCACTCCAAAGGAAACTGCAATCATTTGTAAAACTTGCATTCAGCAAAACAGTCACTCCAAAGAAAACTGCAATCATTTGTAAAACTTGCATTCAGCAAAACAGTCACTCCAAAGAAAACTGCAATCATTTGTAAAACTTGCGATCAGCGACGTAGTCACTCCAAAGGAAACTGCGCTCATTCATAAAACTTGCGATCAATGACGTAGTCACTCCACACGAAACTACGCTCAAACATATTTGTTTAGTCAAACACTTGTCAAATACCAATTATTGTAAATTTAAATTTTAGGTTAGTTGCGAAATCGAAGCTTCGATCTAGTTTAAGAGGCGGCCGTATAGTTCTGTCCTTGTCTAATCTAAATTTTCTTTATTATTAATAAATTAAATATTTTTATAGAAAAGTAAGACAACCGCCCAATAGAGCAAAAGACAAGCAAACGATTCTTTTTTATGAAAAAATATGAAATTTTGATTATTTTTCGAGTGAAGTCTGAAACGGAAAAACAATCGAACTTGATTGGGTTGATTCAACTGTTTTTCCGTTTTAGACTTCACTCGAAAAATAATCAAAATTTCATATTTTTTCATAAAAAAGAATCGTTTGCTTGTCTTTTGCTCTATTGGGCGGTTGTCTTACTTTTCTATGAAAATATTTAATTTATTAATAATAAAGAAAATTTAGATTAGACAAGGACAGAATGATACGGCCTCCTCTTAACTCATTTCATTTACTACAAAATCAATTTTAACATAAAACTTTATTTTGCAGCTTGCGCCCGCAGTATGTTGCGTCGCAACACAAATTTATGTAAAAATCAAAAAACGATGATGAGCAGCAGTACTTACAGTCGCCTGTTCTCACCTCCCTTAAGTCAGCTCATAGACGAAAGGGGGGAGAGAACAGGGAGACTTTGCAAATACCGCGGAAAAATAGTTTAGTATCAAGCGTGACATCGCCTCGAGCGGTCTTGTCTCTTGCGAGAACATCAAATTTCGTTCTAAATTTCTTTCTTTTCAAAAGCTAACTGGGGCTTTTACTGGTGCTGACAAGTTTCCGTACAGCGACGAACGATCGATTGCGAATCAACGCATCACCTTCGCCCACCTAAGCCGCGGCTATACAAATTTTTATTGTGTCTTTTCCTTCTTTCTTTTGCGTGCGTGCGTGCGAATAAAAATATAATCGTGCGGCAAATAGTGTGTAAAGTTGTAGGAAATAAATCAAGGGTTTTTTATGCCACATGGCTTTTTCCCTTTATATTTGTGTATTTATTGAGTGAATCCTTCCCCGATAAATAAAGTGTAAATTTTAGATAAAATCAATTAAAACAAGCAACTACAACCGCAAGGTTAGTTGCTTTGTATCAGTAGAATCATTTAATTTCTCTTTTGCAAATTAATAGATCTTTGTGTGCAAAAATTAGTGGTAAAGTCAAATACAGTGTAAACTTAAATTTAATTCAATTAAAGGATTCAAAGTTAAAGTAAAATTAAGTGTCAATTCATTTTTATTCAAACAAGGGTAAATTCAAAATAAGATTAGTTAGGGAATTTCATGATTAGATAAAATTTCAAAGGAAAAGAACCACGTTCTTTTCTTTCTAAATCATCCAACAAATTTAGTTAAAAAATTCGTTGGAAAAAAGACTACGCGTCTTTTCACTATGCAAATTAATTTGATTAATTTTATTTTATAATTTTTTTCGTTTGCATGAAAGCTTTGATATTGATTCACATACTCTCATTGTCTGTACCCACATGCTATACAATTATAGATCATTTCTAAGAAATAGATCACGAGCGAATCGCCAGGAAAAGAATGAATCGAAATGTATCACAAAAAAAGCAATAGGAGAAAAATCCAGAGATATTTATTTAAGTGATCATTCTATTATTCTGATGATTTGGAAAGTGAGAATGAGAGTGTGTTAATCAATATCAATACATTCATATAAATGTACGAAAATAAATCGAATGTTTTTTCATTTCTATAGTTTTTAATGTTACAAAGAGAGCCGGTCTGTGGCACAGTCGGTAGGAGCGTTGGATTCGTATTCTTGGGGGACCGAGATCGAATCCCGCTCTCGGCTGTTTTTCAAGCGAGCACCTCTGTTTCATGTGCTTTGTACACAGAACACACTTACGAGCTCCGTCGCTAAGGGATGGAAATGTGCAGTTGCAAAAATCAACTGACCTTGCGTCCCAGTGGACCGGGGTTTGATTCCCTAGGAAGAATTAGAAAAAATAATTTTCGAAGTTTTTCCGAGGGAATAAATCCAAAAAACACAAAAAAAAATATACAAAAGTCCCAATGGGCAAAATACAAAATTATAAAAAGTCCCACTGGGCAAACTAAAAATATCAAAATAATAAAATTACCAGATGATGGCCTATCATATAGACAATAAAAGTCTGGAAAAGGCCAATAAAAAGAGAGAAGAAGAATGTCACAAAGATGAAATTAATAAAATTTATGTATCATTTTATTTTTAGTGTTTAATTATTTCTTTAACTAAACAAAAATTTCTAAGTGTTTAAAAATTTAACTTTAAATATAATAATTAAATTATCTACAAAATAATGCATAAAAAAGATCTCTTAGTGATAGTACATTTATCTTAAAATATTTCCATTTTGAATAGTTGCAAAGATCTTTTTAAGATTTAAAGATTTTTTTAAGATCTCAAAAGCAATAAATCGTTTTCACTTTGAAAAATCTCACTAAAAATTAAAAAACACGTAAAATAAAAATTTAAAAAAGATTTTATAAAGATCTTATCTGAACAATTTTCAACTTTATATCTATTATTTTTTTAATAGTGCATTACCCTGGTAGAAATTTTCATCTCAGAATCGTCAATTGATGGTGAGTTTTTTTAAAATTGACCATAAATTGAAGATTTTTTAAAGCGTAAATGGCCATTTTATACGCCGACAGGCGACGATCTTATCAAGCATTCAATTTGAGAGAAAAGAACTTTACGCCCGCTTAATTTTCCTAAGAATGAAATTTGAGGGAGAAAAGTACTTTACGCCCACTCAATTTTCTCAAACATTCAATTTAAGGGAGGAAAGTACTTTACGTCCGCTCAATTTTCTCAAACATTAAATTTAAGAGAGAAAAGTACTTTACGCCCGCTTAATTTTATCAATAATGAAATTTAAGGGAGAAAAGTTCTTTACTCCCGCTCAATGTAAATACATTAATTAATTTTTTCATATACTTATTTAAAAAATAAAATTTATAAGAATTATTATACAGATTATTATTATTCTAATCTTACTGAATACAAACTTAGAAATACGGAAAGCGGGATTTAGAATTAAATTTAGTTAATTAAATTTGAAGAACGGCAATTCGAATTTGAGAGTCTGGCAAGCCCAACGCAGAGTCTGTTTGTGCCCAGTATCGAATGCAGCCAATTCAAATATTTTTCAAAGTTGAAGAATTCAAAATATGATTATATTTAGTGAACTTTTGAGTTCTGTCATTTCAATAGTTTTTGAATTAAAGTATCTCAAATTTTAATGTCTAGTTATTCAAAGCTGGAATTAATTTCATCAAATTCATAAAAGTTTTTTTATTCAAATTTAATTGTAGTCTCCAAAGCGAAAATTTCTTCCAGTGTAATATTTGTATAATCACGATTTAACCGATCTATACCATTACCAGTTTTAAATGACAAAAACGTAAGAAATTGTTTTGCACCTTTTCCAACTCATAAATGTATTTCTGTTTATATGGTGCCCACGCAATTGAACAGTACATAAGAACTGACTTAACATGTATATTATACAATATTATAATGTCTTTGGGCTAGTAAAATCAATGCATTTCCTTTTAATAAGAAATAGCATTCTTCTAGCCTTACTAATTATTCTATCAATGTGCATATCAAATGAGAGGTTTCTCTGAAAGATTACTCCAAGGTCCTTAATAAACTCAACATTATCAAGCTTCATTCCATCCAAATAAAAAGACCAATCATGCACATTAGAAATAAAGAAAGCTAAAGCTTTACATTTACAGACATTAAACTTTAGACCATTTTTTGTCATCCATTCATCTATCCTATCAAGGTCACATTGTAATCTTAACAAGTCGGTGATATCCCATACCTCGGTGTATATCTTCATATCATCCATATATAGCACCTTTGAAGGTCGCACCACAGTAACAATATCATTGATAAATACTATAAATAAAAGGGAAGACAATTTGGATCCTTGAGGAACACCTGACAACATTTTGATCATAAATGATTTGAAGGTACCAATCCTTACAATCTGTTTTCTGTTATAGAGGTATGATCTAAATTAATCCAGTAGATTACCACCAATTCCATATTTACTCAACTTACTTAAAAGTAAATTATGATTTACCTTGTGAACAGCTTTAGTTAGATCAGTATATATAGCTTGAATATACGCTTTATTATTTAAAGCAAGAGCAATATCATGATTAAAATATGTGAGATTAGTGACAACCAACCTGCCTCTTATACTATGTTGTCTATAAATAATGAATTTTTTTAAATGTTCATATACTTTATTGTAAATAACATTGTCAAATATTTTGGCAAAGACATTAATAATAGAAATCGATATATCACCAGCTTTATATACAGGCACAATAAATGATTTCTTCCATGCCTCAGGATAAATACCTTATGCTAAGGAAAGATTTATTATATGTAAAAGTGGTTTTACTATAACCGAGGAACAGCACTTCACAAACTTGGGACTTATCAAATCAGGTCCAGAAGAGCAATCAATTTTAATGTTACTGATAGCCTTTTCAACATTCATAAATTTGTAATATTTGTGAATAATAATTGTATTAGATGACATGATGTTTGTTTTCTATGAATACTTGTTTACGTAATCAAGACTTTTTATGATTTCATAATTTTATTAACCCATCGTCTCCAATCAAATTTGAAATTAATTTCTTACTTATTGAACTTTTATTTTTATTTATTTATTGTGAGTCCATAAAAGCTATTGGTATGAAATTTCATACTTATAATTATAAATTAGTCGAGGAGTTGATAAACTGTGAAACAAGGAAACTGCAGCTTCTTCGCTTGCAAACAGTTGAAGCAAGACATGCATTTCATTTCTTTCTACAGGAATGCTTATTAATTAACTACTGAGTAAATTAATGAACTCGTTCCAGTATGCTTTTATTTAAATATCCTATCTTGCATCCGGAAGAATATAAATTTTTACTGGATACAAATTTGACTAAACAAGGAAGAATTTTAAACTTTAAATTTCTTGACGAATGTTTGTTATTCAAAAATTTAACATTTCTTTAATACAACCAATACTGCAAACTTAAAATGTATTGGAAAATTTTTTTTAACATTATATATTTATGGTACTTCATTTATATTTGATATAACTATAAATACTTTGAAAACTTTATAATAACAAAATTTTTAAATTATTCTTTTAAATATATAATTATATAAAAATGTTAACTTGGAACTACATTTTAATGATTATAAATGACTTTAAAATTAAAAAATAAAGCAAAATTTTTTATATCATATCTTTATTCAAAACCTTAAATAATAATACATAAAACTTTTATAATTTTAAATCTTATGAACTACTTTTATGAAATCACAACAGGTGTATTTTGTGCGCTGCTTGCGCATGTGCAGTGTGCAAACGAACTTTGAACGAAACTTTTAATTTTAAATTTTTATATATCTTATAAGAACTAATTAATAACATTAAAACTTTTATAAGGGTAAAATTCAAAAAGTTGTCAAAATCATGTTTTTTAAAAACTAAAAAAAAATTCCTAAATTTTACTTGATATTTTTTAATATTTTTATCAATACTATAAATAAGAAGAAAACAATAATGGGCGAGCTGTATTTCGATTTTGGAAATATAACATGTGTAAATGTAAATAAACTTATAAAGTGTGACACGAGGACATTTTTTTTTTCTTTTGTATACATTAAAAGTGATTACTCGGCAACTAATATATATAATAACAAATATATTTCACAGTCAATTTAAAGTCCTTAAAGCCTACTTTCTTTTCTCGTAGTCCAAATCCTGATTAGATTTTTTTTTGTTAAGAAAATTAGCGTTACACGAAGACATTAGAGCAGGTACGTTTTTTTATGGTTTGATTTAAATATATTTTCCACCACATATAAAACCTTTTATATAATAACTCTTTTAATTACTAAAATACATATTAATTTTTATATAGGACGATATTTAGCTCTAATTACTTGACTTCTTAAATGATTTTCACGATAAACTATTAAAAGTGTGACACGAGAACAAAAAAATTTTCGTAACTCTGACGTCAGTTTTGAATACATTTTATTAAGTTATTGTATTTTTAGACCCCGCCATTAGATTCTTTATTTAAAAATCTTCAAAAATCATCACAGTAAAATTTTAATAACTATCTATTTAGATACTTTTTATTTTGAAAACAAAATACTTGCACGCTCCGGACGCGTGACACGAGGACATTTTTGTTTATTTTTCTTATTTATTCCTTTGGATTAGTCATTTAATCAAAGTTTTAATGATTGAACAAGTTGATCAGGATTGTTACTATCTAACTGTTGGGTTTAGACACGTACATATTATTTTTACCATATCCAACCCGAAAGTTTCTACTTTCATCCCCACTACTTCAATCGAAAGTCTCACATTCTTGCCGGGGCAGGAAGCAAAAAGAACATCCTGCGCAGGCGCTAACGACAGAGTATAGCATACGTTATATCTCTTTGTCTCTTTCTTTTCCCCATATAATGTCTAATATACCTAGCCTTTTTGCTCTTCATCAAAAGTCATAGTAAGAACAAAACAAAGACAGATATCAAAATCTTTTTCTATTTCTTTTTCAAAATCTCTTAAATTTGAAACAAAAAAAACAAAATATATACATTATAATGTATATGTTTACATTGTATTGAATTATTATTTAGTTAAAAATGTGTGTGATGAAAAATGTGTGCATTGAAACAGAGTGTATCGAAGAATAACTCTATCAGATTAAATAATAAATTTTTTTTTTATTAATGAGTTATCATTACGAGTGTTACCGTGTAGTGTATATAGTAAAACAAAGCATAGAATCTTTAAAAATGTGTGTGATGAAAAATTAGAATAATTCATTACATCTTTTTTTATTAATGAATTA
This sequence comes from Anastatus disparis, assembly GCA_017163975.1. Classification (NCBI taxonomy): domain Eukaryota; kingdom Metazoa; phylum Arthropoda; class Insecta; order Hymenoptera; family Eupelmidae; genus Anastatus; species Anastatus disparis. The sequence continues at coordinate 930,281 of JAFFSR010000407.1, forward strand.
TCATTACGAGTGTTACCGTGTAGTGTGATATCGTGTTGTGTATCTAGTAGAACAATATAGTACGTTATACGTAATTTTAGTCGACAACTTTCGGCTTGGCTATGGTAAAAAATTGTATACGCGCCACGGGAGTGGAGGGGGACATCTTAACCCGCGCGTTTATCGCCCTCGCCTTCGGCTCGGGCGATAACATACGCGCGGGTTAGAATGTCCCCCTTCCCTCCCTTGGTGCGTAATATACTATTACATAAAAAGTTATTATGTATAATCACCTATTTTTAATTTTTTGAATTTCACCCATAATTTTAAATCTTATAAACTACTTTTATGAGATCACAACGGGTGTATTTTGTGCGCTGCTTGCGCATGTGCAGTGTGCAAACAAAGCTTGAAAAAAATTCAAAATCAAAATTTAATCAAAATTTAGATTTCTTAATCATTTCTAAAATAAAGTCATCAAAAATCAATAATCAATAAATCCACCTTCATTATCTATCACTTTCTGAAATCTTCGTGGGACAGAATCGCATAAATTATGAAAATTTTCTGGATTATCGAATAAGGCAGTCCATGCTTCTTGAACGAGTTCCACGAGCTGCTCACGATTTCGTGCCATTCCAGGTCTCCATCCTTTCACCATATATGACCAGACATTCTCGATGATGTTGAGATCTGGTGAACGTGGTGGCCAATCAAATCTCTGAAGCTGGGGATGCGCTGCGTACCAATCACGCACTATATGTGCGGTATGTATAGGACTATTATCCTTTACTATATAAATTGGCACCTCATCGTCTGCGTATCGTTCTCGTAGACTTGGCAAAAGCTCATTTTCAAGAATGTTCACGTATGCTTGAGCATTGAGTCTTCTGTCAATATGAAAAATACGACCGGGACCATCACCGTTCACCCACGCTCCGAAAAATTATCTAAGACAACGAAAGTAAATAACTATAAATAACTGTAAATCATCGTAAATAATTATAAATAACAATAAATTATTTACTTACCTAAAAATTTTGAAAATTGCAATTAATAGTAAATAATAGTAATTAAGAGTAAGTAACTGTAAGTGTTTGTAAATAATAGTAAATAACTTTTAAAATCAGTTAGTAATCGTAAATAACTAAATAACTATAAATATTTGTGAATAATAATAAATGAGTGTAAATAACTTTTAATAATGTTTTAGTCTCAATACTTTTTATTAATTATTTACAGTTATTTAGAGATATTTATAGATATTTACAGATATTTACGAAAATTATTTCTATATGGGTATTTACTAATTTCATAACTCTGACTGTACGAAAGACACCTAGTGCCACGTTTTTGTTGAAATTAAGACCTTTATTTTGCTTTACTTAGACTGTTTCTATGTGCTTTGAAACTGAATTTGGGATCAGAGGGAGTTGATAGTCAATTGCATGCTCACGATGTTTACAGATTTTATTCTACGAATTTCCTATCAAATTCAAATGGCCATATCTCAGTATCAGAAGCACCTAGAAACTTTTATAAAAAAGGAAATTGAAGATCTTTAAGCCGACTTTAAAGTTATGTTGGTTGTTTGAATAAAAAAAAATTATAAAGTACTTTTAACCTCAAAATACACGAGAATAAACCCGCTTGAGTAAAATTTTTTAAAATTTAAAGAGCAACAATTTAGAAATAGTATATTACGATACATGTGACTTAAGTGGACCATTATTGCACGACGTGAAGTTATCGCCCGAGCGTAGCGAGGGCGATAATTACGTCGTGCAATGGGCCACGTAAGTCTCAAGTATCGTATACTATTTTATAGCACAAGTGTCATAAATCCGCCGCATCACATGAGTACTCTTAAAAATCAATAATTAAGAAAAACTATGCACTCCACGAATGATAATTCGTAAAATAAAAACGAAAATTGTAAAAGAGCAAATACTAGGCATTCTGTGAATTATAAATCGAGAAAGGAAAGCAAAAACTATAAATAAAAAAAATTAGAACATTTCATGAATGATAAATCAAAACAGAAAAAAATAAAACTGTAATTTTAAATATTTACTGAAATCGTATAATAATGATAATACAATAATACTACCTCTGCGTTCCATATGCTACACTGGCATTAACTTTAGTTTCACTCGTATCTCACGTTCTTATTATAGTTATTTGGTTTAAAAAGTGTACTTGCACAATGGTGGGGTTACGGAACTGCACCTCAGCCGATCGGCGAAGTTAAGTAGCATTGGGCGCGGTTATTACTTGGATGGGTGACCGCTGCCTATGTAACAACTTCGTCGATCGATAGGTATTTTTTCTTTATCAACAATGTGTGTATAGGTAAGAGATAAATGTTTTCGGTGTTTAAACCAACGGAATCTGACATAAACACCGAAAACAATTTTCTATTACTGGGTAATGTTAGAGCAGATTTCGGCCTGAGGTACTGATCTGATATAAAGGTCCGCTCAGAAGACTCGCAGTTGTCAATAGCCACAGATTTCTCATTAAAATTAATAGTAGCTCATTATTGTATAGCATGAAGTTAGCCGAACATAGTGTGCAATAACAGGCTACTTAGTTCACAGGCGTGTGTGTCTAAATGCGGATTTAGGACACCGTGTGTTATAAAAAAAATTTTCTTGGCTCTAAAATCACCCCATAAGATATTATTTAAACTTACGGCAATAGAAAAAGTGTGAAAGAGGGTCAAAGAAGATTTAGAAATAAAAGAATATGTTACAAATCACCCTTTAATAACTCAAGCTTGTTTAAATTCACGGGACGCTTTCTTTGGTGGTAGAACAGAGAATATCGTAGCTCATTATAATATAAGAGATGATGAAAAATAAAGTATACAGACATTTGCTCTCTCTATCCTTACGTATGTAAAAGAGGTCAATTTCCTGTTGGACACCCACGTATGTTTGTTGGTGAAGAGTGCAATGAGCTCACAAACGGAGATAATAATAATTTATTAAATGTTGAGGGATTGGTCAAGTGTAAAGTTTTGCCACCACGAGATTTATTTCTACCTCTGTTACCCGTGAAAATGCACGGTCGTTTACTTTTCGCGCTTTGGCGTTCATGTTGCGAGGAAAGACGTCTACGAGATTGTAACCATGAAAATGTCAAAGATCGTGAATTGAGCGGGAACATGGGTGACCGATGAGCTACGAAAGGCAATTGAAATTGGTTATCAAATTACAGAAATTTATACTGTTTGGCATTATAAGATGACCCGCTATGATCAAGGTACAGGTACAGGCGGTCTTTTTGCGGAATACGTAAACACGTTTTTAAAAATCAAGCAGGAAGCGAGTGGTTGGCCAGCGTGGTGTCACGATGAAGCTAAAAAGACTGAATATATAGAACAGTATGAGAAAGATGAGGGAATACGTCTCGATAGAGAAAAAATTGCAAAAAATGCTGGACTCCGTGCAGTGGCAAAATTGTGTCTAAATTCATTTTGGGGGAAATTTGGTCAAAGAAGTAATTTGAAACAAACGGAGGTTGTTAAATCTTGTCAAAATCTCTTGAAACTTTTAACGTGTCCGGAAAAAGAAGTTTTCGAAATATTACCTGTAATCGATGAAATTTTATACGTTAATTGGCAATGCATAGAAGAAGCTGTCATTCCTACAGTTTATACAAGTGTTGTTATAGCAGCCTATACGACTGCTTAAGCGCGTTTAAAACTTTATGAGCATTTGGAAAAATTGGGTGGACGGGTATTATATTATGATACCGATTCCTGTATATTCACGTCTTGTGAAACAAATACCGAAGAATATAATCCATTCATAGGGTCGCAGCTCGGCGATATGACAGTCGAACTAAGATGTTATGGTGAGAATGCTTACATTGAAAGTTTTATATCGGGGGGACCAAAATTTTACGCATACCGCGTTGTTTTACCCGACGAACAAAAAGCCGAATGTTGTAAAGTAAAAGGAATAAGTTTGAATTTCTCAAATGGACGAAAAATTAATTTTGAGAGTATAAAAAATTTGATTAGCGATGCGTTTAGCTTGAATGATAATGATGATGATGAAATTTATAATCGTACAAACCAAGATTGTAAAAAAATTAAACTTAATTTTTCAGCTATTCGTCGTACAAAAACTCATAATGTTGTTACCAAAAAAGAAACTAACTGGTTATAAAGCAATAAATGAATATTAAAATATTATTTTATCTTCTTTATTTAATAATTAATATTACCCAACAATTAAAAATCTATTACAACTATTCTGAATATCAGACACAAAAATGAAAGATTACAAAAACACATGTTCTCTTAGCCCTCGTGGTAATTAGCTAATCACAAGACACGCGTTAAATTTGCTAATAAGCGCGCGTGTCTTGCCCGCGGTAATGAGCAAATCACCCTGCGTACGCGCGCCAATAAGCGCTAATATGGTGCGTGATCCCGCGCCGCGGTAATAAGAAAATCACGCGCGCGATGCCACCGCCGTCGCCCGCCGGCAGCCGCAGTCATTAAATTTCGGATGTTAAGTACGGTTATTGTAAAGGTAGTATGCTCAGTATGAATAAAGACGCCAAGATGGATACACTAATTAAACATCCATTTACGTGTATCGTCAGTGGACCCACAGGTTGTGGTAAAACAGTGTTTGTTAAGCGATTTTTGTCAAACCTATCAGATATTTGCGACGTAACATTCGATAGAATTTTATTTTATTACGCAGAGTGGCAAGAAGCACACCAAACTGAGCTGAAAACGCCATCTCATCAAACTATAGAATTTCACGAAGGATTACCGAAACCTGCCGGTTATTGTCATGATAATGAAAAGAAAAAATTAATAATTATCGATGACTTGATGCGAGAATCTTCTAACAATGTTATTTTGGATTTGTTTACAAAAGGTAGTCATCATAAAAATATTAGTGTCATTTTTATCACGCAAAATCTTTTTCACAAGGGTAGCGGTCAAAGAGATATCTCATTGAACGCGAATTACATCGTAATTTTTAAAAATCCTCGAGATCGGGCTCAAATTCAATATCTCGCACGTCAAGTTTATCCCGAAGATCCAAAATTTTTCCAAGAAGCTCATTTAGACAGTACACAAGTACCGCACGGGTATCTTTTCTTGGACTTGAAACAAAGCACCAAGGATGAATGTCGTTTTCGAACCAGTATTTTTCCCGATGACAGAGCACACTACATATACTTACCAAAGTATCATTCCAAATTTCATTGAGTTGGATATAAAAAGCGAACTTTGATAGACTCATCTGCAGTGCAACAGTTGCTATGGCTTCGACAACATCGAGGATGAAAAGGAGGGTCAAAAAGCAGAAAAAATTCAACCAGACCGGTGGTCAGTGCGGTTGTTTACCGTCAAACTTTAGTAAAAAGTTTATCGCAATTTTAAACGCTCTTTGTCATTCGGACAATCATCAGCGAGCGGCTTTACTTCGATCAGCTGATAAAAACTTAATCAAGTGTATATGCGAGTGTACCTTGAATGTATTACACGGTACTGTAAAATTGAAAAATTCACAAAAAGAGCGCTTAAAGAAATACAAACACGTTTTGCGTAAACTAGTAACGAAAAAAGATAAAAAAAGCACACAAACTGGAACTAGCTGGCATCAGAAGAAACGTGTCATCGTTCAAAACGGCGGAAGTTTTTTACCTTTACTTTTGGTACTGATCATAGGTACTTTAGTATCGAAAATATTTGGGTTAAATAACTAAAAAAAACAATGGAACGTACATGAAAAATGGTAATCATTCCCGAAGATGAATTCGAAAGAGGCTCACGCTCAACGAAACAAAGGCAAGACAACGGCGAAACGAAACATACTAAGGGTGACAACTTGTCACGATTAGACGCCGAAATGCATGATATCCTTTTTTCCAAAAGTATTACAGATGAACGCGAAAAGTATCAAAAATACATGCAAATACTCCAAAAATATCTTCACTTCAAGAATGTAGAACGACACGAAAATCCAAATGATACGGAACATGAAATCGAAGAAACGGATGCTATGCTAGCAGCACCACTCAACGAAGAAACCATTCTCGAAAATGTTCCAAAGAGTCATTATAGGAGTGCACGCCTGTTACTCAACCATTGGAAAACAAGCAGTGTAGGAAACCTATTGAAATGGGATAATACAGGACAAGTTACAGCAGAAGGTAGTGCTATTCCAAATTCGAATATTATAGAGCTAGTTAATGACGTTGTACGAAGGAAAAAGGCAGATTCCGTTCCTCCTCCCCCTGGTAGAATTACAAGATTTTTAACCTTGACGGAAACACCAGCAAAACTCATTGGTAATACAGTGTATTACATTTGTATAAAATATCACAACCTAATAAACCATACAGTAGAAATCGTAAGCGGAAAAATTCAACTGATATAAAAGAATTGGAAAAAGAGTTTCACGCTCGTTATGAATACAACACTCGTGGAGATAAAAATAAAAAAAAAATTAACTAAGGATAAGTGGAAAAGTTTTAGCTTCTAAGTAAATGTCTTTTAAAAACATATATTACGATACTTCACACGCTGCTGGGTATGCTGGTGCACGTAATTTAATTCGTGTCAATGCAAAGAATAATGAACGCCGAAAAGCACGTATTTACGAGTGGTGAAGTAATCAAGACGCCTGCACTCTACATAGACCTATTCATCGACGATTTCCAAAATTAAGTTATAACGTAACAAATATCGATGATTGTTGGGAGATTGATTTATGCGATATGCAATCTTTCAAGGAATATAATGATGGTTTTTGCTATATTCTCGTTGTAATAGATGTACTCAGCAAGTATGCTTGGGTGGAATTACTTCGTGATAAAAGTGCTCATAGTGTTGCTGTCGCTTTTGACAAAATTCTCAAGAGATCTAGTGGTCGAGTGCTCATCTCTCTTCAGTCAGACAAAGGAAAAGAATTTGTTGGCTCTGACTTTCAAGATTACTTGAAAAAGAAAAGTATAAAATTTCGTACTGTACGTAATCCTGATGTTAAGGCAGCTGTAGTAGAAGTTTAAATCGAACTCTCAAAGAGCGAATGTTTCGATATTTTACACATAAGAATACTCACAGGTATATCGATGTCATACAAAACATCGTAAAAGCATACAATTATACGTTGCATTCGGGTATTAGAATGATACCTGCAGAAGTGACAATTTATAACGCTGCCAGAGCCCGAATGAATTTAGAAAAAAGAGCGCTTGCCCAGAGAAAACCATCTCGAGCACCTATATACATGCTGGGATTCTTTGTCCACATAAGTCGTTCGAAAGGCACCTTCGAGAAAGGATATGAAAAAAATTACAGCGAAGAAATTTTCAAAATCTCGCGTATATCCAGACGACAGCAGCTTTACACCTACGAATTGACGGATTTGAACGGTGAAAAAATTGATGGGTTTTTCTATCCCGAAGAGTTGGTTAAAGTTGGAAAAAAACGCTTGGCTGAAACAGAAAAATTTTAGATTGAGCGTGTAATACGCAGTAAAGAACGAGGACGGAATAAACAAGTACTCGTTAAATGGTACGGGTATCCTGAAAAATTCAATTCATGGATAAATGTAAGTGAGTTAACAAACCTTTAGAATGGACGAGGATGCTGTTTACTTGGTTCTACCCAGTAACAGTAGTATAAAATACTTTCCGGATAACACAAAATCCTGCTTTACTACCCACTTATCGAACGAGATACGATTACATGGTGATTGGATTGTCGGATTGACCTAAATTCATATACCCACTACTATTTTACACATTCAAGAATCTGAAGCAAAGTTTATCTTCTATACAGAAGGCAAAGAACCTTCTGAAAATATACTCAATATAAGGAACATAAAAGAGTTTGAATTTTCATTTCTCACTGGTGTATATGAAAGTATTGGTGAATTGGCTCGAGCAATTAATAACCACGCTGGCGAAATTAATAAGCATATAGTATTCGATACCTCGAAGAAAAGAAAAGGATTTTACGCTATAGAACGAGTATGCGAGTGTAAAGGAACACATTACATTCAATTAAATGAAAAGCTTAGAAGTATTTTCGGAATCGCAAACGAAATTTATGGTAACAGAGAGTTCATTATTTTAAAACCAAAGAAAAATAAGGAAAGCGCTAAGGGTACAGCGGTTATCGGAGATAGACCGGCATGTTTAGCGATAGTAATACCTGATCAATTCTATGTATATACAGATATATGTGTGCCTTACACAGTGGGTGATACGCAGGCTTCGCTATTACGTATAGTCACATTTAATAATACAAAGTACACCTTTGGGTCCAACGTCGTAAAACAGTTTTCTCCGATAAATTATATTCCTTTACTTAACAACACTTTTCAGAATATCATTGTAGATATAAGGGATCAACACGGCCACCGGGTACCATTCGAGTACGGAACGTTGACGGTTACGCTTCACTTTAAGCGTAATCACTAATTTGAAAAAATGAGTCATTACGCCGCTTATTATTCAGAACAGATTGGTGGCGGTGGAGTCCATCGCGTATTTAGCGGTTTACATTATCAACGTGGACACGGTATAGGCAGCTTTCTAGGAGGTCTTTTCCGAAGAGTTCTACCTTATCTGACCAGTGGAGCACAAGCAGTCGGTAAAGAAGCTGTACGCGCAGGTATGCATGTACTAGACGATATTACCAGTAGTGGTGCAAATTTTAAACAGGCTGTGAATACAATAATGCGCGAATCAGGTCAAAATCTCAAGAGAAAAGCAGTTGGTAAAATTTCTGAAATGATGAAGGGATCTGGATATAAACGTCGTGTTGGCAAGCGCAAGCTTCAGTCTCCCAAAAGACGCTCAACAGCTCGTACTAAAGTTAAAAGAAAACAAAGTGTTATAAAAAAGAAAAAAGGTGGTATTCGAAAACGCAAAAGAGTTGGTAAAAAGAAAATACAAACTTTACGCAGTGTGACGGACATTTTTGGACCTAACTAGAAAAAACAAGATGGCGTTCTTACACGCAAATTCATGCGAATGCATGAAATCAGAATTGGACTTATTTACGCTTCCACCAACGCAGACATCCTTGAAATCTTCACAATTTATTCAATATAAACCAGTTTCATCGCTTACCGACGATGGCCCCATTGAATTTGTAGTACCAGATGGTGAAGATTACATAGATCTAGCTCACACGATGCTCAATATTCCCGTACAAATCGTGCCTAATGTTCCGGCTGACAATAGTAAAGTAAGAGCTGTTAACAATTTTCTTCACTCACTCTTTAATCAGATTGATATATTCTTTAACCAAAAGCTCATTTCACCGCCAAACAATGCATACCCGTACAGAGCCTATATAGAAACATTGTTAAATTACTCAACTCCCACGATGAATTCACATCTATCCACGTCTCTTTGGTACCTCGATACTGCAGGGAAGATGGAAGCTCTCCCCAACGTGGGGCGTCATAAACCCGGAGCTAACCTTGGCGTATTGAATCGACAATATTTTACAGGAGATTCAAAAACAATAGATTTAATTGGTCATTTACATTGCGATGTTTTCAATCAAAATAAATTTTTATTAAACGGTGTTGAAGTGAGAGTACGACTTGTACCAAGTAAAGAGGCATTTTGTCTCATGGATGCTTCTGAAAATAGTACATTTAGCGTTAGCATAAAAAAAGCTTCTTTGATGATACAACGTGTAAAAATTAGTCCAGGAATATTACTGGCCCATGCCAATGCTTTAACAAAGGCAACCGCAAAATATCCTATCACTCGTGTTGAAGTAAAATCGTTTACCATGCATAGAGGTATACATGGTGATACTCTGGACAACGTTATTTTAGGCCAGTAACCTAAAAGAATTATTATTGGTTTTGTCGATAACAGAGCATTTAATGGCAATAGACAATTCAATCCATTTAACTTTCAACATTTTTCTATAAATTATTTCTCGCTCTACATTGACGGTGTACAAGTACCAGGTAAACCTCTACAGCCAAAATCCACTGGTGATAATCCTCAGTTCGTTGAAGCTTATCATACGCTATTTTCTGGTACTAGAATACATTTTCTCAATGAGTCCCTTTGTCTCAACCGAGTAGATTATTCTAGAGGTTTCTGTCTGTTTGCATTCGACCTGACACCAGATCTTTCTGCAAATTCTGCTCAACACTGGAATTTAATTAAACGTGGAAGTGTAAGGATAGAAGTGAAATTTTATCAGGCCTTGAAATAAACGATAAATTGCATCATTTACGCCGAATACGATAACGTTCTGGAAATAGATTCAAGTCGTAATATTATAACTGATTTCTCTGCTTAAACTGAAGAGTAGGGATGAAAAAAAAGTGGGGATGCTTGGTATAAAACTTATTTGCTGTCTCGAACATCAGTTGGCTTTTTGAATACCACGTTAAAAGTTGTAGAGTCTGTAAATAATTGAGATGGATTTTGTCATAGACATTCAAGGTCTCAAAGACCAAAATAATAATTTTTTTCCAAAAGAAGTGGCAGTAATAAGTTTGAAAACAAGAGTTTTTTCACACTGGATCGTAAAATCACCGCATAATTTTTCCGAGTTACCTGCAAGTGTTAAACGCACAAACGAATACGTAATCAATCATCATCACGGAATTCAATGGATAGAAGGCGATGTTTCCATCGGACAATTGCTACTCAATCTATACGACATTGCAAAAGTGGCTGTAAAAATTTATACTAGAGGATACGAAAAAGCAAAGTATCTAGAAGCAGCCATGTCACGCGAAATCATTAACCTGGAAATATACTCACCATTATTCAATGAACTCTTAACAAGATATCAAAGGGATCAATTTTCATGCGTCCCTCACAGTACGAAAGATAAGTATAAAAGAAGTGTATGTGCTCTCAATCAGGCATATATTCTGAGGAAGTGGTTGCATACGAAACTTGAGATTAAGCGAACATTGAGATTAAGCGAACGACTTCTTGAGCGTGTAAGAGCAGAAAGATTGGCTCGTGCAGTTGACGACGGAGGTGTGGATGATGTTGATGATCGTCCTGCATCATCAACAGCCTCTACTAAAGCCTGTAAAGATAGCGATTCAGAAGATGATGATTCTGACGAACAATGAATACTCGCCAAATAATCAAAGCACTAGCCTCAATCAACGCTAGGACAGTGGGTGTTTACGCAGCAGATCGAATCCCGAACGTTCTCGAACATCCAACAGCTATTGTTGCAAATATCGACGATCATACGAAAGGTGGTTCTCATTGGATTGCCATATATATATGAATAAAAATGGATACAGAACCTACTTTGACAGCTACGGAATGCCACCGTCCTCACCACATCATCTCAATAGACTCAAAAGAAACTGTGTGCGATACGAGTGGAACAGACAATCAATGCAGAGCTACGATTCGCAAGTTTGTGGTCAATATTTCATTATGTTTCTATATTATATGTGTAATTTTCATAATTCACGTGCGTTTTGCAGTAGGTTTTCAAGAAATACCAAAAACAATGACAAGATAGTTGTAAGATTTTATAATAAACTTGTAAGAAATAAATTGAAACGCAAAAATTATGTAAAAACTTTCAGTAACGAACGTTCATTAGGATTTGGTTTTTGTAATCGGACATGTACTTCGAGAATATCATATTAAATCTATTATTGTAACATGAAATTTATATTCAATAAATATTAATAAAAAATGTACATTTTTTGTAACAAATTATTTACCTTTTCCTTCCCATGACCAAAAACTTATTTATCCTAAATTTTATATTACTTATTTATTTCATATATAATTTTTCTCATACATATAACTGGATTCTCTTTTATCTATAATCAATTATATTAAAGAAACACAACTGTTATATTCTGCTTATCATTTGAAATATAATATTACATAGATTATGATAAAATAAATGCTTTAACAGGAGATGATGAAATTTCTACGCCATGTGACGCTTATCAAAGAAATTTAATATTACATGCTAGTTTATCAAAGGGGTATAATGGGATATTTTATTTTAACAGGATGTGATGAAATAAACAATCAAACTTAAATATATTTTATACCAAGAAATGTAGCGTCTATATAACGCTTATCGTTGAAATATAATATTACATGTGAAGATATCGGAATCTATAAACAATTTAAGCTAAAAAATGTTTTGAGACAGGAAATGATGAAATATAACAGTTATATATCGCTTGGTATTGAAATTTAATATTACATGCTAAGAAATCATAACCGTCGTTGTTATCTATTAAGATAAGTACACGATTCTTAGAAAATACGTGACCAAACCCATGTGCACCTCCACATACCTATGAATTCTGTAGAGGGGGTTATGGATATAAAACGAGAGCAAGTACTAGTACCAGATCAGTTCCACTGCAGCCACAGTTAAAGTAAGTCTCAAACGCTCGTAAGTTAACAGTTTTATCAAGTAATACACACTATTCAAATATGGCTGAATCCAACTGTCGTGAGAGTGGTCAATTGAAAGAGCATACTATTATTCTGGATAATATGCTCCTTTCGACAACATACGTTCTTAACAAGTCGCAAAGCAAACGAGCATCTGTCGGATTATTATACGTGGGTGGATATTTCAAACCATACGTTAAAATATCAACAAGTTCTTTTGCAAAATGGGTTAATTTTGATGCCCATGAATGGAGAAAATTCAAGAAAGATTTTGATGTGTTTACTGCATATTTTGAAGATGCATATAGATTCAAAGCTGAATACGGAAACCCATTAAAGATATTCATGGGGACTCACGACATTTTATTCACAAACTCCTATAATGCAAAAAGCATAACAATCGAGGAGCGGGCCATATATCAACCACCACCCAAATCTCAACTAGACGACGACAATGGAGAATCTAAAGAACCATCGAATAAAAAAATGAAACGTACATACGAAGTTTGATGACATTTGATGGTCTTAAACATATTGCGTCGTGTATAGACGAACATCTCGTACAACTGGAACAACGTACTGGAAAAATTAATAGGATTGCAGACTACATTCAAGAATATTTATTGGAAGAAATTAAGAAAGATACAGAAGATGACAATCCAAAGCTGAGTATAATGAAATCATTTGCTGACTTTAATCAGTATTACGCGATAAAAATTCACGATGTGAAGACATTTATTTTAACTAAAATGCTTGATGATAGAGACTTGGATAAATATACGTTAGAAATTGTAATTTTAGAAATCAACGCACATATTTTACAACATATATATAACGATATGTATGCTTCCATGTTTGATTAAATATTATAATAAAAAATGAAACGTGTACACTTTAAAGAAGGAAAACCTAATGTTAAAGTAATGTATGTGTGGACTTATGCAAGTCAATGTGCGCGTCGCGGTGAGTGGGAACAAATAGGTCGTGACAGAGAAAGATTGAAAGAATGAAATCTATTATCGAACCTATATTGTTAAAAAAATATAATGAATATATGAACAATAAATAAATAGATTAGCGTTTATTATTATTTTAACACATTTGTATTTCAAACTTATACATGAATAAACTTGACAATTGTTTATCAAAATTTATTTTTATTTCATCCCTTCTTATTCCATTTTCTTATTCTTCTTTCGTATAAATACTACTGCATTATATTAAATCTTTCATTTCAACTTTATTAACCAAAGAGTACACTAAAGACAGCAAAAACATGGGTCAATCTCAAGGAACGCTGAAACAACCATCTTACCTTGTTACCGATGGAACCAAGGAAGAGAAGAAACCTCTTCTTAAAGATGAAAAATCTGAGAAAATACAGTTTCATTCCAAATATTCAAGTAATATACATACATTCCCAAAAATGCAGGGATATAAGAAAATATAAATAATATACTAACCGTAATCGATCCTTTTCAGGACCACTGATAATAAACGTAGAAACTTATAACCTTTGTAGTAGTATAAAACAGTGTATGACGTCATCATCTTTTGTTGATTAAAATAATGACTTATTTATATAAGACAGGTGATTAATTTTATTGATTGCACAGCCACACAAAAAAAAATGTCAAAACCCACGTACCAGACCATATATACCTTATGTTTTTGAGGTCGCTGATTCCGAATCCGTGGTCCATTTGACCCCATCACCTCAGGGTCAAGGTCAGGTCAAGGTCAAATTTACAAAATTAACGGCAACCAAGGTTTAACAGTATACATATATGTTTTTGAGGTCGCTGATTCCGAATCCGTGGTCCATTTGACCCCATCACCTCAGGGTCAAGGTCAGATCAAAGTCAAATTTACAAAATTAACGGCAACCAAGGTTTAACAGTATACATATATGTTTTTGAGGTCGCCGAATCTGAATCCGTGGTCCGTTTGACTCCATCACCTCAGGGTCAAGGTCAAATTTACAATATTAACGGCAACCAAGGTTTAACAGTATACATATATGTTTTTGAGGTCGCTGATTCCGAATCCGTGGTCCATTTGACCCCATCACCTCAGGGTCAAGGTCAGGTCAAGGTCAAATTTACAAAATTAACGGCAACCAAGGTTTAACAGTATGCATATATGTTTTTGAGGTTGCTGATTCCGAATCCGTGGTCCATTTGACCCCGTCACCTCAGGGTCAAGGTCAGGTCAAGGTCAAATTTACAAAATTAACGGCAACCAAGGTTTAACAGTATACATATATGTTTTTGAGGTCGCTGATTCCGAATCCGTGGTCCATTTGACCCCATCACCTTAGGGTCAAGGTCAGGTCAAGGTCAAATTTCCAAAATTAACGGCAACTAAGGTTTAACAGTATACATATATGTTTTTGGGGTCGCCGAATCTGAATCCGTGGTCCGTTTGACTCCATCACCTCATAGTGAAGGTTATTTGAAGGTAAAATCGACAAAATTCTTGTAAAACAAACCAAACTTTATGCCATTTATTTTTTCTTACTATACCTTACACGTTTCTCATCAAATGATCGGTGCAAAGGTTTCCTTTTACGTTTTTTCCCAGTAGTTTTACAATCTCTTTTCAACATCCAGTAGTAGTCGGCCAGCATACTAGCATCCCATCTACCTTGATAACGCTTCTCCATTACTTTAATGTCTTGGTGAAAACGCTCTCCCTGTTCTTCGCTATAATCGCCACAGTTTTCAGGAAAACTATCCAAGTGATTGTGCAGAAAATGTTGTTTGTAATTCATTAGGCAACCCATATTCCCATAGTTCTCAACCATTTTAGATACAATTACTTTGTAATTTGGGCTTCTGCGATTACCCAAAAAGTTTACAGTAACTTCCTTAAAGCTAAGCCATGCAGCTTTCTCAATGTTTGTCATGGAACTAATGAACTGGTCATCTGCCATCTTTTTTCTAATTTCAGGACCGTCAAAAATACCTTCCTTCAATTTTGCATCTGATTTACTTGGAAATTTACTTTCCAAGTATTTGAAGCACTGGCTATCTTTATCTAAAGCTTTAACGAATTGTTTCATCACACCAAGTTTTATGTGTAATGGAGGAATGAGAACTCTTTTCGGATCAACCAATGGAGTAGCTATAACGTTACTCTTTGCGACTTCAAGAAATTTTCTTTCAGGCCATTTATGATTTGTATAGTGCTTTGCACGGTCTCTACTATCCCATAAGCACAAGAAACATGGCGCCTTTGTAAATCCAGACTGCTGTCCTAACAATATTCCAGAAACTTTCAAATCACCACATATCCGCCATTTATGCTTATCATACTGAATATTTTGTATTATAATTTTGAGATTATCGTATGTTTCCTTCATTGTAGTGGAGTGCGCTATAGGAACTGAGGCATAGTGGTTGCTATTGTGTAGTAATACGGCTTTTAAACTTCTTTTTGATGAATCTATGAACAATCTCCATTCTTCGTCTTTATACACATTAGGTTCAATTTCATTCATTAAACCTTTTACATCTTTACAATATACTATTTTATCACTATTATGATTCATTTCTTCAAAGTATGGTTCGAAACTTTTGCTTCTTGTTCTGTAAAAAGATACTTTAGTAGATTTTGCCAACTGATTCATGCCTTTTAAAGCTGAAGCTAAATGTTCTGCTCCATCTTTAGGTAAGTTAAGCTCTCTAACTAGGTCGTTTAGTTTATCTTGAGTCCATAACTTTACGCTTTTGTCTTTTTGGCCCGCTGGAAGGAAAATATCGTCATCGTCATCATCATCATCATCATTTTCAATTTCTTCATCACTATAGCTTTCATACGATTCATCTTTTAAGTCATTATTATCAATTCCACCCCCATCAATGCCGCCACTGACTTCGTTATCTTCTTCATCATTTTTTTCATCGTTGGTATCTGATTCAATAGATAGCCTCTCAAGAAGATCGAGCTCTTCATCGCTTCCCGATTTTTCGATAGGTCTTTTTACAGAAATAACATCAGCATAATTCACTGTTGCTTTAATTTTACTATTAATTCCAATAATTTCGGTATTACAGAAGTAACAATCCTCTCTTCTATCTGGTTGATACCATTCCATTGGGCTATTAAATTTAACTTTGTCATCTTCTTTTGTTTTATTCCACTTACAAAGCATTTGACGACATTGTTCGCAGATACTACATGGAATCCACTTTTCTATAACTACATCAGTTTCTAATTTGGAGCAAGTTTTGTAAATTTTTATGAGATTCTCATTGAAATGTCTTCGAGATTTTTGCGGAGTAAATACTCCGCAGACAAAACAAAAAAGATTAGAATTTTTTGTGCAAATATGCCCTTGAGATGTAGAAGGTAAATTTTCCATGATTTTTAGTATAACCCCGCACGTTAGGGATCCTGGTCCGATCGCAGGTGAGTCCACTGTCCCGTAGGTGATAACTCTTATACCTCTCCGGGGCTAAGTATAAGAGCTTTCCGACTTTGACGAGGACAGTGTCAACTCGTCGTCGGACACACTACAGCTTCATCCTCACACCCTAACGTCCCCCTGCGAGGCAGTGCGCTTCCACTGGCATCGTTACCCCGACAAACTTATGAGCGGATCACTCCACACATCCCCGTTTGGGGCAGTGTCACCGTCACAGTTTTTGTCGAGGAAGCAGGTGAAGGCTACGTTGACGAAAAAAATTCATGTTTAATTTTTTCTTATTCATTTAACCGTACATTTGTACAATTAGAAAATGCATGCTTACTTTCTACACAATTCTTCACGTATATAACAGAACACTCTTATGCAATTTGAAATTGTATAATGTGCGATCTCACAAATGAGAGAAAATTAAATATGATCTTTTGTTCTTCAAAGTAGCCTTGTATTAAAATGAAATTAATCAATATTGTACTAAAATTCGCAGATACCGTGGTTTAGGTTTGTTTTGCATGAATCTAGTACATTTCACCTTGAAATTACCTTTACTCAATGTAGCGAGTCCTATGAAAGTGATAGTAATGAAGAAACTGCAGATGATGATGATGATGACGATGACGATATTTTCCTTCCAGCGGGCCAAAAAGACAAAAGCGTAAAGTTATGGACTCAAGATAAACTAAACGACCTAGTTAGAGAGCTTAACTTACCTAAAGATGGAGCAGAACATTTAGCTTCAGCTTTGAAAGGCATGAATCAGTTAGCAAAATCTACTAAAGTATCTTTTTACAGAACAAGAAGCAAAAGTTTCGAACCATACTTTGAAGAAATGAATCATAATGGTGATAAAATAGTATATTGTAAAGACGTAAAAGGTTTAATGAATGAAATTAAACCTAATGTGTATAAAGACAAAGAATGGAGATTGTTCATAGATTCATCAAAAAGAAGTTTAAAAGCCGTATTACTACACAATAGCAACCACTATGCCTCAGTTCCTATAGCGCACTCCACTACGATGAAGGAAACATACGATAATCTCAAAATTATAATACAAAATATTCAGTATGATAAGCATAAATGGCGGATATGTGGTGATTTGAAAGTTTCTGGAATATTGTTAGGACAGCAGTCTGGATTCACAAAGGCGCCATGTTTCTTGTGCTTATGGGATAGTAGAGACCGTGCAAAGCACTATACAAATCATAAATGGCCTGAAAGAAAATCTCTCGAAGTCGGAAAGAGTAACGTTATAGCTACTCCATTGGTTGATCCGAAAAGAGTTCTCATTCCTCCATTACACATAAAACTGGGTGTGATGAAACAATTCGTTAAAGCTTTAGATAAAGATAGCCAGTGCTTCAAATACTTGGAAAGTAAATTTCCAAGTAAATCAGATGCAAAATTGAAGGAAGGTATTTTTGACGGTCCTGAAATTAGAAAAATGATGGCTGATGACCAGTTCATTAGTTCCATGACAAACGTTGAGAAAGCTGCATGGCTTAGCTTTAAGGAAGTTACTGAAAACTTTTTGGGTAATCGCAGAAGCCCAAATTACAGAGTAATTGTATCTAAAATGGTTGAGAACTATGGGAATATGGGTTGCCTAATGAATTACAAACAACATTTTCTGCACAATCACTTGGATAGTTTTCCTGAAAACTGTGGCGATTATAGCAAAGAACAGGGAGAGCGTTTTTACCAAGACATTAAAGTAATGGAGAAGCGTTATCAAGGTATATGGGATGCTAGTATGCTGGCCAACTACTGCTGGATGTTGAAAAGAGATTGTGAAACTACTGGAAAAAAACGTAAAAGGAAACCTCTGCACCGATCATTTAATGAGAAACGTGTAAGGTATAGTAAGAAAAAATAAATGGCATGAAGTTTGGTTTGTTTTACAAGAATTTTGTCGATTTTACCTTTAAATAACCTTCACTATGAGGTGATGGAGTCAAACGGACCACGGATTCGGATTCATCGACCCCAAAAACATATATGTATACTGTTAAACCTTGGTTGCCGTTAATTTTGTAAATTTGACCTTGACCTGACCTTGACCCTAAGGTGACGGGGTCAAATGGACCACGGATTCGGAATCAGCAACCTCAAAAACATATATGCATACTGTTAAACCTTGGTTGCCGTTAATTTTGTAAATTTGACCTTAACCTGACCTTCACCCTGAGGTGATGGGGTCAAATGGACTACGGATTCGGAATCAGCGACCTCAAAAACATATATGTATACTGTTAAACCTTGGTTGCCGTTAATTTTGTAAATTTGACCTCGACCTGACCTTGACCCTGAGGTGATGGGGTCAAATGGACCACGGATTCGGAATCAGTGACCTCAAGAACATATATATGTATACTGTTAAACCTCAGTTGCCGTTAATTTTAGAAATTTGACCTTGACCTGACCTTGACCCTGAGGTGATGGGGTCAAATGGACCACGGATTCGGAATCAGCGACCTCAAAAACATATATATGTATACTGTTTAACCTTGATTGTTGTTAATTTTGTAAATTTGACCTTGACCTGACTTTGACCCTGAGGTGATGGGGTCAAATGGACCACGGATTCGGAATCAGCGACCTCGAAAACATATATATGTATACTGTTAAACCTTGGTTGCTGTTAATTTTGTAAATTTGACCTGGACCTGACCTTGACCCTGAGGTGATGGGGTCAAATGGACCACGGATTCGGAATCAGCGACCTCGAAAACATATATGTATACTGTTAAACCTTGGTTGCCGTTAATTTTGTAAATTTGACCTTGACCTGACCTTGACCCTGAGGTGACGGGGTCAAATGGACCACGGATTCGGAATCAGCAACCTCAAAAACATATATGCATACTGTTAAACCTTGGTTGCCGTTAATTTTGTAAATTTGACCTTGACCTGACCTTGACCCTGAGGTGATGGGGTCAAATGGACCACGGATTCGGAATCAGTGACCTCAAGAACATATATATGTATACTGTTAAACCTTAGTTGCCGTTAATTTTGTAAATTTGACCTCGACCTGACCTTGACCCTGAGGTGATGGGGTCAAGTGGACCACGGATTCGGAATCAGCAACCTCAAAAACATATATGCATACTGTTAAACCTTGGTTGCTGTTAATTTTGTAAATTTGACCTTGACCTGACCTTGACCCTGAGGTGATGGGGTCAAATGGACCACGGATTCGGAATCAGTGACCTCAAGAACATATATATGTATACTGTTAAACCTTGGTTGCCGTTAATTTTGTAAATTTGACCTCGACCTGACCTTGACCCTGAGGTGATGGGGTCAAATGGACCACGGATTCGGAATCAGCAACCTCAAAAACATATATGCATACTGTTAAACCTTGGTTGCCGTTAATTTTGGAAATTTAACCTTGACCTGACCTTGACTCTGAGGTGATGGGGTCAAATGGACCACGGATTCGGAATCAGCCACCTCAAAAACATATATATGTATACTGTTAAACCTTGGTTGTTGTTAATTTTGTAAATTTGACCTTGACCTGACTTTAACCCTGAGGTGATGGGGTCAAATGGACCACGGATTCGGAATCAGCGACCTCAAAAACATATATATGTATACTGTTGAACCTTGGTTGTTGTTAATTTTGTAAATTTGACCTTGACCTGACCTTGACCCTGAGGTGATGGGGTCAAATGGACCACGGATTCGGAATCAGCAACCTCAAAAACATATATGCATACTGTTAAACCTTGGTTGCCGTTAATTTTGTAAATTTGACCTTGACCTGACCTTGACTCTGAGGTGATGGGGTCAAATGGACCACGGATTCGGAATCAGCAACCTCAAAAACATATATGCATATAGTTAAACCTTGGTTGCCGTTAATTTTGTAAATTTGACCTTGACCTGACCTTGACCCTGAGGTGATGGGGTCAAATGGACCACGGATTCGGAATCAGCCACCTCAAAAACATATATATGTATACTGTTAAACCTTGGTTGTTGTTAATTTTGTAAATTTGACCTTGACCTGACTTTGACCCTGAGGTGATGGGGTCAAATGGACCACGGATTCGGAATCAGCGACCTCAAAAACATATATATGTATACTGTTAAACCTTGGTTGCTGTTAATTTTGTAAATTTGACCTGGACCTGACCTTGACCCTGAGGTGATGGGGTCAAATGGACCACGGATTCGGAATCAGTGACCTCAAGAACATATATATGTATACTGTTAAACCTTGGTTGCCGTTAATTTTGTTAATTTGACCTCGACCTGACCTTGACCCTGAGGTGATGGGGTCAAATGGACCACGGATTCGGAATCAGCAACCTCAAAAACATATATGCATACTGTTAAACCTTGGTTGCCGTTAATTTTGGAAATTTAACCTTGACCTGACCTTGACCCTGAGGTGATGGGGTCAAATGGACCACGGATTCGGAATCAGCCACCTCAAAAACATATATATGTATACTGTTAAACCTTGGTTGTTGTTAATTTTGTAAATTTGACCTTGACCTGACTTTGACCCTGAGGTGATGGGGTCAAATGGACCACGGATTCGGAATCAGCGACCTCAAAAACATATATATGTATACTGTTAAACCTTGGTTGCTGTTAATTTTGTAAATTTGACCTGGACCTGACCTTGACCCTGAGGTGATGGGGTCAAATGGACCACGGATTCGGAATCAGTGACCTCAAGAACATATATATGTATACTGTTTAACCTTAGTTGCCGTTAATTTTGGAAATTTGACCTTGACCTGACCTTGACCCTGAGGTGATGGGGTCAAATGGACCACGGATGCGGAATCAGCGACCTTTAAAACATATATATGTATACTGTTAAACCTTAGTTGTTGTTAATTTTGTAAATTTGACCTTGACCTGACTTTGACCCTGAGGTGATGGGGTCAAATGGACCACGGATTCGGAATCAGCGACCTCAAAAACATATATATGTATACTGTTAAACCTTGGTTGCCTTTAATTTTGTAAATTTGACCTGGACCTGACCTTGACCCTGAGGTGATGGGGTCTATTGGACCACGGATTCGGAATCAGCGACCTCGAAAACATATATGTATACTGTTAAACCTTCGTTGCCGTTAATTTTGTAAATTTGACCTTGACCTGACCTTGACCCTGAGGTGACGGGGTCAAATGGACCACGGATTCGGAATCAGCAACCTCAAAAACATATATGCATACTGTTAAACCTTGGTTGCCGTTAATTTTGTAAATTTGACCTTAACCTGACCTTCACCCTGAGGTGATGGGGTCAAATGGACTACGGATTCGGAATCAGCGACCTCAAAAACATATATGTATACTGTTAAACCTTGGTTGCCGTTAATTTTGTAAATTTGACCTCGACCTGACCTTGACCCTGAGGTGACGGGGTCAAATGGACCACGGATTCGGAATCAGCAACCTCAAAAACATATATGCATACTGTTAAACCTTGGTTGCCGTTAATTTTGTAAATTTGACCTTAACCTGACCTTCACCCTGAGGTGATGGGGTCAAATGGACTACGGATTCGGAATCAGCGACCTCAAAAACATATATGTATACTGTTAAACCTTGGTTGCCGTTAATTTTGTAAATTTGACCTCGACCTGACCTTGACCCTGAGGTGATGGGGTCAAATGGACCACGGATTCGGAATCAGTGACCTCAAGAACATATATATGTATACTGTTAAACCTCAGTTGCCGTTAATTTTGGAAATTTGACCTTGACCTGACCTTGACCCTGAGGTGATGGGGTCAAATGGACCACGGATTCGGAATCAGCGACCTCAAAAACATATATATGTATACTGTTGAACCTTGATTGTTGTTAATTTTGTAAATTTGACCTTGACCTGACTTTGACCCTGAGGTGATGGGGTCAAATGGACCACGGATTCGGAATCAGCGACCTCAAAAACATATATATGTATACTGTTGAACCTTGGTTGCTGTTAATTTTGTAAATTTGACCTGGACCTGACCTTGACCCTGAGGTGATGGGGTCAAATGGACCACGGATTCGGAATTAGCGACCTCAAAAACATATATGTATACTGTTAAACCTTGGTTGCCGTTAATTTTGTAAATTTGACCTTGACCTGACCTTGACCCTGAGGTGACGGGGTCAAATGGACCACGGATTCGGAATCAGCAACCTCAAAAACATATATGCATACTGTTAAACCTTGGTTGCCGTTAATTTTGTAAATTTGACCTTGACCTGACCTTGACCCTGAGGTGATGGGGTCAAATGGACCACGGATTCGGAATCAGTGACCTCAAGAACATATATATGTATACTGTTAAACCTTAGTTGCCGTTAATTTTGGAAATTTAACCTTGACCTGACCTTGACCCTGAGGTGATGGGGTCAAATGGACCACGGATTCGGAATCAGCCACCTCAAAAACATATATATGTATACTGTTAAACCTTGGTTGTTGTTAATTTTGTAAATTTGACCTTGACCTGACTTTGACCCTGAGGTGATGGGGTCAAATGGACCACGGATTCGGAATCAGCGACCTTAAAAACATATATATGTATACTGTTAAACCTTGGTTGCTGTTAATTTTGTAAATTTGACCTGGACCTGACCTTGACCCTGAGGTGATGGGGTCAAATGGACCACGGATTCGGAATCAGTGACCTCAAGAACATATATATGTATACTGTTTAACCTTAGTTGCCGTTAATTTTGGAAATTTGACCTTGACCTGACCTTGACCCTGAGGTGATGGGGTCAAATGGACCACGGATGCGGAATCAGCGACCTCGAAAACATATATGTATACTGTTAAACCTTGGTTGCCGTTAATTTTGTAAATTTGACCTTGACCTGACCTTGACCCTGAGGTGATGGGGTCAAATGGACCACGGATGCGGAATCAGCGACCTCGAAAACATATATGTATACTGTTAAACCTTGGTTGCCGTTAATTTTGTAAATTTGACCTTGACCTGACCCTTGACCCTGAGGTGACGGGGTCAAATGGACCACGGATTCGGAATCAGCAACCTCAAAAACATATATGCATACTGTTAAACCTTGGTTGCCGTTAATTTTGTAAATTTGACCTTAACCTGACCTTCACCCTGAGGTGATGGGGTCAAATGGACCACCGATTCGGAATCAGCGACCTCAAAAACATACATGTTTACTGTTAAACCTTGGTTGCCGTTAATTTTGTAAATTTGACCTCGACCTGACCTTGACCCTGAGGTGATGGGGTCAAATGGACCACGGATTCGAAATCAGCGACCTCAAAAACATATATATGTATACTGTTAAACCTTGGTTGCCGTTAATTTTGTAAATTTGACCTTGACCTGACCTTGACCCTGAGGTGATGGGGTCAAATGGACCACGGATTCGGAATCAGTGACCTCAAGAACATATATATGTATACTGTTAAACCTTAGTTGCCGTTAATTTTGGAAATTTAACCTTGACCTGACCTTGACCCTGAGGTGATGGGGTCAAATGGACCACGGATTCGGAATCAGCCACCTCAAAAACATATATATGTATACTGTTAAACCTTGGTTGTTGTTAATTTTGTAAATTTGACCTTGACCTGACTTTGACCCTGAGGTGATGGGGTCAAATGGACCACGGATTCGGAATCAGCGACCTTAAAAACATATATATGTATACTGTTAAACCTTGGTTGCTGTTAATTTTGTAAATTTGACCTGGACCTGACCTTGACCCTGAGGTGATGGGGTCAAATGGACCACGGATTCGGAATCAGTGACCTCAAGAACATATATATGTATACTGTTTAACCTTAGTTGCCGTTAATTTTGGAAATTTGACCTTGACCTGACCTTGACCCTGAGGTGATGGGGTCAAATGGACCACGGATGCGGAATCAGCGACCTCGAAAACATATATGTATACTGTTAAACCTTGGTTGCCGTTAATTTTGTAAATTTGACCTTGACCTGACCTTGACCCTGAGGTGATGGGGTCAAATGGACCACGGATGCGGAATCAGCGACCTCGAAAACATATATGTATACTGTTAAACCTTGGTTGCCGTTAATTTTGTAAATTTGACCTTGACCTGACCTTGACCCTGAGGTGACGGGGTCAAATGGACCACGGATTCGGAATCAGCAACCTCAAAAACATATATGCATACTGTTAAACCTTGGTTGCCGTTAATTTTGTAAATTTGACCTTAACCTGACCTTCACCCTGAGGTGATGGGGTCAAATGGACCACCGATTCGGAATCAGCGACCTCAAAAACATACATGTTTACTGTTAAACCTTGGTTGCCGTTAATTTTGTAAATTTGACCTCGACCTGACCTTGACCCTGAGGTGATGGGGTCAAATGGACCACGGATTCGGAATCAGCGACCTCAAAAACATACATGTATACTGTTAAACCTTGGTTGCCGTTAATTTTGTAAATTTGACCTTGACCTGACCTTGACCCTGAGGTGATGGGGTCAAATGGACTACAGATTCGGAATCAGCGACCTCAAAAACATATATGTATACTGTTAAACCTTGGTTGCCGTTAATTTTGTAAATTTGACCTCGACCTGACCTTGACCCTGAGGTGATGGGGTCAAATGGACCACGGATTCGGAATCAGTGACCTCAAGAACATATATATGTATACTGTTAAACCTTGGTTGCCGTTAATTTTGTAAATTTGACCTTGACCTGACCTTGACCCTGAGGTGATGGGGTCAAATGGACCACCGATTCGGAATCAGCGACCTCAAAAACATACATGTTTACTGTTAAACCTTGGTTGCCGTTAATTTTGTAAATTTGACCTCGACCTGACCTTGACCCTGAGGTGATGGGGTCAAATGGACCACGGATTCGAAATCAGCGACCTCAAAAACATATATATGTATACTGTTAAACCTTGGTTGCCGTTAATTTTGTAAATTTGACCTTAACCTGACCTTCACCCTGAGGTGATGGGGTCAAATGGACCACCGATTCGGAATCAGCGACCTCAAAAACATACATGTTTACTGTTAAACCTTGGTTGCCGTTAATTTTGTAAATTTGACCTCGACCTGACCTTGACCCTGAGGTGATGGGGTCAAATGGACCACGGATTCGGAATCAGCGACCTTAAAAACATATATATGTATACTGTTAAACCTTGGTTGCTGTTAATTTTGTAAATTTGACCTGGACCTGACCTTGACCCTGAGGTGATGGGGTCAAATGGACCACGGATTCGGAATCAGTGACCTCAAGAACATATATATGTATACTGTTTAACCTTAGTTGCCGTTAATTTTGGAAATTTGACCTTGACCTGACCTTGACCCTGAGGTGATGGGGTCAAATGGACCACGGATGCGGAATCAGCGACCTCGAAAACATATATGTATACTGTTAAACCTTGGTTGCCGTTAATTTTGTAAATTTGACCTTGACCTGACCTTGACCCTGAGGTGATGGGGTCAAATGGACCACGGATGCGGAATCAGCGACCTCGAAAACATATATGTATACTGTTAAACCTTGGTTGCCGTTAATTTTGTAAATTTGACCTTGACCTGACCTTGACCCTGAGGTGACGGGGTCAAATGGACCACGGATTCGGAATCAGCAACCTCAAAAACATATATGCATACTGTTAAACCTTGGTTGCCGTTAATTTTGTAAATTTGACCTTAACCTGACCTTCACCCTGAGGTGATGGGGTCAAATGGACCACCGATTCGGAATCAGCGACCTCAAAAACATACATGTTTACTGTTAAACCTTGGTTGCCGTTAATTTTGTAAATTTGACCTCGACCTGACCTTGACCCTGAGGTGATGGGGTCAAATGGACCACGGATTCGAAATCAGCGACCTCAAAAACATATATATGTATACTGTTAAACCTTGGTTGCCGTTAATTTTGTAAATTTGACCTTGACCTGACCTTGACCCTGAGGTGATGGGGTCAAATGGACCACGGATTCGGAATCAGTGACCTCAAGAACATATATATGTATACTGTTAAACCTTAGTTGCCGTTAATTTTGGAAATTTAACCTTGACCTGACCTTGACCCTGAGGTGATGGGGTCAAATGGACCACGGATTCGGAATCAGCCACCTCAAAAACATATATATGTATACTGTTAAACCTTGGTTGTTGTTAATTTTGTAAATTTGACCTTGACCTGACTTTGACCCTGAGGTGATGGGGTCAAATGGACCACGGATTCGGAATCAGCGACCTTAAAAACATATATATGTATACTGTTAAACCTTGGTTGCTGTTAATTTTGTAAATTTGACCTGGACCTGACCTTGACCCTGAGGTGATGGGGTCAAATGGACCACGGATTCGGAATCAGTGACCTCAAGAACATATATATGTATACTGTTTAACCTTAGTTGCCGTTAATTTTGGAAATTTGACCTTGACCTGACCTTGACCCTGAGGTGATGGGGTCAAATGGACCACGGATGCGGAATCAGCGACCTCGAAAACATATATGTATACTGTTAAACCTTGGTTGCCGTTAATTTTGTAAATTTGACCTTGACCTGACCTTGACCCTGAGGTGATGGGGTCAAATGGACCACGGATGCGGAATCAGCGACCTCGAAAACATATATGTATACTGTTAAACCTTGGTTGCCGTTAATTTTGTAAATTTGACCTTGACCTGACCTTGACCCTGAGGTGACGGGGTCAAATGGACCACGGATTCGGAATCAGCAACCTCAAAAACATATATGCATACTGTTAAACCTTGGTTGCCGTTAATTTTGTAAATTTGACCTTAACCTGACCTTCACCCTGAGGTGATGGGGTCAAATGGACCACCGATTCGGAATCAGCGACCTCAAAAACATACATGTTTACTGTTAAACCTTGGTTGCCGTTAATTTTGTAAATTTGACCTCGACCTGACCTTGACCCTGAGGTGATGGGGTCAAATGGACCACGGATTCGGAATCAGCGACCTCAAAAACATACATGTATACTGTTAAACCTTGGTTGCCGTTAATTTTGTAAATTTGACCTTGACCTGACCTTGACCCTGAGGTGATGGGGTCAAATGGACTACAGATTCGGAATCAGCGACCTCAAAAACATATATGTATACTGTTAAACCTTGGTTGCCGTTAATTTTGTAAATTTGACCTCGACCTGACCTTGACCCTGAGGTGATGGGGTCAAATGGACCACGGATTCGGAATCAGTGACCTCAAGAACATATATATGTATACTGTTTAACCTTAGTTGTCGTTAATTTTGGAAATTTGACCTTGACCTGACCTTGACCCTGAGGTGATGGGGTCAAATGGACCAGGGATTCGGAATCAGCGACCTTTAAAACATATATATGTATACTGTTAAACCTTGGTTGTTGTTAATTTTGTAAATTTGACCCTGACCTGACTTTGACCCTGAGGTGATGGGGTCAAATGGACCACGGATTCGAAATCAGCGACCTCAAAAACATATATATGTATACTGTTAAACCTTGGTTGCCGTTAATTTTGTAAATTTGACCTGGACCTGACCTTGACCCTGAGGTGATGGGGTCAAATGGACCACGGATTCGGAATCAGCGACCTCGAAAACATATATGTATACTGTTAAACCTTGGTTGCCGTTAATTTTGTAAATTTGACCTTGACCTGACCTTGACCCTGAGGTGACGGAGTCAAATGGACCACGGATTCGGAATCAGCAACCTCAAAAACATATATGCATACTGTTAAACCTTGGTTGCCGTTAATTTTGTAAATTTGACCTTAACCTGACCTTCACCCTGAGGTGATGGGGTCAAATGGACTACGGATTCGGAATCAGCGACCTCAAAAACATATATGTATACTGTTAAACCTTGGTTGCCGTTAATTTTGTAAATTTGACCTCGACCTGACCTTGACCCTGAGGTGATGGGGTCAAATGGACCACGGATTCGGAATCAGTGACCTCAAGAACATATATATGTATACTGTTAAACCTCAGTTGCCGTTAATTTTAGAAATTTGACCTTGACCTGACCTTGACCCTGAGGTGATGGGGTCAAATGGACCACGGATTCGGAATCAGCGACCTCAAAAACATATATATGTATACTGTTAAACCTTGATTGTTGTTAATTTTGTAAATTTGACCTTGACCTGACTTTGACCCTGAGATGATGGGGTCAAATGGACCACGGATTCGGAATCAGCGACCTCAAAAACATATATATGTATACTGTTAAAACTTGGTTGCTGTTAATTTTGTAAATTTGACCTGGACCTGACCTTGACCCTGAGGTGATGGGGTCAAATGGACCACGGATTCGGAATCAGCGACCTCAAAAACATATATGTATACTGTTAAACCTTGGTTGCCGTTAATTTTGTAAATTTGACCTTGACCTGACCTTGACCCTGAGGTGATGGGGTCAAATGGACCACGGATGCGGAATCAGCGACCTCGAAAACATATATGTATACTGTTAAACCTTGGTTGCCGTTAATTTTGTAAATTTGACCTTGACCTGACCTTGACCCTGAGGTGACGGGGTCAAATGGACCACGGATTCGGAATCAGCGACCTCAAAAACATATATGCATACTGTTAAACCTTGGTTGCCGTTAATTTTGTAAATTTGACCTTAACCTGACCTTCACCCTGAGGTGATGGGGTCAAATGGACCACGGATTCGGAATCAGTGACCTCAAGAACATATATATGTATACTGTTAAACCTTAGTTGCCGTTAATTTTGGAAATTTGACCTTGACCTGACCTTGACCCTGAGGTGATGGGGTCAAATGGACCACGGATTCGGAATCAGCGACCTCAAAAACATATATATGTATACTGTTAAACCTTGGTTGTTGTTAATTTTGTAAATTTGACCTTGACCTGACTTTGACCCTGAGGTGATGGGGTCAAATGGACCACGGATTCGGAATCAGCGACCTCAAAAACATATATATGTATACTGTTAAACCTTGGTTGCTGTTAATTTTGTAAATTTGACCTGGACCTGACCTTGACCCTGAGGTGATGGGGTCAAATGGACCACGGATTCGGAATCAGCGACCTCGAAAACATATATGTATACTGTTAAACCTTGGTTGCCGTTAATTTTGTAAATTTGACCTTGACCTGACCTTGACCCTGAGGTGACGGGGTCAAATGGACCACGGATTCGGAATCAGCAACCTCAAAAACATATATGCATACTGTTAAACCTTGGTTGCCGTTAATTTTGTAAATTTGACCTTGACCTGACCTTGACCCTGAGGTGATGGGGTCAAATGGACCACGGATTCGGAATCAGTGACCTCAAGAACATATATATGTATACTGTTAAACCTTAGTTGCCGTTAATTTTGGAAATTTGACCTTGACCTGACCTTGACCCTGAGGTGATGGGGTTAAATGGACCACGGATTCGGAATCAGCCACCTCAAAAACATATATATGTATACTGTTAAACCTTGGTTGTTGTTAATTTTGTAAATTTGACCTTGACCTGACTTTGACCCTGAGGTGATGGGGTCAAATGGACCACGGATTCGGAATCAGCGACCTCAAAAACATATATATGTATACTGTTAAACCTTGGTTGCTGTTAATTTTGTAAATTTGACCTGGACCTGACCTTGACCCTGAGGTGATGGGGTCAAATGGACCACGGATTCGGAATCAGCGACCTCAAAAACATACATGTTTACTGTTAAACCTTGGTTGCCGTTAATTTTGTAAATTTGACCTTGACCTGACCTTGACCCTGAAGTGATGGGGTCAAATGGACTACGGGTTCGGAATCAGCGACCTCAAAAACATATATGTATACTGTTAAACCTTGGTTGCCGTTAATTTTGTAAATTTGACCTTGACCTGACCTTGACCCTGAGGTGATGGGGTCAAATGGACCACGGATTCGGAATCAGCGACCTCAAAAACATATATATGTATACTGTTAAACCTTGGTTGTTGTTAATTTTGTAAATTTGACCTTGACCTGACTTTGACCCTGAGGTGATGGGGTCAAATGGACCACGGTTTCGGAATCAGCGACCTCAAAAACATATATATGTATACTGTTAAACCTTGGTTGCCGTTAATTTTGTAAATTTGACCTGGACCTGACCTTGACCCTGAGGTGATGGGGTCAAATGGACCACGGATTCGGAATCAGCGACCTCGAAAACATATATGTATACTGTTAAACCTTGGTTGCCGTTAATTTTGTAAATTTGACCTTGACCTGACCTTGACCCTGAGGTGATGGGGTCAAATGGACCACGGATTCGGAATCAGCGACCTCAAAAACATATATGTATACTGTTAAATCTTGGTTGCCGTTAATTTTGTAAATTTGACCTTGACCTGACCTTGACCCTGAGGTGATGGGGTCAAATGGACCACGGATTCGGAATCAGCGACCTCAAAAACATAAGGTGTATATGGTCCGTGGGTTTTGACATTTTTTTTTGTGTGGCTTTGTTGTTTGTATAAATAAATTTTTATCTCAATTGTTTATGTAAGATGTCGTTATCTTAATTGTTTGTGTAAATAAATCGTTATCTTAATGGTTTATTTACGTAAATAAATTGTTATCTTAATGGTTTGTTTATGTAAATAAATCGTTATCTTAATGGTTCATTTACGTAAATAAATCGTTATCTTAATGGTTTGTTTATGTAAATAAATCGTTATCTTCATGGTTTATTTACGTTAATAAATCGTTATCTTAAAGGTTTGTTTATGTAAATAAATCGTTATCTTAATGGTTTGTTTATGTAAACAAATGATGAGAATGGTAGGTATGGTGACGTCATTGTTATGACTTCCTATACCTAACTATATACTATTCTCAAACTATATGTGACACAGCTATAGTGTGTGCACGGCGTAACTTACATAGCAGTGTCACTTAAATCGAATGTGACAAATATAATGAATGAAATGCAAATCATATTATATAACATTCTTAGTGAATTATAGAACGAATGATTGAATTGAATGTGACTCAATTTAATTAATTATTAAAACATAAAAATTTAAATTATTAAATTTTATATAGATGCGTGTATCTATGTATATGAGAATAGCCATTTCTACTAATACGTTTTCATTGGTATATTAAAAATTTAGAACTTAATTTTTGTTTAAAGATTATGACTTCATAAATTAAGGCTAACTTCATTTTTAATTCCATATTATTAAAAGTATATTATTATTTTCTAATAACATTAATCTCGATTTTAATAATTTAACTATTCTTAATTGAAGTATTTGGTGTAAGGTTGTATAGGCTATACAGTCTGTGTCAAAAGTTAGTTTTTTTAGAAAATCGTCTAAATTTTTAGGTAGAAAGTTATTATCTAATTTTTAGCTTAGTAACTTATTAGATAATATTAAAACAATCATTTTAAACTTTGTTTTATTTAAATATAATGAATTATTAAAGAGTTATAACATTTTAAAGTTTATAAATTTCACACAAATCTAATGCAACCATAAATAATAATGCCAAACTTTCAAAAATGATTTTATTTGACTGCAACAAAGTTTATTTTGTTCAGTTTAAAATTTAGAATTTATTGACGAGGATGGAATTTTGATTTTTATTTTTTATTAAAATTTATTGCTAATTTTCTGCGAAAAAATGTATATGTCTCAGACGCTACTTACTGTTTTATACTGTTTTATACTTGGTGTCAAAATATCGAGAGTCAGTCTCTTGCCTTCGGATCTAATATCCCGCTTATATAAGTCCTAAAGTGTGATTTCCTATAATCCTGCGTAATTACTTGTAATAACACATTATCTAAAATAAAAAAATATTTCCTATAATTTATGCTGAAGTACAATCGTTAATGAAATGAAACTTACAAATAATAAGAACCAAAGGTGCAAAAAAGTCTAGGGATGATAATTATAATAATATTAATTAATTAATTAACAATATTTATTTATCATAAAAAATCATTATTATTATGTCATGACTATAATTTTATATTTTCTGTTTATTCATTACTTATATTGTCTTTGTATTTCATTTTTATTCTTTGACTGGTGGGTTTTGTTTTTTCATGCAACTTATTGTATTTATGCAACTATTGCGATGCTGATTAGCTACGGAGGTTTTTAGTGTGTTTGTAAACAGTACATGCGACATACAGTGTTGATTGTATCAATCGGCTGAGCCTGGTATTCGAACTCAAACCAACGAGTATGAATCCGTCACTCTTCCGATCAGAGTCACCAAAGCCTTGAATAAGTATTAAGACAATTTTTTATTATTTTTATGTTTACTGCGTCTATTGTAAATATTTTGTGATACAGCTTTCAATTTCTGACTTACTACTACAGTATTATTATTATATTTAACATTCTGTATTATGACGGTGATTTTTTTGTATGGAATATACATACTATATTTATTTGATACGTGTTACACATCTTTTTGTATTTGAAAAAATTTAAAGGAATTCCAACCTATTCATTTAGCTACTACCCTACTGAAAATATTATATGAGCTCTCATGTGAGATCTCATCTGAGATATCATGTGAGTTTGCGTGCCAAAAACTCATGAAACCTCATGTAACATTTCATATGAGATCGCATTTGAGATCTCACATGAGAGCTCATATAATATTTTTAGTAGGGTATTATAATTTTTAAAAACTTAATACTATAATTTTTGCAAAGTTTTTATTTAATAATAATCATTCTTTTATATTTAATAAACAATAGTTCCTTGTATTTATATTTAATAAATATCTAGCTTTTTTCACAAAAAAATAAAGATCTATAAGTATGTATCCAAATCAATTCAAACTAAATTAATTTAGAATATTTATTATCTCAAATTAAAATTATTTCTAATAGGAGGCCAAACAATATTACATCTGTTCTCATTGAATTATTTGGGACTAAATCATATTTAATATCCTAAGATAAATTCTAGCTATATACATAAGATTAAGAGATTCATTGGATTTCAATCATCTAATCTCTTTGTGGATCTCTTTGTGAATAAAATATTTTTTCAAATATTTAATATTTTGTTCAAATGTTCAATTAAAAAAAAATTCTATATCACTGTGATCAATAATATTTTTAAAATTCATTTTATAAAATGAATGTAAAACAGAATATTCGCTTCAAATCTTTTGATATTGAGTAAATAATTATAGAAACTGAAAATAATTCTAAATTATCATTGTTTATCTTAGATAATTCTATGTGTATTCATTAATCTAACTTCAGCATTTATCGTACGAAACACAAACTTACTTTTTCTTACAATTATAAATAAACGCATCAAATTTTTATCCATAATTTTACAATTTAATGATTGAACAATAAAACTTTTTTATTGTATTTCTTTACGTATAACTGTTGATCACATTCAGTTTTTTTTATTATATTATCATTTTCAAAACTCTAAAATATACACGTAGTTCAACGATATCAAACATTGTGTCATATTTTCAACAATTGATTGTATTATAATACACTTTTAATTTTTAAATTAAATTACCAAAAATCAATAACCTTACTAATTTAAACCATTATATTTAAGTAATAAAATAAACATTACTTTGTTACAAAATGTAACGAGTCAGCTCATTGTCAACAAGCACAAAAAAGAGGTATTGATATAATTAATATTTCAATATATATATTGGTTATCCTGCTAATCTTATTCATAATATTATCAAAAATAGATTGAAATTTTGCGTAATAACGATGAACAAAAAATATCGTATGAAAGAGAAAAATGCTATTATCATATAAAAAAGATTCGACATAAATAATTAGTAAAACTATTTAAGCACGATGAAATACTTGATAACTCATACATTAACAAATTCAATAGTATTATAAAATTAAAAAGTAACAAAATAAAAACAGTTGAAAATTATCACTCAGTATGCACAATCAATTGTAATAATTATGATGCAGTCTATATAGGTCAAACTAGTCGACAATTTTAAGCAACAATTTTTCATATGTTTTTTTCAATTTTTCATCGCAATCACTTTTGTCAGAACTATGTATTTTTTAGGATTGAAAAAATACTTCTTGATAGTATACAATAAGTTCAAATTCATTACAATTAGAGTATTTGCGAGTCAAGATAGCAATGTAATGTTGAGCCAACACTTCAGTAATATTAGCTTACAATTTTATTGTTTATTTTTCATCTTTAAACCAAATTTGAATAAGTGTTTATACCGACCAAAAAACGTTAATGTAAATAACTAACTAATTAAATTGTATATGACCTGGTACATAATATTTATTATTTCATTGCTGTATATATATATGAGATATTTCACGCTAACTGAGAGAGCAAAAAAATAAAAATCGCTGAAACTCTAAAAATATATTCTTTCTGTCACCCAAAATATGTAAAAAATTTTTCAATAATCTAGATTGAGAGGATCAAGAGCTGTAGATCCTTAAAATTTGAAAATTTTTCAAAATTTTTGAAAAAGTCCCACTTTTATTTTTGTTCCTGAAAATTTTGATGTTTTAGAGAGAAATTTATAAGAATACTTCTTGTTGTAACTGAAGAGAAGAGTTAGCATGATTCCTTACAGACTTGAATTTTGAAGTTTTCTATTGGTTCTTATATGTATTATATAGTGATAGAAATTACTCATTGTTCGCTACTTCAGAAATTGCTTTCCGAAGGCTTATTTTCTTCCATTTTACATAAACTTTGAAATAAATTTTTGATCATGTAAGCCAGAGCCATCAATAAGGAGCTATGATAGTTTAAAATATATATCTTCATGTATAATTTATTTTCAATATGAAAAATAAATTATGCATAAAATATATATTTATATTCAATATAAAAAATAAATTATACATGAAAATATATATTTTAAACTATCATAACTCCTTATTGATGGCTCTGACTTTCATGATCAAAAATTTATTTTAAAGTTCATATAAAATGGAAGAAAATGAGCCTTCGAAAAGCAATTTCTAAAGTCGCGAACAATAAGTAATTTCTATTAATATAATACGTATAAGAACCAATAGAAAACTTTAAAATTTAAGTCTGTAAAGAATCATGCTAACTCTCCACTTTATTCAGAACAAGAAGTATTCTTATGAATTTTTCTTAAAAACATCAGAATTTTCAGAAAGAAAATGATGAAGTTGGGACTTTTCCAAAAATTTTGAAAAATTTCCAAATTTTAAGGATCTATAGCCCTTGATCGTTCCAATCTAAATCCTTGAAATTTTTCCACATATTTTGGATAACAATAGGAATATATTTTTAGAGTTTCAGCAATTTTTATTTTTGTGCTCTTCCAGTTGGTGTGAAATGTCCCATATATATATATATATATATATATATTGTGAATATATATTGTCAGAGCTATACATAACTCGAACCAGCTAGCGTAAATTTATTTTTGTACGATAAATGTAGAAGTTAGTTTATTGAGTACAAACATAGAATTATCTAAGCAGAGCAATAAAAATAATTTATAATTATTTCCAGTTCCTATAGTTATTCATTAAATATCAAAAGATTTGAGGCGAATATTCTGTTTTACATTAATTTTGTAAAACGAATTTGGAAAATATTATTGATCACATATTGAATTTTTTGATTAATGGTTTTAATTTAAGAAAATAAATATTCTGAATAAATTTAATTATTATTAATCAGTCTCGAGTAAGCGCTCACGGTGAACAGACGTGTTTATTCTTTCTCCGTGCTTAAGTTTGTTTACATACGGCAAAAGTAGATAGGCCCGGCGTTTCTGTGGGTTCCGCCTGGGCCGATTTCTTCTTATCAGAAGAGGTTGGCGGTGACATTCCTTTAACGTGTTTTTAACCGACTTCAAAAAGGAGGAGGTTCTCAAATCGACTGAATTTTTTTTTTTTTTTTTTTATGTCTGTCACCTCATAACTTCGTCATTTCTTAACCGATTCAAAAAAACTTTTTCTTACCTGATAGAGAATGTCTGCAGGGAGGTCCCATACGTGTCCTATAATTATTGGGCCAATATTCGGTTTGTATGACCCAATTATCAAATTAAGAAAAAAACCGGGTGTTTTGTTTTCTCATTTACCTCCCTTATACTTCGCCTACTTTCTCTCTCTCTCTCTCTCTCTCTGTCTCTGTCTCTGTCTCTGTCTCTGTCTCTGTCTCTGTCTCTGTCACTGTCTCTGTCTCTGTCTCTGTCTCTGTCTCTCTCTGTCTCTCTCTCTGTCTCTCTCTCTGTCTCTCTCTCTGTCTCTGTCTCTGTCTCTCTCTCTGTCTCTCTCTCTCTCTCTCTCTCTCTCTCTCTCTCTGTCTCTCTCTCTGTCTCTCTCTCTGTCTCTCTGTCTCTCTGTCTCTCTGTCTCTCTGTCTCTCTGTCTCTCTGTCTCTCTGTCTCTCTGTCTCTCTCTCTCTCTCTCTCTCTCTCTCTCTCTCTCTCTCTCTCTCTCTCTGTCTCTCTCTGTCTCTGTCTCTGCCTCTGCCTCTGTCTCTGTCTCTGTCTCTGTCTCTGTCTCTGTCTCTCTCTCTCTCTCTCTCTCTCTCTCTCTCTCTCTCTCTCTCTCTCTCTCTCTCTCTCTCTCTCTCTCTCTCTCTCTCTCTCTCTCTCTCTCTCTCTCTCTCTCTCTCTCTCTCTCTCACCTGTGCTTGAATATGTATACATGCACACATAACGACACTGTGCTGTTGAGCCTTCTTTCTTTACTGCTATATATTGCTTGGTGGTGTACTAATGCATGCGTTATGAATTAATAATAAAAGTTTAATGTAATTAGTGGGTCCACCTGTATTTGCGTTTTTAGTAAGGGGATTCACTAGAAGATAGAAAATAAAAATTTTCTAACAAAAACAAACAATTTAAAAAATTTTCAATAAATAAAAACCGACTTTAAAAGTATCGAATAAAAACAAAATTTTTCACATAAAATAAGATTTTAAAAACATTGCACTAAAAAATGACGAATAAAAAATTTGTAACAAAAAAAACCGACTTCAAAAAATGCACTGAAAAGTAACAAATAATTTATTATCTTTAGAAATCGTACAAATAATTGGTAAAATACAATTTTAGAAGTCGGCGTCTAATTCTAAATCTGTGGTGCGGACTCAGAACGACTTAGTCCATTTTTTCAAAAATAACGTTCACATTCATTGTTCAAAAATAACGTTTACATTTATTGTTAAAAAATAACGTTTACATTCATTGAGGAATTAGACGCCGACTTCTAAAATTGTATTTTACCAATTATTTGTTTGATTTCTAAAGATAATAAATTATTCGTTACTTTTCAGTGCATTTTCTGAAGTCGGTTTTTTTTTTGTTAAAAATTTTTTCGTCATCGATTTATCCACAAAAATGGATAGCCCCTCAGCAACTGGGGGTGCATCACAACCGATATCCTTAGTAACTGGAGGTATCATTCAAGCAATTGAATTACCTTCGTTTGAAAATACAGAATTTGAAAATAACAGTTACGCGAACATTACGCAACCGATAA
This sequence comes from Anastatus disparis, assembly GCA_017163975.1. Classification (NCBI taxonomy): domain Eukaryota; kingdom Metazoa; phylum Arthropoda; class Insecta; order Hymenoptera; family Eupelmidae; genus Anastatus; species Anastatus disparis. The sequence continues at coordinate 968,601 of JAFFSR010000407.1, forward strand.
AAGTGCCTTCTAGAGAACAAGGTTTAGTGATGATGTGCGTCGATGATTTAACTTTAACGGACTATACGCATGCCATTGGTAAGAAAAACACTCTGTTTGCAACAAAAAGTTCAAAAGACCGTGTTCTGTTACACCTGACTAATAAATCAATGATGGATGAAATTACGGAAGCAAATGATTTTTTAGTGATTAAAGAGAAAAATTTCTATATTAGACCCTGTTGTGGTTGTAAAATTTAAGAGGAATATATTTTCTAATGTCTCCCCAACAATATCAGGACATATTCTTAAAGGTATTCTAGACAAATCAAAAGTTGATCGAAACTCACAAGTGACATACATAAAGGCTAGCATAGATGACGACAGTTATAATCACGTACTTAGCGCTAGAAAACAGGTAGATATAAAAGTTGACGACATTCCAAAGATTCCCCCATATTTAAGATCAATCAAGAAGACATTAGTTACTTTATTTACACCAGTACGAATACATTAAATTATTTTAATTGTAAACAAGAGGGTCACATGGCGAAAAACTTCTCGCAAGTAACTAATACGACGAACGAAGTATTAATAAATAACAGTCAAAACTCCGATATAGAGCAAAGTGATTCAAAGAATTTAAATAATAACGACGACTCTTTACCCATATCAACACCAACGGACACACAAACAATCATAATTAATAATAGTGAAACCATGCTCAAACGACCTACCACAAACTGCAAACGATTCAACATCGTCAAGTTTGGCTCCAGACTGTTCTTTTAATAATAAAGACAATACATTTATTAAACCTATTAAATAGGTTAATAATGAAAAAGGTAAAGTTGTAATAGACATGGCTGAAAAACTTGAATCTATAAATAGGGCCCTCGAACCATGTGCGTGCTTTTTTACGGACACGAATTATACAGGCCCAGTTGACTTCACTCAATTTGCTGATTTTGTAAAAAACACCTATCAAAATCCAAATGTTGTCCAAGAAGCATTAAAAATCACCAAAAATATTTCAAATATTAAGTTGTGTATTGAAAAAGTTTACCCTCTTATTACTATAAGATCTGTGAAGGCTAAGCTAACGTGAATAAATAACAAGTTAACTCTCAACCGATTAGAAGAAGAAACAAATATTAATAGCTACCTAAGTGCCAGTGATAATAGTGATATCGATACTACATAAGATTTTAGAAGTGTATACTCATTATTAACTTTATTATATTTAAGATATGGATATATTAAATTTATCAAATGCTAAATCGCTACGCATTTTGTTTTGGAATGCGCGTAGCATAAACAAACGAAAACTAGAATCACCAAACCTATTGAAAGGAATTGATATATTTTTGTGTGTCGAATCATGATCTTCATAACAACAAAAAAGGGACATATAAGGCCACTCTTGCGCCTGGGTACGTACAAATCCAGAAAAACCGACAACATTCAAGAGGCGGCGATACCCACACAGCATGAAAGATTGCTGCAAGGTTGCTGCAAGGTTTCATGAAAGTTTCGAAACTTCGCAGCAACCTTTCATGAAAGATTGCAGCAACATTTATATGTCCGCGCTAGAACCCGGTTGAAATATTTCTAAGAACCTCGCAGCAACCTTTCATGAAAACCTCACAGCAATATTTCAGGAAATGTAACAGAAACATTTCAAGAAACCTTGCAGCAATCTTTTAAAACACCTCGCCGCAACCTTGCAGGAAACCTCGCAGCAATCTTTCAGGAAATGTAACAGAAACATTTCAAGAAACCTCACAGAAATCTTGCGGGAAAAATAGCAAAAACATTTCAAGCAACCACACAGCAATTTTTTAGAAAATCTCGCCGTAACCTTGCAGAAAACCTCGTAGCAACCTTTTATGAGATATTGCAGCAATATTTATATGTCCGCGCTAGAATCCGGTTGAAATATTTCTAAAAACCTCGCAGCAACCTTTCATGAAAACCTCGCAGCAACATTTCAAGAAACCTTGCAGCAATCTTTCATGAAAGGTTTCTCGTAATATTTCATGAAATTTTTCCCAAAATTTACCGCGAACAACGCTCATACCTTTCCGTATAGTTTCCTGCAATATTTTGTAAAATATTTCTTAAATCTTGCCAAAAGCTTGCTGCAGTAATATTTAATAGTAGGCAGGATTTTCTATCCTTGTGTGATAAAGTTTTTCTTATTTGCTTAAGTATCAATCGTTGTATGTATAAATTACTAGGTGAGCGCAATAGTATTATTATCAATATTTGTGCACAAGAAGAAAAAATTCCTCAGCATCGTTTTTGAGAAAAGTAGAGAATATTGAAATGAAAGGTTTTGTTTCTAATATTTATGCGTTCTTTACTTTTTTCAATAACAATTCGATGGATTTTTTTTACCCTACGCATAAATATTTATAATAATAGCATACTTATTGCGCTCAACTTCCCATTTACAATACAACTACAGCAATAAATACTTGAGTAAATAACAGGAAACCCAATATAATGCAAGAACAGCGAATCTGGACTGCTCTTAGAATCTTTTATAAAAACTTGCAGAATTATTTCTGAAACTGTTTATGAAAGGTTTGCTGCAATTTCATTTTGAAATTATTCATGAAACTTCGTTGATACTTTTTGTGAAACGCTTTTCTGGAATATTTTATAAAGATTGCCAAAAATATGGTAATAACCATTAGCGAAATGTACATAGCAATATTTTTTGTGATATCTTAGAAATCTTGTCAAAAACCTTGCAGAAATCTTACTGCAACTTTTAACAAAAGATAATTCGTAATATTTCATAAAATATTCATCAAATTTTGCTGGAAACCTCGTTAAAACCTTTCATAAAAGGTATCTTGCAATATTTCGTATAATGTTTCTAAAATCTTGCACGAACCTTGCTGCAACCTTTCATCAAAGGTCTCTTGCGATATTTCGTAAAATGTTCCCCAAATCTTGCTAGGAACCTCACTGAAACCTTTCATGAAAGGTTTCTTGCAATATTTAATAAAATGTTTCTAAAATCTTGCAGGAACCTCGCTGCAATTTTTCATGAAAGGTTTCTTGCAATATTCCATGAAAAGTTCCCCAAATCTTGCTGGAAAACTCGCTGAAACCTTTCGTGAAAGGTTTCTTGCCATATTTCATGAAATGTTTTTAGAATCTTGCAGAATCCTCGCTGCAACCTTTCGTGAAAGGTTTCTTGCAATATTTTATAAAATGTTTCTAAAATCTTGCAGAAAGCTCGCTGTAATCTTTCATAGAAAGTTTGATGCAATATTCCATCAAAATGTTGTCTAAATCTTGCTGAAAATCCCGCTTAAACATGTAATAAAAGTTTTCTTGCAATATTTCATGAAATGTTTTTAGAGTCTTACAGAAACCGCGCTGAGACCTTGCATGAAAGGTTTCTTGCAATATTTCATGAAATATTTCTAAAATCTTGCAGAAAACTTGCTACAACCTTCCATGAAAGGTTCCTTGCAATATTCCATGAAATGTTTTCTAAATTTTGCTGAAAACCTCGCTGAAACATGTCGTGAAAGTTTTCGTCCAATATTTCATGAAATGTTTTTAAAATCTTGCAGAAACCTCGCTGCAACCTTTCGTGAAAGTTTTCTTGCAATATTTCATGAAATGTTTCTAAAATCTTACAGAAACCTCGCTGCAACCTTTCATGAAAGGTTTCTTGCAATATTTCATGAAATATTTCTAAAATCTTGCAGAAACCTCGCTGCAACCTTTCATGAAAGGTTCCTTGCAATATTCCATGCAATAATTTCTAAATCGTGCTGAAAACCTCGCTGCAACCTTTCGTGAAAGTTTTCTTGCAATATTTCATGAAATATTTCTAAAATCTTACAGAAACCTCGCTGCAATCTTTCATGAAAGGTTTCTTTCGAAATTTCATGAAATATTTATAAAATCTTGCAGAAACCTTGCTGCAACCTTTCATGAAAGGTTCCTTGCAATATTTTATAAAATGTTTTCTAAATTTTGCTGGAAACCTCTATGCAACCTTTTATAAAAGGTTTCTTGCAATATTTCATGAAATATTCATAAAATCTTTCAGAAATCTCGCTGCGACCTTTCATGAAAGGTTTCTTGCAATATTCTATGAAATGTTTTCTAAATCTTGCTGGAAACCTCGCTGAAACATGTCATGAAAGTTTTCTTGCAATATTTCATGAATTGTTTCTAAAATCTTGCAGAAACCTCGCTGCAACCTTTCATGAAAGGTTTCTTGCAATATTTCATGAAATGTTTCATAAAACCTTGCAGAAACCTCGCTGCAACCTTTCATGAAAGGTTCCTGGCAATATTGCTTGAATTATTTTCTGTAACCTTGTAGCAAGTTTGCAGCAATATCACACTGAAATGTTTCACGAAACCTCTTAGCAATGTTAAGACAAGATTGCTGCAATCTTGTGACAATATTTCAGCACAATATTTCAGTGAAAGTTTCACTGCAATATTTCATGCTGTGTGGGTATTCTATTAATGATTAAGAAGAATATCGCCTTTCAAAAAAATTCATATAGATTCTCTGATCCCAGTGTTGAAATATGTAAAATAAGACTTACCAATACTAATCCTATAGTTGACATAATAGAATATTACAGAGCTCCGGGTGTCCTTTCTCAACAAATTTATGTTTCAATATCTTCAATAATAGATGATAATACTCCTAGTCTTCTTATAGGTGATTTTAACGCGCACAATATAATATGGAATTGTTCAAAAACCGATATGAATGGCGAACGCCTATCAGAAGGTATAGATAAAAATAATTTATTCCTTCATAACCCAGATTCCTTAACGCACATAAATCCGGTTAATTGTATACATTAAAATATTGTTCTTATTTTCTCCACTCTAAATTTAGCAGACAAAATTAGTATGATAGTGGGAGAGGAAACTCTAGGCTCTGATCACTACCCTATCACTTGCATTGACATAGAAAAAAATTACTACAGGAAAAAATCGTTTAAAATTAAAACTAAAAGTACCAATTGGAAGTATTTCTATAAAATACTTAAATCAAGCTTCTCTCTCTTTTTAACAGACGAATATACATCGGCTCGGGCCGATATTAAATACGAAATGTTTACAGGAATAGCAAGTAATAGCCTCAAAGATAGCACACTAATAAGTAAATATAGTAAGAACTCTGATAAACATAAGAATCCGGTGGTGTGGTGGGATGAAGAATGTAGTAAAATACAAAGACTCGAAAAGGCTGCGTTTAAGAAGTGGAACTATAGTAAATCCATAAATGATCGGATTGCATATAATAAATTAAATTGTATTGCTGTAAAAACGTTTGCGAAAAAAAAGAAAGAGAAGTTCATTGAGTTCGCCGAATCCATAAATTTTAAAACAAATAAAACATATGTATGGAATACGTGTAGAGTACTTAAAAACAAATGGACCAAAGTTCAACCCATTAACGTGAAGAGCAACCTTCAAAACCAATCTAGTATCACTACCACTTTAAATAAAATTTGTCCTTCTTGGTGCGAAACGGACCCTGAATTTATGCTAATGTGTTATGTCGACCAAAATCAATTTTTTGATGCTCCTTTCGATTTCGCCGAATTCAATTCCGTTTTAGATAACAAGAAAAATAAATCAGCAGCTGGCCTTGACGGTTTAGATTATGAAGTAATAAAAAATCTACCCATCAATTACAAATTGATTTTGATCGACATTTACAATGAAATGTATCAACATAACTGTTACCCTAAAAGCTGACAAAGTTCGTATGTCATATTCATCGATAAACCTAATAATAAAGGTGTAAGACCCATTTTTTTCATGGCTAGTCTTGGTAAATTATTCGAGTCATTAATTAAAAATAGACTCTAATGGTACTGTGAATTTCATAATGTACTAAGTCTCAATCTGAGTTTAGAAAGGGTCGATCATGCGCTGACAACTTAGCAAATATTGTCATGAAAGTAGATAAAGCCTTTTCTAATAAAAAAGATATGTGAGCCCTATTCTTGGATGTAGACTCGGCTTACGATAACGTCCAAAGTGATATTCTTTCAGAGAAATTAGCTAATATAGGATGTTCAGAGTCTTTGATTAAGTTCATAAAATTTATTACTCACCAAAGAACCATTTTTACAGATTCTCTAAACAATGAATTTAGATTTAGTTTCAAAGATGTTCCTCAGGGCGGAGTTCTTAGCCCCCTATTGTACCTTATTCATGCTATGGGCGTTCCTAAGAGCGTAACAGTTTCTCAATTCGCGGACAACATAAATGCCTACTGTAGTTATGGTTCTTCACAAAAAACATAGGGTATCTTACAAAAAGTAGTTCAAACAATGAGCATGAATATTGAAAAAGTAGGACTCCAATTCAAGCATGAAAAGAGTAAAAAAAAATATCTTACCAGGGTCAACTGAAATATTATTAAATAACTTTGTAATTAAATCAAGTGCATCAACTCGATTTTTAGGAATTATTTTAGACTACAAATTATCTTTCGAAGCACATATCAATATGCTAATCCAAGAATGTGCATTCAGATCCAATATCTTAAAATTCTTGTGCAAGGTTAAGTGGGGGGCACATCCTTCCACCCTAATAATTTTGTATAAAAGCTTTGTCTGATCACTCATTGACTACGGTTATTTTATCTATCATCCTAAATTGAAAAGATTATCCAAGTCTTTAGAAAAAATGCAATATACTTGTATTAGAATAGCTATGGGATACCGTAGGTCAACACCGACTAATGTTATACTTGCTGAATCAAAATTATAGTCAATCTATGAACGGGCAAAGTTTCTTTGCTATTGTTATCTTTCAAAAATTCTGAGAAACTTAAGCTTTATGATCTATGACACTATTAAATCGTATAATAACAAGCGAAATCAACATAAATAAGCCTGACTTAAGATTAATCAACTCATGCGTTAATGATATGCTCAAACTAAATATCAAAGCAAAATTTGTAACTATATTATAAGATTCTTCAACCAATGTAATATATATGTATAAATGTAATTGATTTAAATAAACTGGAGCAGAAATAAGACTTAATAGAGTCTTCAAATGCTAATTTAAAAAAAAATTATTTTAAATATGTATAGTAAGTGAGGGACAGTAAGTTATAATTAAAAATGTATTAAAACATTGTATTATAACAATATATTACAACAATGTACTTAAATATTGTATTATATAGTACAATTATTTGTTGGAAACAAGAAATAATATTTGATATTGTTAAAGTGTGTATTTTGAAATATTGAAAATGATCATACAGTGAAAAAAATGAATGTAATTGAAACGTCGACAGTTATATAATAAGAAAAGCAGAAAAGAAGTTTATTTAACCCCTAAAGTTACTGATTGTGAGCGCCCAAGTATGTACGGCCCTGAAACCGTACGATACTGGAAGATGCGCGCGCAAACACCCAAAAAGACCAAAGTGGTTGAACAAGCAAGCGCGCGTATATACGTACACGCGCTTGCATGTGTAAGTACCGCTGAAAATATACGGCGACTCTCCCTCTCTTCTATTAAGATAGAAGAGTGGGAGAGAGACCTAAGAGAGCTGATGCATGCAGTGCGAGGAGCTCGTGACTCTCGTCACTCTTGGATCAGCTCTCTTGGTGTAAAGACACGCTTGCTCGTAGCACAAGTGGCGAATGGCCTGACGCGTGCTACAAGCAAGTATTTCTTCTTTAAGCATTAGATTATTAATAGTTTTTGCATTGTAAATTAATTTAATTAAATTATCAATAAAGAGCTCCTCCAAGATCAACCCGCATCCTATTAACCCGGTGTAAAGCCCCGAATATTAAGGCATTTGGTCCTTAATAATAACAACGGGCTTTTCACGTAACAAACCTAAATAGTACTAACAAATATATCTTAAAAGTCAGCTATAGCTAGGCAAGGCGTCCTAGCTATAAACGATTTTAACAGTAATAAAAGGAAATACAGGGTCCGCAATAGCTAGGCATGTCGCGCTAGCTATTTAACGATCCTTTAACGCGTTACAAGGAAAGAACCATCTAAATAAATAATAAATTAATCGGGAAATAGGGAGGAAGGTTACATTGGCGCCCACTGGCTCTCAACCGTTGTTGAGAAAACCCACGCGTAATTAGAGTCGCGTAATAATAACAATTAAATTATAAATTTAAAATTGAAAAAAGAAGTACATCTTATGATTCCTAATTTTCCAAATAGTCTGTTCCAAGGAACAGACTATAGTAGAATAGAATTTTTGGGAAATAGAATCCAAGATTTGATAAATACAAATAATCAAAGAAACGAAATAGTTCTTGATTGTTTAAAATCGATTGACGAAAGGCTGGAAAAAGTAGAAAATGAAATGATAAATATTAAAAATAACATACGTAAGCAGCATAGAGAAGTAAAAGGCGAGATTTTACAATTGAAAACTAATATATTTCTGATCACTAAAAAGGTGGAAAATTTAAAAATAAATTAATAAATTAAAAACATAAACAAAAATTAAAAATTCAAAAAAAAAAATCTATAAAAAATTCAAAAATTCTAAAAAAAAATATATAAAACTCAAAAAAAAAAAAGCGTAAAAACGCAAGAAAAATGGTATATAAAATACCATCAGTATAAAATATAAGAAAATAATTATATAAAAAAATTTCTTTTGTTCTAAATAAAAGCGAATAAAAGATTGACCAAAAATTTTACTTGATATTAATATTGAATAGAGTATTCGTAAATGATAATAATAAAAAGACTCGAAGGTCGCGAGGTAAAACAAGAAGATTGAGTGTTATAATGTACACATTAAATTTTTTCTTAAAATCTTTTGTTATAGCCGCGCAAACTCAAGTCTAAAGCGCGAATATTTTTAAAGAATGTCAAATAGCAAAGTTAAAAGGTCGATAGCTAAGAAATAGACAGAAGGAATTCTTAAGCATAGGTTCTCAACGCGAATGGGAACAATCATTGTAATAAAAGAATATACGCTCTTTAATAAAATAAAAACAAAATAATCATATTAAAAGATTAAAAGAGCCATAATAAAAAATAAGTGTAAACGAAATTAAAATTTTGAAATTTCATTTTTGATAAATTAAATTTATTAAAATTATAAATACCTTATTGAACAATTGATTTAAGTAAGGAAATAGTGAAATAAAAATAGATTAAATTTTAATTTCGGAAATATTAATAAATATTGTAATTGCGAATAAAAATAAAAATGGCGAAAAGAAGGTCAGAGATACTGATGCAAGAATTAGATAATCTTGATGGGACCATAGAGGAAGATGTTAACACAAAACAAAATGAATGGATGAAAGCTGTGTCATATGAGCTGACATTGTTGTTTAATAAACAACAAGAGTTGGATGACAAAATTACAGCTAGCCCAGACAAAGCTATAGTCTTTAACTTAGAAAAAACCGCAGATGCGGGAACAATAAATTTTAAAGAACAAATAAATGAATTATCAAACAAGATAAAAAACTTGTCAGATGATAATATTGTAATTAAAAACCTCTTAAACAAATATAAAAAAGAGAATGAAGACTTAGTCATTAAAAATGAATCCCTAAATGAAGAACTTAGTAAATTAAAAAAAACAATAAATGATGAAGCTATTAAAATGGTTCGTGATAATCTAACTCAAAAAATAGATGATACTGCTCAAGAGCAAGAAGAAAAAATTAATGAATTAAAAGAAAAATAAAAAAACAATGGGATTCGAACGCAAGGTTTCGAACCTTACAATAACAAGATAAAAATTCCTTTGCCAAAGTATGAAGGCACTGAGGTTGAAAGGCCTATGAAATTCCTAAATGAATTTGAAAAATATATTGCGTTGAAAAAATTAGAAAAGGAAGAAACTCTTGAACTTTTACACACGGTTCTGCAAAAAGATGCAAATGAGTGGTGGTACATCTATCAAGATGATGTACTGACCTATGAAGGTTTTAAAAATTTATTCCTTGATAGATATTGGAATGAAGATGTCCAAAGAACAACTCAAAGAAAAGTTGAGTTTGGACAATACTATGAGAATGGCAAATTAAGTCGTATGACTTATGCTACGCAAGTATATGGTTTCGCTAAAGAGTTAAATCTCCAATACTCTGATGAAGAATTAGCCGAAAAAATTAGCAAACATTTCAGCAGAAATGTTAGGCAAGCCATGCAATTCTCTCAAAAGAAAGATAAAAATACTTTATTTAAAATTTTGTCAGATTTCGACAATGATGATAAACTGCAGGAAAAAAGAGCAGTAAATAAAAATTATAGTCAACAAAAAATATTTAATAAAAACGAAAACACTAATAAAACGTATTATAATCATAGTAATAATGCAACAAATCAAAATAACTATAAACAAGATTATAAAAAACCTCAACAGAATCCCAGTATAAATTTAACTGTAATCGAGGAGAATAAAAATAAACAAAAAAATCAACAGCGTGAAAAATTAAAATCACCTGTAAATAAAAAACAATTGCAAAAAAGTAACAAGGAATTAGATGTCTTAAATATAGACATAAGCGACGAAAATAATGACAAAAATCAGGAAAACTGAATAAAGTTGCACCTGAAGTCAATAATACAAGGGGTAAGGTCGCAACTAATGGAAAATCCCCAAGACTAATATCTTCTATGCAAGAAAGCATAAAAGATGACTCAATTCATGATATTGACAAAAAAGAGTCAAAAGAAAATAATATCATATGTTGCCCAGAAATTAAAAAAAAATTAGAAAACATAGATGTCAAAGCTCTAATCGATTCAGGTAGCGAAGTTACTTGCATATCGGAGCAATTTTATTTTCAGAATTACGAGACATTTAAAAAATGCCCTTTATTGCCAATAACTGGGAAGTTTATAAAAACAGCCACAGGCACAAAAACTACAAGAATAAAGAGGCAGTTATTAATAAAAACAAAATTTAAAAATATAGAAATCAAACTAATCTACTTAATAATTCCGAAATCAGTCAAGGATGTTATCATCGGATATGATACTCAAAAGGCTTTGAGTATGATTATAAACACGATGCTAAAAGAAATATTAATAATAATTGATGGTAAAGATATAAATTTATCTTATACCGAAAAACAAAGAAACTCTTTAGCATACTCAGCTATGCAAATAACCGAAGTGTATGAAGGAGACAATGATCATAATTCATACGACTTCGCAATGGAAAACGAGAATCATCGAATTCTCAATTCCGAAAATTATTTTAATACTACTGAACTCACCAATGATGAGATTCAGGAAAAAATAAATGAATGTGATAATATCACGAACAAACAAAAAGAAGAATTAATATTATTAATAAAAAAGTATAGTAGAGTGTTTAGAAAGGCTCCAGGTCTGTTAAAGTCATATCAGCATGATATCAAACTGAAAGACGATCATCCATTTTATTCTAGACCTTATCCGATTCCTATAAATCATAGAGAAAAGGTACTAAGGGAAATAGAAAAAATGGAAGAACTAGGAATTATAAGGAGATCAAAAAGCCCTTATATAAATTCTATAGTTACAGTAATTAAAAAAGATGGCACTGTAAGGCTTTGTTTAGATGCTCGTAAATTAAATGAGAAAATAATTGATGATTACGAAGCTCCACCCTCAATAGAAGAAATTTTTCTCAGATGTAAAGAGAAAAATTTCATGTCGAGCTTAGATTTAACAAGCTCGTATTGGCAAATTGAATTAACAGAGCCAAGCAAAAAATATACGGCGTTTAAAATCGATAATAAAGTATATGAATTTAATGTAGCAGCTTTTGGCATAAAAACCAGCAGCGCTGCACTATTGAGAGGACTGGACTACGTAATAAAAGATATGCACATAAGGTCATCGACATTCGAAGAGCATATGGATCATTTAGAGCAATTATTTATTAAAGCAATTAAATATAATTTGACGTTTAATTTAAAAAAATCAAATTTCTTAAAGCAAAAAATTGAATTTCTTGGACACTTTATAACGTCAAAAGGAATAACACCAGATCCAGAAAAAATAAAATCAATAAAACATTTTAAAACACCAAGAAATTTTAAAGAATTACAAGCATTCTTGGGGTTTGTAAATTTTTACACGAAATTCGCGAAAGGTTATGCGAATGAAATATTGCCATTAATCGGCTTATTAAGAAAAAATGTACCCTACGAATGGGGGGCAAGACAGCAAAAAGCCTTTGAAAGTATAAAGGATCTTTTCACGGAAAATATCATTTTGAAATTCATAGATATGAAAAAACCTTTTATACTAACGACAGATGCAAGCGATTACGCAATAGCTGCAATCTTGTCACAATTAGATGAATATAATCACGAAAATATTGTCTGTTTCATTAGTAGAACATTAAAAGGTAGTGAATTAAATTATTTCACTACCGAAACAGAATTATTAGCTGTTGTATGGTCCTTACATAAGCTTGACACATATCTGAGAGGTGCCAAAGAAATAATCGTAAGAACTGACCATGAAGCTATTACATTTTTAAATAAATGTAAATTTAACAATTATAGATTGAGAAGATGGGCATTATCAATCCAAGATTTCAATATCAAACCAGAACATATAGCTGGAAAAATAAACGTTACTGCAGATTTTTTAAGCAGACAAACATCTGATAACGCAAAATACGACGAAAATGAAGTAGTAATTGCGAATATCAGAAATAAATTAAAAATAAGTAAACAATTAAGAAAATTGTTAAAAAGCTTTAAAAAAGCGCAAAATAATGATGCATATTGCATCAAAATAAGAAAAAAATTAAACGAATTAAAGAATGATAAAATAAAAAATCATTATAAATTCGAAAATGATCTTTTATACAAAATAGATGAATTAGGATTGAAAATAATAATACCTGAATTACTATTAACAGAATTAATAATAAAAATACACGATTTTTACGGGCACATTGGTCCCAAAAAAACGTATAAATTATTAATAGAAAGCTTCACAGCTCCTAAATTAAAAAAGCATGTACACAGAATTTTAAAATCATGCATTACTTTTAAAAAAACAAAATACTTGACAGTAAAATATAATGCAGAAATGCAACCAATCGTAGTAAACGAAAAAAATGAAATACTATCGATTGATTTCTATGGTCCATTGCCAACATCCATAGGAGGCGTTAAATATATTTTAACAACTGTAGATGTATTTTCTAAATACGTTGTAATGTATCCCATTAAAAAGGCAAATACATTAACAACAATTAGAAAAATATTTAACGATTATGTACCAAATTATGGTAAACCACAGTCAATAATGACAGACCATGGTACACAATTTACTTCTAAAAAATGGATGAAAAAGTTAAATGATGAAAACATTAAAACTATTTATTCATCAATTAGACACCCACAAAGCAATATTGTGGAAAGAATCCATCGTGAATTGGGCAGATTCTTTAGAACATATGTAAATGAATCACATAAATCATGGGCTTCATATATGAAAAAAATACAGAACATAATGAATGAAACTACCCATGAAACAACAGGGTTTACACCAATTGAATTGCACATGGGTATAAAACCAGCAAGAGTATGGGAAAAGTATTTTAAATTAAAAAATACAGACATCCCATACGAAAGGAAAATTTTTTATGCAAAGGAGAAAATGCACAAAAAAAATAAAAAATAGAGCAAAAATAAAAGACGCAAAAAATGAACATTATCAATTTAATACAAACGATAAAGTTTTATTAAAATCATTGAACGTCTCAAATGCAGAAGACGACAAAATCGCTAAATTTTTTGGAATATACGAAGGCCCGTATATAATAAAAAAGATTATAGCCCCTGACACATATCTATTAAATGATATGAAAGATGTAGAACGTGGAAAGTTCCATATAGAACACCTGAAACCGTTCTACGAGGCCAAAGATTAAAATAAATAAAAATAATAAATTCAATTTATTATAATATTAAAAAACAAAACGTGAAAAGTCCCATATAGAACATTTAAAAGAGTTCTAAAAGTATTTTAGCTAAAAAATTATTTTAAAAATAAGAAAAAATATTAAAAGCAAAGAAATGCAGAAAAGATAGAAAACTATCATATGCAAAACAGTTATAACGCAAAAATGTTTACAATGTAGTTTGCGTACTTACACTAAGAGTGTATTAAAGGTCAAAGACAATGACCAAAAACGTACTAAAGCAAACGAAATAAGTATACATATACACAAACACATAGAAAAACACTGAAAAAGAATTTAAACACTTAAAAGAAATTTTGACAGGGTGGTTCATTATTCATCGACACTCCATAGTAGCTACATCACCTAGTTTAAATTCAAAAAGTAAAAGTGTGATAAAAAGATTGTAATGGCAACGTGCTACAAAAATTCTAGTGCGCAAACCATGACGTACTTCAACGTAAAACACGTCAGTACATCGGTTACCGAAACAACTATAAAAAATGAATTACTTATTTGTGATTGGGACGGGGACCCAACGATGAGGAGTGGAAATTTGGGCAGGGTGATTTACCCAAGCACGTCCAAATTTATCCAGCCTCAACCAATGGATTTCGCAGATCCCGTGTATTATTATCACATCATCAACGACAAAATAAATAAAACGACAAACACACCACATAAAAAAATTGGGAAAAGAAAATGAAAAAAGAAACAAGGAAAAGGAAAATAAAAAACAAAAAAGAAGAAGAAGAAAGGTATATAAAAGATATAACAACAAAAACAGGACAAAGAATAAAAATTTATTACGCAGGATGGAAATTGATAGAACATAAAAGATTAGAAAAAGGAATAAGTACATGCAGAGATGATTTAGAAAAAGAAGAAGAAGAAATTAATGTGTGGTTGAAAGAAAAAGAAAGAAATAACAAGAAGCAAAAAAAAGTGTAAATATAAAATAGTATAGTTAAAGTTAAGGCGACTACGGAGGTTAGGCTAAATTTTTATTTCGTAGTTTACAAATTAAACTTTTATTTTGTAAAATTTTTTGGATTTATAAGTTTTCCACCATTCTATGGGTATCAAAGAATGGTGGAAAATTAAAAAATCTGAAAAATTTCATGTATTAAAAGTATGATTTGTAAACTAAGAAATGAAACCTAACCTAATTTCCGAGGTCGCCTTAAGTGTAAAAAATAAAAAACAATAAAAAGTATAGTTTAAACAAAATATAAAAAACAAAAAGATATTTAGTATTAAAAATAAAAAGCAGTGTTTAAGTTAATTCAAGACAAAACTACAAAAGTAATAAATAAAGAAAAATGCAAGTTTAGTTAAATGAAAAAATTAAATAAAAAAGAAAGAAGTGTAAGTTAACTTTGATGGACAAAGAAAATAAAAATATGTTTTTAAGTTAATTTGAAGATATCAAGAAAAAAGGTTTAGTTTTAGTTTGTGAAAAGAGGAAAAAACAATTAAAATAAACATTTTTTTTTAAGTGAGTTTCAAATAAAAGAAAAGTATTTTTTGCTTAATTTAATTACAAAAATAAAGAATAAATTTTCAAGTTAACTTCATTAAAAAGAAAAAATTTTTAAAATTAAGTTTTTTAGTTTATAGTGGTTCTCTTGGTAAAAAATACAAAAAATTAAATAGGTAAAGATAAGCATTTTTATTAATTTGATAGTTAAAAACCAATAAGGAAACGTTTGTAAGCTTGATTGATTTTTGTTTTGATGTTTTGAATTGGTAAAAAGTTTTGATTTGGTAAAAAGAAAAATTTAAGTTAATAGTATTAAGTATTATGTAAAATTTTAGTTGTTTTGGTTGATCATATAGAGTGAAAATTTAGCTTTGTTTCAAATCTTAGATAAAAACATGTATATGATTATAAAAAAAAAATAAAAGAAATGCGTTTTTTGATTTTATTGAACTGTAATTTGATGCAGAAAAATAGAATTTGTTATTCTTATTATGCGAAAGAAATCTATTTTATTTTGGGGGGCAATCCTCTACACCTAGGGTAATATTAAGTGCGTAATTGGGTGTTTGTGCGCGCATCTTCATAAGTCGCGTTATTAAAAATAAAATAGATTTTTTCTTTGAACTTAATCAATTAAAAAGCAAAATCCATTTTAATTTGAGGGTCAATGTGAGCGCCCGAGTATGTACGGCCCTGAAACCGTACGATACTGGAAGATGCGCGCGCAAACACCCAAAAAGACCAAAGTGGTTGAACAAGCAAGCGCGCGTATATACGTACACGCGCTTGCATGTGTAAGTACCGCTGAAAATATACGGCGACTCTCCCTCTCTTCTATTAAGATAGAAGAGTGGGAGAGAGACCTAAGAGAGCTGATGCATGCAGTGCGAGGAGCTCGTGACTCTCGTCACTCTTGGATCAGCTCTCTTGGTGTAAAGACACGCTTGCTCATAGCACAAGTGGCGAATGGCCTGACGCGTGCTACAAGCAAGTATTTCTTCTTTAAGCATTAGATTATTAATAGTTTTTGCATTGTAAATTAATTTAATTAAATTATCAATAAAGAGCTCCTCCAAGATAAACCCGCATCCTATTAACCCGGTGTAAAGCCCCGAATATTAAGGCATTTGGTCTTTAATAATAACGGGCTTTTCACGTAACAAACCTAAATAGTACTAACAAATATATCTTAAAAGTCAGTTATAGCTAGGCAAGGCGTCCTAGCTATAAACGACTTTAACAATAATAAAAGGAAATACAGGGTCCGCAATAGCTAGGCATTGCGCGCTAGCTATTTAACGATCCTTTAACGCGTTACAAGGAAAGAACCATCTAAATAAATAATAAATTAATCGGGAAATAGGGAGGAAGGTTACATGATACAAGTACACGATCATTATATTCTACATATTAATAATATATTTAATTCTCAACCTTAAAACGTGAAGATTCATATAAACATTCGAATAAAATTAATATGAATAATAACTAGAATCAACTATATAATAACAAAAACTACATTTATGAAAATGATTCATTTTTTACAATAGAACTAAATGTGTAATAATATTTAAATTATTAACAGTACAATTATTTTAAAAATGATTTCTATTAATCTTATTTATTATGCAATACTATACATTTCAATAGTTACTTACAGTGCAATCAAAATAAGATGTACATCATCTATTAATAAAAACGAACAAATTCTTCAAACAATAAAATTTATCTATATATAGTCCATAAGTAGCCCAATAAAATATAAACGTTATACGAATGATAAATATTGTAAGAAATACAACAACCAAAAAAGTATCAATGAACAAATCGATTTTATGGATCAATTTTATAGAACCGGTAAACTAAGTATGTTATGGAGATATATTATCAAAGACAAAGAAGTGACAGAAATAAGAACGTGAACACATGTTGAGGAATCAGGCTGTGTCTCCAATAAGGTTCCAGCGTACCGTTTCCAAGTTCGTTCTAGAATAGTACACAAACCAATGAACCTAGACCCGAATGAATAGTCGTGTCCTGAGTATTAAGCATGACTTAAAACTTGAGTATCAGCTGTTACTAAATATCATTACTAAATATGTTACATAAAGAAGTTATCACAGTCAGTCATGAAACAAGATCACACAAATAAGATACTCTTTGGTAAAGATGTGAATCTATTGAAGTAACAGTTGATACTCAAGTAACGATACTTAAGTTTCGAGACACGACTATAAATTCAGGCCCTATTAACTCTATTTTTTAGTAGTACTAACTACACTTGTAAAGTAATGTACTTTATTCTTGAAGTTTTTGGCAAGTTTAATTAAAGCTTTAATTTGAACGGTTGGCACTTGTGAAAAATATTATAGACTAAAAACTAACAAAACTGTCTTAATTAATTAGGTGTGTGTGTTGGAATAAGTTTCGAAATTACGCAAAAAATTGTTCGGGTGCTCTCAAATTCTTAAAATCATATTATAATAACTATTGAAACAAATACACACACCTTTAATTAGGACAGTTCAATAATTTTTTTGAATGCAATCGAATAAACTCTAATTATAAATTATATAATTTTGGGGTGTTGACGTCCAGAAATTTATATATAATAGGTTCATCCGTTTATTTACTTGAAATTCGAAACGAGCTCAAAAACAGCACGTTCGAACACTATTGGCGACATAGTCTAAGCAAAGTTGTACCTCCCACACAGCATGAAAGAATTTTGAAATAATTTCATGAAATATTACAAGTAATAATACGTTGAAAGCATTTAAAAAGAACTTAAAAAGATAACTATATTCTTTTAAAAAGAATTTATGAAATAATACACAGGAAGATTACCAAGTCTTTACAAAAATAATACTAAAAAGGAAATAAAAGTTAAGACATGAAATATTACACAAATCCTTACTGAAAGGACTTTGAAAGGACTTCTTGAAAGGAAACCAGAAAGAACTCAGAAATTTTCCAACAATTCGAGTCATAAAATGATTTAGAAAGATTTTCGGAATGATCTAAGGTATTCTTTCACCAAATCGTTTCAAGATTCATTCAAAAAGCTTTCATGAAATAATTCATGCAATATTTTGGTAAAGTCTCAAGAAATCATACATGAAATAATTTTGAAATATTTTTGAAATATTTTATGAAATAAATTATGATGAGATTAAAAGTTATGACATGAATCCTTACTAAAAAGACTTTGAAAAGACTTCTTGAAAGGAAACAAGAAAGAACTCAGAACTATTTCGAAGATTCCAGTCGTAAAATAATTCAGAAAGATTTTCGAAATAATCTAAATTATTCTTTCACCGAATAATTTCAATATTCTTCCAAAAAGCTTTAACGTAATAATTTCATGTAAGATTTTCGTAAAATCTCACGAATCCTTACATGAAATGATTTAAAAATCTTTTTAAAATAATTTTCATGAAAGAACTTATTATGACGATAAAAGTTATTACATGAATCCTTACTGAAAGTACTTTGAAAAGACTTCTTGAAAGAAAACAAGAAAGAACTCAGAAATATTATGAAGGTTCTAATCACAAAATAATTTAGAAAGATTTTCGGAATGATCTAAGGTATTCTTTCACCGAATCATTTCAAGATTCTTTCAAAAAGCATTCATGTAATAATTCATGCAACATTTTGGTAAAGTCTTAAGAAATCATACATGAAATAATTTAGAAATATTTTTGAAATAATTCATTAAAGAACTTATCATGACGATAAAAGTTATTACATGAATCCTTGCTGAAAGGACTTTGAAAAGACTTCTTGAAAGGAAACCAGAAAGAACTTAGAACTCTTTCAAAGGTTCCAGTCGTAAAATAATTCAGAAAGATTTTCGGAATGATCTAAGGTATTCTTTCACCAAATCGTTTCAAGATTCATTCAAAAAGCATTCATGTAATAATTCATGCAACATTTTGGTAAAGTCTTAAGAAATCATACATGAAATAATTTAGAAATATTTTTGAAATAATTCATTAAAGAACTTATCATGACGATAAAAGTTATTACATGAATCCTTGCTGAAAGTACTTTGAAAAAACTTCTTGAAAGGAAAAAAGAAAGAACTCAGAACTCTTTCAAAGTTTCCAGTCGTAAAATAATTCAGAAAGATTTTCGGAATAATTTAAGTTATTCCTTCACCAAATAATTTCAATATTCTTCCGAAAAGCTTTAACGTAATAATTTCATGTAAGATTTTCGTAAAATCTCACGAATCCTTACATGAAATAATTTAGAAATCTTTTTGAAATAATTCATGAAAGAACTTATCATGACGATAAAAGTTATTACATGAATCCTTACTGAAAGTACTTTAAAAAACTTCTTGAAAGGAAACAAGAAAGAATTGAGAAATCTTACGAAGGTTCTAATCATAAAATAATTTAGAAAGATTTTCGGAATGATCCAAGGTATTCTTTCACCGAATCATTTCAAGATTCATTCAAAAAACTTTCATGAAATAATTTATGCAATATTTTGGTAAAGTCTTAGGAAATCATACATGAAATAATTTGCAAATCTTTTTGAAATATTTTATGAAATAACTTATAATGAAAATAAAAATTATTACATGAATCCTTACTGAAAGGACTTTGAGAAGTCTACTTGAAAGGAAACAAGAAACAACTCAGATATCTTCTAACGATTAAAATCAGAAAATAATTTAGAAAGATTTTTGGGATGATCTAAGGTATTTTTTCACCAAATCATTTCAAGATTCTTTTAAAAAGCATTCATGTAATAATTCATGCAATGTTATGGTAATGTCGCACGAAATCTTACATGAAATAATTTTGAAATCTTTTTGAAACATTTCATGAAATAACTTATGATGAGAATAAAAGTTATTACATAAATCCCCACTGAAAGGACTTTGAAAAGACTTCTTGAAAGGAAAAAAGAAAGAACTCAGATCTTTTTCGAAGGTTCCAGTCGTAAAATAATTCAGAAAGATTTTCGGAATAATTTAAGTTATTCTTTCACCAAATAATTTCAATATTCTTCCGAAAAGCTTTAGCGTAATAATTTCATGTAAGATTTTCGTAAAATCTCACGAATCCTTACATGAAATGATTTAAAAATCTTTTTAAAATAATTTTCATGAAAGAACTTATTATGACGATAAAAGTTATTACATGAATCCTTACTGAAAGTACTTTGAAAAGACTTCTTGAAAGAAAACAAGAAAGAACTCAGAAATATTATGAAGGTTCTAATCACAAAATAATTTAGAAAGATTTTCGGAATGATCTAAGGTATTCTTTCACCGAATCATTTCAAGATTCTTTCAAAAAGCATTCATGTAATAATTCATGCAACATTTTGGTAAAGTCTTAAGAAATCATACATGAAATAATTTGCAAATCTTTTTGAAATATTTTATGAAATAACTTATAATGAAAATAAAAATTATTACATGAATCCTTACTGAAAGGACTTTGAGAAGTCTACTTGAAAGGAAACAAGAAACAACTCAGATATCTTCTAACGATTAAAATCAGAAAATAATTTAGAAAGATTTTTGGGATGATCTAAGGTATTTTTTCACCAAATCATTTCAAGATTCTTTTAAAAAGCATTCATGTAATAATTCATGCAATGTTATGGTAATGTCGCACGAAATCTTACATGAAATAATTTTGAAATCTTTTTGAAACATTTCATGAAATAACTTATGATGAGAATAAAAGTTATTACATAAATCCCCACTGAAAGGACTTTGAAAAGACTTCTTGAAAGGAAAAAAGAAAGAACTCAGATCTTTTTCGAAGGTTCCAGTCGTAAAATAATTCAGAAAGATTTTCGGAATAATTTAAGTTATTCTTTCACCAAATAATTTCAAGATTCTTTTAAAAAGCATTCATGTAATTCATGCAATGTTTTGGTAATGTCGCACGAAATCTCATATGAAATAATTTTGAAATCTTTTTGAAACATTTCATGAAATAACTTATGATGAGAATAAAAGTTATTACATAAATCCTTACTGAAAGGACTTTGAAAAGACTTCTTGAAAGGTAACAAGAAAGAACTTAGAACTCTTTCAAAGGTTCCAGTCGTAAAATAATTCAGAAAGATTTTCGGAATGATCTAAGGTATTCTTTCACCGAATCATTTCGAGATTCTTTCAAAAAGCATTCATGTAATAATTCATGCAATATTTTGGTAAAGTGTTAAGAAATCATACATGAAATAATTTTGAAATCTTTTTGAAATAATTTATGAAAGAACTTATCATGACGAGAATAAAAGTTATTACATGAATCCTTACTGAATGGACTTTGAAAGGACTTTCTGAAAGAAAACGTGAAATATAACAGAATCATTTAGAAATATTTTTGGGATTAGTTTATAATTTATCCGCTTGATGGCGGTACCTCTTACTCTCGCAAGCGTTAAGAGTGCTTTCCGTTTCATATATAAGGAAAATAAGAATCTAAAAAGGAAACTATAAATTGTTATGCGTGCGATAGCTGTGTTATGATAACTTCGATTTTAACCGGCTGTGAAACTATTCGTAACCTTATAAATAATTATATCATCATATTCGTTATATATATATATATATATATATATATATATATATACATACATATATATATATATGTGTGTGTGTGTATATATGTATTAATTCTAAATTGATTCTTAAATAATACAGGAAAGAATAAAGTTTCTACAGCTTTACACGTCTCTCAACTAAAGATATATGAAAAGATTAATGCATTATTACTAAAAGAATTCATGGATCCTTACGGAATTCTTTTACTGAAAGGATTCTGTAATGATTCTATGTTCGGGGTATATTCCTTTTAGAAATAATACAATGAAATATTTTAAAAATATTTCATATCATTCTTACAGAATCCTTTCAATGGAAGATGTATGAAAAGATTTACGAATTATTACCAAAAGAATTCATGGATCTTTACAGAATTCATTCATTGAAAGGATTCTGTAATAATTCTATGTCCGGGGTATATTCCTTTTAGAAATAATACAATGAAATATTTTAAAAATATTTCTTATCATTCTTATAGAATCCTTTCAATGGAAGATGTATGAAAATATTTACGAATTATTACCAAAAGAATTCATGGATCCTTACAGAATTCTTTTGTTGAAAGGATTTTGAAATGTCTTGTGAATTCTTTATAAAATATTTTTTTGTATTATTTTTAAAAGAATAATGCCTTGGACATAGAATTATTTCAGAATCCTTCCAGTGATATATTTCTGAAAGTTTGTAGTCCTTTCATGAATCCTTTCAGAATCCTTTCAAAGTTCTTACATGCTGTATAGGCTATAATATATTTATGGCAATGGTTCCCCTGGTGAAAAAAATCAGGTGACAAGTCACCTGATTTATCAGGTGATTTATCATGCCAAAATATCATGTATCAATTTTGTTGCTTTTTACACGTTTTAAACCATGCTTAGCCAATTTAGAACAATTTTTGAAAAATTTTGAAATTTTTAAACTTAGAAATTATTTGTGATTTAATCAAAATTTTTTCAAAGACCAAATTATCTAAAAAATTTTTAAAGTTCAAAATTTTCCAAAATTTTCAAAAATTGTTTTGAATTGACTAAGCATGGTTTGAAACGTGTGAAAACCAAAAAAATTGTTACATGATGTTTTGGCTTGATAAATCACCTGATAAATTAGGTGATTTATCACCTGATTTTTTTTAATAGGGTCCATAACGCCGGAATGATCAAAAGTTAGTGAAGAGTATAGTTATAATTATATGTTTGTCCAATGAAAGAATTAAGAATGTAGAAAAATTTCTGTAAAATTGAGATATAATTAATTTTAGCTTACTAGTAAAAAAATCTGGAAAATAGTCCCAGGAATGGGATTTTTGCGTTTTTTGACCCCTTCCATCACTTTTAAAAATCTTAAAAATATTCATCCTTACAATGAAGTTATTTTTTTTCATAACCTATATTTTAGTTGGTAAAAAAATAAAAATAAATCAATTTTAGTTTGCTGGTAACGAAATCGAAGACCGTGAATTTAAAAAATCATCTCGAAAATCGGATTTTTACGTTTTTGGACACTTTTTACCACTTTTACAAATCTTAAAATATTCTTATCTACGATCAAGTGGTTTTATTCGAAATGATCTATATTTTAGGTGTTGAGAGAATAAAATAATTTCAATTTTAGTATGCTAGTAACGAAATCTGTGATCGAAACTGCGGAAAATGGTCTTAAAAATCAGATATTTGTGTTTTGGGACCCATTTTACTACATTCAAAGATACGAAAAACATTCATGATTGCAATAAAGTGATTTTTCTTGACATAATCTATATTTTATATGATAAAAGGATTAGAATAAATCAATTCTAGTTTGCTGGTCATAAAATCTGAGACCAAAAATGAGAAAAATTGTTTAAAAAATAAATTTTTGCATTTTTGGACCCCTTTTACCACGTTTAAAAATACGAATGTTACGTCACAAACGTATCGTTTTTATTAACATTAGTAAATCAAATTCCTCAGTCACATTATTTCATTATTAAGCGAAATTAAGTAGATCATAAGAAAAGAAGCGAAACGTATGTTTCGAAATTTCAAAATGAATTTTACAAATCCTAAAAACATTATGAAACATATTATCAAAATTTAAGAAAATTTATGAATAAAAATTGATGAAAAAGACAATAAATCTCATAAACAAATATGAGTATAATAACCAAATGTAACAAATGATATTAGGAACATTACCCCGGGTGTCTTATTGGTAATACGTTTACACTTCCCCTCAAGTTCTATATTTCAAAGCAATTGCTATTACTAAATATACATCTATCAATTATTAAAATATATATACGCGCATAAAAATCAATTGTATCAAAAGTGTTAAAAGATATCAATAAACCTCGAGGATCTATTTACATATTGTGCCTATTCGTTTGTCTGCTCATGCCTAGCACCAATCTACTGAGAAATACTACAAGGTAAGAATATATAATTATTTAATAAACTCTTTATTTCAAGAATCAAGTTTATCCTTTAATGATATTCAATTGTGAGAGCGATTTCGTTCAAATAAATATTGGTGGAGTTTTTCCACCACTAGATTCATACTTTTTTATCTTTATGACATACATTTTATAAATAAATTCAATATTTCAAATGAACATAATTTATATATATTCTATGCAATTAATTAATATGATTAAATAACATATACACTTTTATTTATCCACTTTTATTTAGTCCTGGTGCAAGCCAGGACTTAACATTTTGGTTCCGGTACAAATTGTTTTAATTGAGAAATCGTATTGAAAATATTGAAGGATAAACAAAGGAAATTCAGAATTCTTTACGTATATATATATATATATATATATATAAAGTGCATAAAATATATTCAAAGGGCTTATAATACAGTGTTCAAAAGTGTGTTAATTAACCGCCAAGTGCGACAAATAAAATATTATATATTAAAGGCACAAATCAAATAAATATACATAAAATTAAACGCGAAGTGCATTATTAAAAGCGAATAGCGTCATTGAAAATAAAAATATTATACGCGAAGTGTATTATCAAATACGAATAGCGTCATCAAAAATAAAAATATCAAACGCGAAGTGTATTTTCAAATACGAATAGTGTCATTAAAAATAAAATATTAAACGCGAAGTGTATTATCAAATACGAATAGTGTTATTAAAAATAAATTATTAAACACGAAGTGTCCCGCGTAAAAAAAAATTCCTTTGGCAAAAGTTTGGCTAAAGTTCAAGTTTCGCTCAACTGCATCTAAATTTGGCCCATGAGACTATCCTAAACTTGATATTCTCAATTTTTATGATTGTCAAAATTTTGGAAAAGTTTAGAAACACATTGATCAAAGTTAGAAGAAAGTTCATTTCCGTTGAGACAAGTGAGGAGAAAGTTTGGGAACAAATTAAAAGACTAGATTTTTCAGGGCAAGTTTAGTCAAAGTTAGAGGAAAGTTTATTAGAACATTTATCAAAGTTTTAAAAAGTTTATTTTGGTTTGGACAAATGCAAAGAAAGTTTGGGAAAAAATTAAGACTAAATTATTCAGGGCAAGTTTAGCAAAGATTTAGGAAAAGTTTAGTAGAACATTGATCAAATTAAAAAAAAATTTATTTCAGATAAAACAAGTGCGAGAAAAGTTTCGAAAAAAATTAAGAGATTAGATTTTTCAAGGAAAGTTTGGCAAAAGTTCAGGAAAAGTTTAGTTAAACGTATATCAAAATTAGAAGAAGTTTATTTCTTTTCAGACAAGTGCGGAGAAAGTTTTAGAAAAAATTAAGAGAATAGATTTTTTAGAGCAAGTTAACTTAAAGTTTGGGGAAAGTTCGTTGGAACATTGATCAACGTTTGCTAAAGTTTAAGATAAGTTGTTTAAACTTTAGTCAAAACGTCTTTTAGCAGAAAATGAAAAAACGTTTGCATATTAATTTATTAAAATTAAAAATAAAATTTTTTATAAACGTTTCGTATGTTAATTTAGCAATAACTTGAAAAAAGAAAGATTTTTATTAAAATGAAATCACATGAAATTTCTTATTTAAAGAATTTTAAAAAGTTTTTATGCTGATATAATAAAGTAGAAAAAAGCTGATACAAACTTACATAAAATTTAGCAATGGTTTAGCAAAAGTTCTTAACAACTTTAGATAGAGTCAAAATCTGGTCTTTTAAATTATAATTGTTTGGAAAGATAATTTTTTATTGCCTAATTTTATATAAATTTCCTCAAAATATCATCCTTTTAAACGTAATAAAAATTAATATCTTTTTGTTTTCTGCAAAATAAAAATAT
Organism: Anastatus disparis; assembly: GCA_017163975.1. NCBI lineage: Eukaryota > Metazoa > Arthropoda > Insecta > Hymenoptera > Eupelmidae > Anastatus > Anastatus disparis. The sequence continues at coordinate 994,849 of JAFFSR010000407.1, forward strand.
CGTACGAGCTCATTTTGGCTCAATTGCTTTCTCATAAATAAAGCATTGTATTTTTATTTATTTTATTTTAACGAAAATTTTTTAATAATAAATTATATTAATGAATTAAAAAATAAAACTTTATTTTTAATAATTTTTGCAACATTTCAATAAAATTTATTTCTACTTTATATTTCTATATTTGTTAATTGCAATAAGTACTTACCATATAATTATGTTAAAATCAGTTTTCTAAACTGTATGCATATATGCGTAAGCAATAATAAATAAGTCGAAATAGATGTAATGAAAACTCTGCTTACCAAAAAATGATTGTAATATCCAAAATTTTAATTGTGTCTACATTTATTAACATATTTTTTATGACAATTTTTTTAAATTCAAGAAAACCAAACCAGCACAATTTTTCTTCTATAAACATGAATTTATCATTAATAAATTTAAAATATACAATCTCACAACTATAGCGTACGAATTCTGTAATAAGATTGAAAAGAAAACAAGTACTATAATGGAAAATATTTTTTTTCATTTATATTTATATACGACACTACATTTTTATAATTTATTCTATTTCATGATGGTTCGTAGGAAGAATTAAATACAATCTTTCATCTATTTTTGAATAATAACAAACATTGTCAACGTCTTTAGCCAGAATAGCTTCAAAATTATTTTCTATTTTTTGACATAATAACATTTTTGGCAAATATCTATCAGTTATAGAGCAAAGAAAAACTGGTTCCACCATGCATCTGGTTACAATTATATATGTTTTACAATTATTGTCGCATCGATTACATAATTCATTTCGTGTTTCACATTTACAATTACATACGGTAACAAAATTATTTATTACACCAAAATGCACTACATCATCCACCCAGTATTTAATCCATGAAGAATTAGTTTTTTTTTTATTTGCGTACCATTCCGTTTCTAAATACATTCCATTTATTAATATTCTTTTAAAACGTAAGGATAATTTCGTATAGTGTTTAGTAAAAAATCTGGTAGATTATCAATTCTCGTGTAAACTCCTACAGCAAAAATATGGTCACTTAAATATTTGGTTTTATAGCGTTTTGTACCCAAAAATTCTACTTTTTTACAGAATTCAAAAGCCTGTGTTTCAGGTCTTAATATATATTTTTTAATCGTAGCTAATGATAAAAATGTTGAAACAGAAGAATAAATTTGTAATTCTGCATATCTCGAACCATGAACATACATTTTTAGAATTCCATTTAAATTTTCAAATGGGAAGCAAGACATTGTCCAAAGAGGACCAAATTTTCTGACATCATCAGCTAAATGAAGCAATAAGTGTAAATTGCACGTTCGATTTTTTTTCCCATATAAAATTTCATAACGTCTTACATATTCTGTCAACACACGTTTTGCATCAATCATCATATTTTCTGAAACACTTGAAAGATTCAACAAAGTAAATGTATACACCAGCATCAGGTGATGTTCAAAGTATTGCTCATCCATAATATTTTTTTAAACCATAGGACCATATACAAAAAAAAACAATTTTAACTCGGATGCTTTCCAATAAGAGTATTCATCAACTTTTCTAGGTATTCTAGCAATAAATGAAGGCAGTGTTAATCCTTTAATTTTTGCATTTATCACATTTGTAAAAGCAAATAAAGATGCAGCATGGCTTCGATTTTCCGCATCAAACCAAAAAGACATTAATTTTTTCATAGCACCTTGAAAAATGCAGTGCATGCTGTCAATAGCTGTTGATTCTATGAAATTTGGCACGATTATTTTAAGAGCTGTAGGTCCTTTAACTCCAAATTCATCTTTTTTTTGCTTTAACGCTTTTTCTGCGAATGCATTTGTTTCCTCAGTCGTCCTTAACTCAAATTGTTCAATAAATGGATATGATTGAATATTTTCCACTCTTTCTGTTTGTATATTACAATTCGGACATCCATAAACTGCATTATATTGCTTAATATTAAGGAACAATGCTTTTGCACACAAATCGCACTTTCCAGTAATGATTAAACCTCGCACACGCAATGGGTTATTGTCATTAGGGATCTTAAAATTTACTCCATGATACAGTTTTCTCAATTCTTCTTGAAATGCATTCAAGAATAAATTGGGTGATGGTTTACGTGGACCAAACCATAAGCCTGCTAGAATTATCCCTACTGAAAAAAACCAAGTGATTAATCACTTGATTAATCACATGATTTTTCACTTAATTAATCACATGATTTTTCACCTGATAAATCACCTGATTTTATGACATGATTTTATAGGTGATTAATCACGTGAAAAATCATGTGATTAATCATATGAAAAATCATGTGCGAAAAATCATGTGATTAATCAAGTGAAAAATCATGTGATTAATCATATGAAAAATCATGTGATTAATCAAGTGAAATATCAAGTGATTAGTCAGATGAAAAATCAGGAGATGAATGAAATAGAAAATCAAGTGTCTAATTAGGTGATTAATCACTTAATTAATCATGTGTTTACACAGTTAATAAACTAATTATTCATGTCATTAATCGAGTAACCTACCTACATTTTTTTTGTGTTGCTGAAAATATTTGTAATGTAATAATTTTATTTTTCAACTTTATTTGATGTCGCTGTATTTATGATATCATTGCGATGATAATTAACGATGAAGGTCGTTAATTATCATCGCAATGATATCATAAATACAGCGACATCAAATAAAGTTGAAAAATAAAATTATTACATTACAAATATTTTCAGCAACACAAAAAAATGTAGGTAGGTTACCCGATTAATTACATGACTAATTAGTTTATTAATTGTGTAATCACATGATTAATTAAGTGATTAATCACCTAATTAGACACTTGATTTTCTATTTCATTCATCTCCTGATTTTTCATCTGACTAATCAATTGATATTTCACTTGATTTTTCACTTGGTTTTTCACTTGATTAATCACATGATTTTTCACTTGATTAATCACATGATTTTTCACTTGATTAATCACATGATTTTTCATATGATTAATCACATGATTTTTCACACATGATTTTTCATATGATTAATTACATGATTTTTCACGTGATTAATCACCTATAAAATCATGTCATAAAATCAGGTGATTTATCAGGTGAAAAATTATGTGATTAATCAAGTGAATAATCATGTGATTAATCAAGTGATTAATCACTTGGTTTTTTTCAGTAGGGATATTCTCCTTCTTTAACCGTAATTTATATGGTAATTCATTGACCATTAAGTATAATGGTCAAATACTTATTTTTGACGATTTAAATAATGGTACACCATCCGAATTTCACGTAAAAGTTATATTATTAATGTTGTTTAAAAATTTTCGGGGCAGCGATTTGTAAACAGAGCCATCATATATATCTTCGTAGTTAGATTCATTTTGTTTATTACGTGTATTACGATAATTTAAATTTTCTCTAAAATCTTGTCTCTTATAAAAAGAGCTTAACTGTTTTAAAATTGAAATTTCTAAAAAATAAGTAATATCTTTGCCATTACATTTTTCACAAAATCGTTCTTCCGATTCTGAGAGACATGCATTACAATAATAATGACGAATTAAGGGAGTATTCATATTTGCGAAAAATTTTTTTAGCCTATACAGAGTCTTTACGCAACTATTTGGTTGAATGCAATGTAATGATATTAAAGATAGAATATTTGTTAAAAGTACTCCTGTTATTTTGAAGCGTAAGGCAAGCGTAAATATAGACAAAATACTTTCACCAATCGTTATCGGTGCTCCTGGATAAATGGGATCATTAGCATTGTCCATTATTTCGTCATCTTCATTATCTTCTTCATCAGATTCTTCACTTTCGATTGATCCATCATCCGTTGAACTATGATAATCGTCAAGACTTTCGTTGTCACATAAACTCTCATCTTCTTGTTCATCAATGGAATCTGATAGAAATAATACAATACAATAAAATAGTATATTTTTCACCTAGGGAAAAAAAGTAAAAAAATGTCCTAAATCGTATGTAAATTGTCATCCGAGCTGAAGGCAAGGGGGCAAACGTAAAATTTAAGGCATTCTTTTTTTCCTAAAATACGATTTTTTTCAACATTGATCGAAAATACCATTTTTTCGGATATCTATCAAAAAGTATTTTCGAGCCAGGTGTTGAAACAAATATATATCCTATAAGCACGAAAGGCAAAAAGTACTCTTGAAGAAGTCTTTATATATTCTTTAATGTCCGCAGACGTTAAAGAATTCAAGAAGAATTCTTTAAAAACACTTTTACATCTGGTACTTATTGGGATACTTTATTATGAGTAGTAACAGACATATTTACAAAGATATCAAGCGATAATAAGTAGTAATAGACGTTTTTGAAATTTATGAAATTCAAATTAATTTGAAAAGATGTAAAATTTGATGAAATTAATTATATATTACATAACATACAAAAAATTATACTATTTCTGATCAAATTTCAATATATTTCAATTTCTGTCAATTTTTTCTACCTCTTTAAAATCTTTGTTTTTAAGTTGAAAAATTATTTTTTAAGTAGATTTCTTGTTAGAATTAATAAATAAAATATACTTTGAAACTTATTGTTAAGGTAGCATGAGCGGGCTAAGATCGTAGATAATGTAGAATGCGACTTTTTCATTTCTAACCTTAGATCTGTTAACATTATTTTATTTATTTTATTAAAATAGGTTCTTCTCGCATTCTATCCAACCTTAACCGTGCAATATTGACAGAACACAAAAACTCATGAAATTAATCTTAAATGAAGTTTACGGCTCGAGCCGAAAGCGAAGGTTGTATTTAATTTCATAAAAAAGTCTTTTCATACTAGTTGTGAATCGTATTTTTTGCTATGAGAGCCAAGAAAGAGCAACGGAATTGCGATTTTGAGATTAAAATGGCAAAAATTTTGTTTTATCCTCTTAAATTATAAAGTTTTCTAAATATTAAAAACAAAATTTTAAAAAGCTTTCTCATAATATTTAAAATGTCTATTAAAAATATTATAAATTGGTCTTATTAAAACACTAATAGTTTATGGAAGCAAAAACACATTGCTAATTAATTTAATTCAATATTTAATCATGAATTAAAACTAGTCAAAAATAAAAAAAATCATCCAACATGTTCATTTACTTTGCTATAAACTTTACATTCATAGAATTGATCATAATGATGATCTAATTTTTTAAGAAATAACAGTTTTTATTATAAAATAAAGATAATCAAATAGTGATTTAAAAAAATATTATTATTTCTATAAACGTTTTTCTTTTACGAGCTATCTCTGAACAGTATTGCTGTTACTGTATTTATGAATATATAATAAAGACAAACCAATAATTTTAAACAATTATTCTTTGTGTTAGTAAATTTCTGACAACAAATTTTCGTATACAAATTTTATAACGATTTATAATTATAATTTATTTCGAGTAACGTTAAAATTTAACCAAAAGCAAAGCTTTGTCTAGTTAATGTGAGTATTACATATATGTAGAATGAATAACGTAAAACTATAATTTTAATGATTGAAAAGCATAAAAGGTTGAATAAAAATGTATTAATAAACATAATTTTACCCTTTATAAGAAAAGAAATTGGACTTAATGTTTTAAATATTTAATATTAATTAAATTTAATATTTTCAATGAATTTGTATTACCTGAGTAGATACTGTTATCACGTTCATAGTCATCTATGACGCTATTAACCTGGGAACTAGCATTATTTTCGTATTCTCGTTCTAACAAAAAATTAATAAACAAAATGTATTACTATCATAATTATAATCAAAAGTAAAAATTTTTAATATATATTTTAATGAAAGGTTAATATCAAATTTTATTTGAGTAAAAACTTTTTTGAATGCTTTTATTTATTAATTTAAATGTCTTACCTTCTTCGCTACTAAATTCTTCAGAATCGTCATTAAAATCATCATTTTCAGTAGAAGTACTAGTGCTGTTAGAAACCTGTGTCACTTTTAGATAAATTTTCACTACTTTCGTCACTAGGCTCATTGAAATTCGAGAAAATTCTGTGCTTGCTCGCTTGAGAATATTTATGCAAATTCGATTTGCTCATGATATACTTTATAAATAAAATATATTTTATTAGATACAAATATATAGCATAAATGAAGTTAATTGATTAAAAAAATATTCGTTAAATTGAATTGAAATATTTTGATGTTTTACAAACTTTTAAATTTTACTTACATTTTTAAAATTTTCACTTTCCGATTTCTTATAAGATAAATATTTTTCAATAGGTTTCAAACGTACACCAACTTCTTGATAATGAAAGTAATTCAAATTTAATTATTATATAAATGTGTTTATAAAAGCGTATTAAGTACAATATTTCAAATAATATTTGGTTATATTATTATACATATATAGTCGCAATAAGATAAACAAATAACATAACAGCAGCTATCGTCAGAAATAGAACGCCTTTCATATTTTTTCATATCGATAGAAGGCAGTGAATCAATAGCTAACTTCATTTATCATATTTGTAAATCTGTCAACGAGAAGGTTAGAGAAAATGTTTGCATTAGTCTTGTGGCTGGTAACGAAAGAAATCCGTGTAGTACCTGTTAAATATATTAAAGAAAAAGGAGAAAAGGTGAAAGCGAAGTGAGGTCATTCGTGGTATCCTGCAAAAATCCCAAAGAAAAGTGGTAATTATACTTTTTAATATTTTTATTTTATTGACCATACAATATTGCTTATCATGAATCAAAAATTATTAGGATGATTAATGTGCAAGTTCAACCCCGAGAGGGCAGCAGTACGAGCAGTATCTGTCATAGCGGTTTATATATATAGATATATTATTATCATTTAGAATATATCTATGTATATGTTTAGTTGTCAATGTTTTGATTACAGAACATTGCTTTCATTATAACCTTACGACTTGGTGACTCCGAAAATTTTTTTGAATAAAAGATGAAGTGTAGTGTACCAAATTGTAAAAATAGTGTGAAATTAAAATTCCCAAAAAATGTTACTGTGCGGAAAAAATTGTTTAAAGCAATAGGAAAGTTACCGTTTACTCGGAAAACTAACGATGGTCTTTACATCAATCATTGTGCTTCAGAGTAGTTTAAATAATTTAAAAAAAATTCTTTATTAATTTTTTGGAAATTTAAATTTTATACTATTTTTACAATTTTATACACTAAACTTTATCTTTTATTTAAAAAAAAGTTTGGAGTCACCAAGTCGTAAGGTTATAATGAAATCATTGACAACTAAACATATACATAGATATATTCTAAATGATAATAATATATCTATATATATAAACCGCCATGACAGATACTGCTCGTACTGCTGCCCTCTCGCGGTTGAGCTTGCACATTAATCATCCTAATTCTTTATAAAATGTTTTGATTATTTTTTTTAAGACACATAAATCTATTATTATTAATATTATTACTTTGATTATTATAACTATTTATATTACCAAATAATTATTATTTCCTACAGAAGATAAATACATATAAAAATAAAAATAAATACATAGTGATAATGAATTTATTTTATTAGAGAAACAGGGTTGGCTCGAATCTCTTCATGTAACGGAGGATGGTGATATTGTGACAGCTGATCGAAAAGAATCAATCTCACCAAAGCTATTATTGAATCGACGTCTATTTAGAAGCAAGCAAGCAGAACTTGAAATTAAAAAAAAAAAATACGATGTACGAAGAAGCTGATGATTTACGGAAAACAAGGCCCATTTTCGAGGATGATAGTGCCTCCGAGGAATCTTCAGACGAATCAGTGGACGATGGACAAAAAGATAAGTAAGTTAAAAAATTACTGTCAAAATTAGATTCATTTAAATTATTATCAAAATTATTATTAAAATTAAAAAATATTTTTTTGGTGAAATTGTAACTCTTAAATTTTTATTAATATTATAATTTGATTTATTATTTTTTTTAAACAGAGTAAATAAACTTTATTTTTTACGTTCATTTTATATAAAATTCAAAAGAATGTCACGTTTTATATGTTCATTATCGATTTTTTCAAATTATGATTATTTTGTTAAAATTTTAAGATAAAAAAAATTTTTATTAATTTTAAGATCATACAATTTTTGAAATAATATTTCTATTAAAATCTTTCTATAAAAAAAATTAGTTATTATTTTATTGAGGTTAGGATAAATAATTTTATTTTTCAAAATTTTCTTAAAAACAAAGCGATAAAATTTATTTTTTTTCTTTAAAGGAAATATTGCCATTCATGATAGGAGATGCGGCTTTTTGTTTATTTTTAGCTAAAATCATTAGAAATTTGATTTTTTTACAAAAAAATCAATTCTTTAATTAAAAAAAAAGATATGACCTGCGTAACTTATTTTATCTTATTGCAACTTATTGTAACTTATTGTAACTTAATTAACTTATTTTTCTCTTAAGAGGCGGTCGGAACCAAATCGGTGACTTGCGGTATATATCAAGTCAGCATTTTTCGCTTTACGATAATATTTTGTATATTTTTATGGCTTAAACTATTTCAAATTATTCTTTATATACATGACTAGAGGAAATGACTATATTTTTACCATATGAATAAGTAAATAAATTATTATAAGCATTTATTACAAATATCAAACTGACTTGACATATACCGCATGCAAAAAACTGTCGTGTCGATTGTTAGGTGGCATTTTTCGCTTTATAACAATATTTTTTATATTTTTGTGGCTTTAACTATTTTAAATTATTCTTTATATACATGACTAGAGGAAATGACTATATTTTTACTATATTAATAAATGAATAAATTATTATAAGCATTTATTACAAGCACCGAACTAAGTCACCGATTTGGTTCCGACCGCCTCTTAAGAGAAAAATAAGTTAGCCTTTGCAAAATGCTAAATAAGCAAGGAAAATTCAATTTTATTCACTGTATTGTAAAAAAATAGAGTACACTATTCATCAGCACAAGTGTTACTTTCATTTTTCTTTTTGTCGTAATGTATTATTTTACAACTGTAATTTTTTTTATTACTTATTGATTTTAGAAGTGACCGAAAAGTTAATAAAAATAAATGCAGTTCAGATGAAGAAAGCAACGATGATACGCGTGATCGTGAGGAAAAAAACGAAAGCTCATCTAATAAGGATGACGATATCGATGAAGAGGAGGATGATGATGCAACAAAAAGTGATGATAAGGATTCAACAAAAAGTGATGATGAGGATTCAACAAAAAGTGATGATGATGACTATGGTGATGATGAGAAAAAGGACAATTTTGAAGACTCGAAAGAGACAATTAGTTTAAAAATTTCAAAAGAAGACTTTAAAAAAATTAATCAAATTTTAATGATTGCTAAAACCGTAAATATGGAGCACTCTGGTTTTAATATGGTAATATTTATATTCATTTAATAAAATATTATTTTATATAAAATAATAATTTTTCATTATTTTAAGAATGGAAATGATTTGCCGTCGAAGGAATTATCTGAAAACAAAAATGATTCGGTAAATAATAGCTTATTAAAGATGTTTTATATGTCATTCCATGTGTGTAAATTTATTTTTATATTATATTTAGGTTGAACTAATAAAAGGCACTGGAATAATGGTGAACGAATGGAAACTTGAAAGTATACAAGCTATTTGCAGGAAAAATCCTCGAGAAATCGTACGAAGATTGATGAAATTAATTTTAGGCGAAGAAAGATTAAAAAAGAGTTATCCAACTGGAAAAAACGGTTATAACGCTTATAACGTATATAACTGAAGTTATATACGAGACCGTTGAAAGTAAATAAAAAATTAAAACAAAATTTTTTTAATTTGTTAAATATTAAAAAAAAAAACTTATTTTAATTTAATTTTTGTTGAAATGTTAATTTTTTCAGTTTTTGTAAACAATAATGCTTCAAAGAAAAAATATGAGATTTCACACCAAAATTATAGACAAGTATTAACTACTTTATGTGCCACTCTCAGAAATCCTAAAGGAACGAAAAAATTGAGCAAGGAAAATACAAAGCATAAATTAGAAAAAAACAAAGTGAAGGAAAGTAACAAAGAACAAAATAAAAAGCTCGAAAAAAAGATAAACAAAATGAGATAGAAAAACTGGTAACACAACAACAAAATAACAATTTTGAAAAAAAAGATAAGCAGGATGAGATAGAACAATTGGTAACTTTGAGACAAGAACCTGAAGAACAAGAAATAAGGTTAAGTCAAGAAAAAGAAAAGCAAAACAAACAAGAAAAAGATAAGGATCCGAAAAAATTATCTGAAAAAAAATTATTATTAAAGACGCAAAAAAACGAAACAAAGAGGTACTTGGAAATAAACAAGATAAAGAATTGAAAAAATCAAATGGAAAAACCAACAAAGAAGACAAAAATTTTGAACAACGAAAAAGTGAAAATCTTGAACAAAAAAAAAAGAATAACTTAGTAGAATTAAATTGCAAGAAACAAGAGAAACCTAAAGAGATAAAACTCACTAGGAGAGTATCAGACCTCCGGATCACGGATTTTGCTCAAACTTTGTGATAAGTTTTTAGATGTCAAAATATGAAAGGAAACAGAATTTTAGACCCCAACGCTCAATATTTTCCTAGTTACAGGCAATTAAAGAATATCACTAAAAAGTTACTAGATTTTCAAACGCTTACAGTTCCTTAGCATTGATACTTAGGAGCATAAAACTTTTTTCAAATGAAAGCTGAGCTCAAACCCTTTCGAAATAGTAGTTATAGCATGTCAAAATAATATTTTTTCTCAAAGTTATAGCGTGATAAACATTGGACCTGATTTTTCTGTTTAAAACATTAATTAATAAAAAAAGCTGAAATTGGGTCTAATGTTTATTAAGATATAACTTTGAGAAAAAATATTATTTTTACATGCTATAACTACTATTTCGAAAGGATTTGAGCTTAGCTTTCATTTAAAAAAAGTTTCAAGCTCCTAGCTATCAATGCTAAGGAACTACATGCGTTTGAAAATCTAGTAACTTTTTTAGTGATTTTCTTTAATTGCCTGTAACTAGGGAAATATTGAGCGTTGGGGTCTAAAATTCTGTTTCCTTTCATATTTTGACATCTGAAAACTTATCCCAAAGTTTGAGCAAAATCCGTTATCCGGAGGTCTGATACTCTCCTAGTCAGCCAAAAAAGAGAAAATTAAATTAAACAGAAAAAGGAGAACCCACAAAAAAATTAACTAAGAAAAAAGATAGTAACGAACAAAACACAAAGAAACAAGATAAAAAACAACTTCAACAAGAAAACAATTAAATATTTGAAAAACTGAATCAGAAAAAAGTTCTTTCAACTTCTCAATCCCGAAAAACGAATAATCGCAAGGAAAAACAAGAGATTAATAAAGAACAAAAGAAAAATATAAAGCAAGACAATGACAAAAAATCAAATAATGATGTGAAAGAAAAGTCAAAATCAAGAAAAGGAACAATATTGCAAGAAAATGTAAACAAAATAAAAAACACAAATTTAGAAAAGGTTACAGATACAGAAAGGAAACGAAAACTATCTAACTTACTAGGAGAGTATCACATCTCCAGATCACGGATTTTGCTCTAACTTTGAGATAGGTTTTCAGATGTCAAAATATGGAAAAAGTTAGAGTTATAGACCCCAACGCTCAATATTTCTCTAGTTGCAGGCAATTAAAGAAAATCACTAAAAAAGTTACTAGATTTTCAAACGCTTATAATTTTTTAGCATTAATAGCTAGACGCTTGCAACTGTTTTTGAATGAAGGCTACGTTAAAATCCTTTCGAAAAAGCACCTATACCATATCAAAATATTATTTTTTCCCAAAGTTACAGCGTTATGAAAATTTTACTACATTTTAACATTTATCATTAATTAATATTTTTAAAAGGAAATTCAGTTCAAATTCTTATAACGCTGTAACTTTGGGAAAAAAAAATATTTTGATATGCTTTAGGTGCTTTTTCGAAAGGATTTGAACTTAGCCTTCATTTAAAAACAGTTGCAAGCGTCTAGCTATTAATGCTAAAGAATTATAAGCGTTTAAAAATCTAGTAACTTTTTTAGTGATTTTCTTTAATTGCCTGCAACTAGAGAAATATTGAGCGTTGGGGTCTATAACTCTAACTTTTTCCATATTTTGACATCTGAAAACCTATCTCAAAGTTAGAGCAAAATCCGTGATCCGGAGACGTGATACTCTCCTAGTTAGTTGAAATATCGAATAAAAAAAAAAGATTAATAAAATAATTTCTGTTTAATTTCTTCATGATCCAAACGATGTTAATTAATAAATAAAATACATTTTGCATTATATTAAAATAGAAAGCCTTTTTTCTCCAACTTTTCGGATCTGTAGCTTGAACTTTCAGGTTTTTAGATGTACATCATTTTTTTGTAATTGAGGTGGCTTTCTTAATAGTTAATATCTTTTTTAATATCTGGATCTTTTTGAAAGATCAAACTTCAGAAATAATCTACTTTCTATTAATATCTAAAGTATTTATGTCACATTTTGTTTACACCATATAAAAATTAAAAAATAAGCAATAACTTAGATATATCTTATTTGCTATATTCGGCGCTAAAGAGTTAAAGATTTGTTCCGTAATGAATTTATATAAAATTACATATAATCATCATTATTATTTTTTAAACAATATTTAAAAATTTTAAATTTCATAATTTATTGAAAATAAATCAGGAAATTTTGAAATACAGCTAACTTAAAGCAAAAAATTTTAACATTCCGTCTAAAGTTATTATCAAAATAGAAATTTGACGTAACTATATACAAGTAAACTATTAGTTACTTATTAATAATAGACTTTTTCTATATACTGCAAAGTGAGCCCAGCGAACATCAGTGAGTGAGGTAAATTAGGCTATTTTACTATATTATATAAAAATTCTAATACGAAAATGCAGTTATATGAATTTTATTAAATATACTTTTATCTTTTAATAAAATTTAAAAAAAATTGTACTTGTTTTATTCTCTTGAATTCAGAAAAATTATTATAAAAAAATATATTAGTTGAAAAATAAATGTAGTAATTTTTAAGTTAGCAAAATTTTAATTTAATCTATTTTGACTTATTTATTACTGATTTACATATAAATACGCACAATTTAAAAAACTGATTTTAATATTGTAAATATTGTAAAAATGTGGTTTCATTTTTTACTAATATGATTAATTAATACAATATATTATTAAAAACCTTCGTTGAAATAATGTAAATAAAAATTGAGCAAAAATGAGCTCGTGCAATATTTTTATTTTGCAGGAAACGAAAAGATATATTAATTTTTATTACATTTAAAAGGCTTTTATTTTGAGGAAATTTATATAAAATTTGGCAATAAGAAATTTGCAAACAATTACAATTTAAAAGATCAGATCTTAACTTTATCTTAAGTAATCAAGAACTGTTGCCAAATCATTGCTAAATTTTATATTTATATCCTAAAAAAATCTTTTTTTCTACTTTATTATATTAACATAAACTTTTTAAAGCCCTTAAAATAAGAAATATCGTGTAATTTCATCCTAATGAAAATCTTTCTTCTTTTAAATTCTTACTGAATTAACATATGAAACCTTTAAAAAAATTTTATTTTTAATTTTCATAAAATAACATACAAAAGTTTTTAAAACTGACCTAAATTATTAAGAAAATAAATATTATTTCAAACTTTAGCTAATCATTTTCCAAACTTTTCTAAAATTTCTATAAATTTAATTCATAAATAGTTCACTGATATTTGACTAAAGTTTAAACAACTTATCTTAAACTTTAGCAAATATTGGTCAATGTTCCAATGAACTTTCCCCAAACTTTAAGCAAACTTGTCTAATCGATTCTTTTAATTTTTTCCCAAACTTTCTCCGCATTTGTCCAAACCAAAATAAACTTTTTTAAACTTTGATAAATGTTCTAATGAACTTTCCTCTAACTTTGACTAAACTTGCCCTAAAAAAATCTAGTATTTTAATTTGTTCCCAAACTTTCTCCGCACTTATCCCAACAGAAATGAACTTTCTTCTAACTTTGATCAATGTTTTTCTAAACTTTTCCAAAACTTTTGACAATCATAAAAATTGAGAATATCAAGTTTGGGATTGTCTCATGGGCGAAATTTAGATGCAGTTGAGCGAAACTTGAACTTTAGCCAAAGGAATTTTTTTTTACGCGGGGTATCATTAAGAGCAGGCCGGATTCGCTGTCCTTGTCTAATTGGCATTTTTGTTATTTACTCAAGTATTATAATCAGTGTATCTACAAATTGAAGGTTAAGCGCAATAGATATTATTATTACAAATATTTATGCACAAGAAAAAAAAAATCTATTGCTTTGTTTTTGAGAAAAGTAAGGAACGCGAAAATATTATAAACATAATCTTTTACTTCGGCGTTCCTTACTTTTCTCAAAAACAAATCGGTAGATTTTTTTTTGTGCATAGATATTCATAAAAATAATATCTATTGCGATCAACCTTTATTTTGAAGATACACCGATTAATACTTGAGTAAATAACAAACAACTCAATAGTTACTCGGTCGGTATCAGGTTCTACTCCAGCCTGCCGTTAAATACGAATAGTGTAAGAAAAAAAAAAATAAAATTAATATATTATACGCATGGTGCGTAATTGAAATAATTTTTATATACGCGAAATTGCGCGATTTAAAATCATATAATACAATTTACATAAAAAAATTGTTAATAAAAATAAATATAAAATCATCAAATCAATAAATAAATCTATATTTTAGCAAGAATAATTATAAATAAGAAATCAAGTAAAAATTACAAATTCTTTTATAAACTGATTTCAAATAATATCATTTAATTAGTGCATTGAGAAATTACAACAAAAATCAATAATTTTTGCATAATAATTTAATTTTAAAAGTGAAATACGTTTCAAGTTCACGATTAATAAAAGAAATAAAAAGGAAAGTTGACTAAACAGTAAAAATTCAATATCATTTAAAATATTGATGTTGCGTACTTATACCTAGTTTTCTCTTGTTTTATTTATATATTTTTATGTAACGTCATGTTAAATTAATATTTGTCATTTATACGCGATAATTTGTATTTTGGTAACAAATAGTTCTCTCGATTGTATTTTCTATATATTATTTTAAAGTGGTATAGTGTTAAGCCTGGTTACTATTGCCTGGTCAAAATATAGTCCTCTAATACCATAAAACACATTGGCCGGCACCGAGATTGTAAAAATTCGTACATACGTCGGGTCGTCTTACAAGCGATCAAATAATAAAACATCTGGGACGCATACTATGTTTCGTCTGTTTGGAAATCCCCGTAATTAGTAAAAAGGGATACGTTTGATATTTTCATATTGTATTTTTTACCTGTGTATACTTGCGTTCACCTTTGTTTTTACCTAAACCGAAGAACAGTAACAGTTTGTAATTGGTCGAGTGCACATCACTTCGACTACCTTCTCTAGTATAAGAAATAAAATACCTTCAAAGTAAACCTAGTATTACATTTATTTCAATACAGAACTTTATAATATTCATAATATTATCTTTGTAGATTAATTTCTATAAAGATACGCTAATCCGTATAGCGTATTAAACAATTGAGTTATATTAAATAATACTAAAAACATATAAATTTTTATGAAAAGAATATAAAGTAAATTTAAAGATATCAAAATAAAGTAAACAAACAGCATAAACAGTTGTCATCAAAACATTACAAGTGTATTGAACTTTGAAAATACAAGCTCAGCAAAATTTCTTTTTTTTACCGTACGCTCTCGTGTAGGTATAACAGCAGTGAGTTAATATTAAGTTTCAAAACATAGATCGACAAAATTCTTTACTTTTATATAAGAATAGTAGGTCAGTGTCAAAGAATTGTTAATAACGTATGTTTACAAACGGCATTTAAAAAAAAAAGAGAGAGAAACACAGCAGTATTTATAATTTTTAAAACTTACAATTTTATGTACAAAATTTAATATTTTGAATAAATAAAATTCTTCATTGTTAAGTAAATAATGAAGATTTCAAATGAGTAAAATAAATTTTGATCAGATAGCAAAATATATAAAAGAAGGAAAAACACAGTGGGTAATATCATACTTTAAATTACAATTATCTGAAATTTGTAAAAAATTTAATATACCTACTAAAAAAGACGAAAATATTAATGCTATTCGTGAAAGAATAAGAAATCATATTAGACAAGCAGTTTTAGGAGAACATATCTACGAAAATATTAATCCGTTTCGCAAAAGCACTAAAATTACACGCTCTCCGACTAAAAGTTTAGATCAAACAATTGAAAGTAATAATTCAAATAAAACTTTAGACGAAACAGTTGATAATAATACTTCAAATACAATCTTAGAAGAAACATCTGAAAATAATCTCTTAAATATAATTACGGACGTTCAATCAAATATTAATACAGATAATTCAAGTGAACAAAATACACTATTAAATAAATATACAGGCACAATTCCAAAAACATTTCCACAAATTACTAGGACGAAACAGAGCCATAATAAAGAAGACAGTTTTACACAAAAATATACTTTAGCGACAAACGTGACGATTTTATCAGAAAATAATACATCACTTAACGATATTCAGGAATTTTCATTTAAACAGACAGGATATCAAGAAATAAAAAGTATTGAAAACGGAAAAAATATTACTTTAGCTGATAACACTAATATAACAGACAAAAACGTGACAATTTCATCAGAAAATAATACAACTATTGACGAAACAAATAACGACTTAGAGGAATTTTCTATTAAACAAAAGAGTTATTACGAAATAGAAGGTATTGGAAACCTGGAAAATATAAATTTTGATAATAATAATAGAAATAATAATATAATAAATAATAATAATATGCCTAATAATACAAACATGGCAAATACTTCAGGATATTCTTTGAAAGAGGTGTCAAGGTTAGTACCTGAGTTTACGGGTAAAAATATACCTTTGGAAAAGTACATAAATTCGTTAGAAATTGAAAAAGATATGTTGACTGCGGATGAACAAAAGAAATTTATGAATTATATAAGATTTAAAGTATCAGAAACGATTCGTACTGCTATAAAAGGTAGTAACATTGAAAGTATTGCAGATTTTATCAAAACAATAAAGAAACTATATCCTGAAATTGATAATTTACATTTATTATATGCACAATTGGAACAAATACAACAAGGGGAAAATGAATCAGTGGTTGAATATGTAGAGAGAATAACAAAGTTAACATTAAAAATTAAAGATAAAAAACAAAATGAAGCAGGTATAGCAGAAGATGCCTATCAACGTTTTACAAATGATTTAGCTAAGGATGCATTAAAATATTTTAAACAAGGATTAAAAAATGAAATCAGATTTGAATTAGGAGAGGTAGCAGATTAATCAAGTGCAACCATTAAAGCAGTAGAAATTGAAAAACAACAGGAGAAATAGAAGGATATTAGGATAAAGACAAACTCGTCTAGATAGAAAATCATGTATAGTGAAATTTTTGAAGATGAACCTAAAAAAATTCAATGCTGTCAAATATGTAAAGACATAGATCATGAGGCATTATGTTGCAACAATGCAGGCTGCATATATTGCAAACAGCCAACTCATCCATCATTTAAATGCACAAATGCAAAAGATAAAATTATATTAATATGCAAGTTTTGTAATCAAGTAGGTCATTCAAAAAGCATGTGTAAACATTTAGAAGACAATGAATATTATTGCCAATATTGCCAGGAAAATAATCATCAAATAGGCCATTGTCCAATGATACAAAAATATGAATTATGCTTGAAATGCAATAAGAACGGACATAATACCAACTTGTGTAATCAAATTACAGAAAAAAGTAATACACCTACGCAAATATGCAATCTGTGTAACAGTGAACACAATACTATTGATTGTGAAAAATTTAAGATATTTTTAAATCAGACTAAACCAGATAATCAAATACGATGTCAATTATGTGACAAATGGGGTCACTCAGGTAAAGAATGCAGAAATAATAACAACGGTCAAAATAATTTTAATCAGAATAAAATGTTCGTCGGAAATAACAGAAATAATGATTCATATGGACAACGAATTCAAATGAAATTTTGTAAATATTGCAAAAATAGAGGGCATAATATAGAGGAATGTAGGAGAATACAATGCAAAAAACCTCAAAACGCAAATCAAAATTTACAATGCCCATATTGTAAAAAATTAGGACATTTAATCGATTCATGCTTTACATTAAAGAATATAGAAAGCAAGTTAAGTAAATTTTGCACATTTTGCGAAAGCATTAATCACACAGAGGAAGAATGTCAAGCTAAATTAAACACATCAGCTCATATACAGGAAAACGCATAAACTCGACTTGGAAAGAGCGTACAAGACGAGTTTCGCAACAAAAGTCGCTCAAGAATGATATTGACATTTAATTTTTTACAAGAACACACGAAATCGATTATGACTTCGAAGTATGTGATGAGTTTAATGAAAATGAAACTAATAATGAGTACGTTAAAATTATTGAACAAAAAGAAACATTACATAATGCAATGGAATTTAAACCAGAAATAAAGAATGATTCAACAACAGTAAAACTACATAATGAAAAAAATATAACTAATAATGAATTGAAAAAAATTATACAATTTAAAACTGAAAACATTAATGATAACAATAATATACCAATTTATATATTTAAACTAGGTGATACATTACAATTTATCGAGATACGAAATCCGTATACAAATGATTTATGCAAATTATTAATAGATACAGGTGCCCAACTTAACATCATAAAAGAAAAATTAGTACTACAAAATTCTATTAATAATAATATTAAAATATATTTGTCAGGAATTACTGATATTCCGGTTAAAACATGTGGTTTAATTACTTTTCCTATTGATAATTCGTATACAAATTTCCACGTAGCATCTGAAAAATTTTCAATACTTTACGATGGTATTTTAGGAATAGATGTATTGAGAAAAAATAAGTTGAGATTAGACAAGGGATATTTAGAAATAAATGGTAAAAAATTCTTTATTCAAACAGATTATAAAAACGATAAAAATTCATTGATAAATTTATGCACAGAAAACATCGAAATTAAGGACACAGCAGTTAATAACGTTTTTCATTATATCATGCTAATGCAAGACAATAATCACATATTTTCGATTACACAATTTCTACAAAATAAAAATGAAAATATTGAAAATTTTATGAAAGAAATCAACTGTGTTTTAGAAAAAGATGAATGTAAAAATAATAAGAATATAGAATATGAACAATTTCTACTAAAACTTGAAGAAAACACAAATTTTAACATTAATAATAAAGACAAACAATTTCTTACATATTTTATGGAAAAAGATATTTTAACAAATTTTATATTAGATAATCATGAAGAAGAATTTCATAAATTACAAGAAAATTTAATGCATAAAAATGTAAATTATATTAGTAAAGAAAAAAATGATCGTAAAGAGGAATTATTAAGTAAAATAAGTTTAAATCATTTAAGTAAAGAGAAGGAACAAAATATATAAAATTTAACTTTAGAAAATAATGACATATTTTGGTTAGAAGGAGAAAATATTGGAAAATGCAATTTAGAACAACACGAGATAAATTTAACAGATAACAGACCAGTGTATGTTAAACAATTTCCATTGCCACATAAATCAAGAGAAATCGCTATTACAGAAACTCAAAAATTAATTGATAATAATTTAGTAAGGCCATCTAAAAGTGCATATAACGCTCCAGCATTTGTAGTTAAGAAGAAACCAGGTCCTGATGGAAAAGAAAAATGGCGATTAGTTATAGATTATAGAAAATTAAATGAGAAAACTATACC
Source organism: Anastatus disparis (assembly GCA_017163975.1). Classification (NCBI taxonomy): domain Eukaryota; kingdom Metazoa; phylum Arthropoda; class Insecta; order Hymenoptera; family Eupelmidae; genus Anastatus; species Anastatus disparis. The sequence goes on from JAFFSR010000407.1 coordinate 1,014,807, forward strand.
AGATCCTTATTTAATACCATCTATAACTGAAATTTTTGATGATTTAGGCGGAAATAAATATTTTACTACTGTAGACATAGTTTCAGCTTTTCACTGGGTACCAATGAAAGAATCAGACATACATAAAACAGCTTTTAGTGTACACCCTTTAGGAAGATTCGAATTTACGGTATTACCTTTTGGTTTAACTAATTCACCACGAACATTTATGAGGGTAGCAAATATAGCTCTTGGTGAATTAATAAATAAAAAAATATGTCATGTTTATATAGATGACATAATTATAGCTGCAAAAACGGAAGAAGAACATAATATTAAATTTAATCTAGTAGCTACAAAATTAAGGGAAGCCGGATTAAAACTAGAACCAAGAAAATGCGATTTTATGAAAAATGAAGTAACATTTTTAGGTCATATTATAAGTAAAGAGGGTATCAAAGCAGATCCCAAAAAAATTGATGCAGTAAAATTATTTCCAACACCAAAGACAGTTTAAAACATTAGAGAATTTTTGGGTTTAGCAGGTTATTACAGAAAATTTATTAACGATTTTGCTAATATAACAAAACTTTTAACGTTATTATTACAAAAAGACGTAAAATTTACTTGGGATTCAGAGAAACAAAAGGCTTTTGATAAACTAAAAGACACACTATGCTCTGCATCTTTATTGCAATTTCCACAGTTAGATAAACCATTTATAATCACTACAGATGCATCAGGATATGCTTCAGGTGCTATATTATCACAAGGTGAAATCGGGAAAGATAAACCCATAGCATACGCTCCTAGAGTATTAAAAGGTCCTGAACTAAAATATCACACTTATGAAAAAGAAGCATTAGGTATATTATTTGGAATAGAAACATTTAGAAATTACGTATATGGAAATAAATTTACAATAGTGACAGATCACAAGCCATTACTATCTTTTAGATGTGCAGATAAAAACAACAGAGTTCAAAGATGGTGACTTAAACTATCAGAATACGATTTTGATGTAATATATAAGAAGAGAAAAATGAATGTGAATAGTGATGCGTTATCTAGAAATCCTATAGATACGGTAGAAATCAATGTGATAACTAGAGCTCAAAAAGGAAAGAAAAATAAAGTGAACATTAAATTAACAAATATACCCTCAAATGAAATAAAAATACAAAAATTAAATGAAGAACGTACACGTATTAAAAATAAACGCGGTAGACCAAAAAAAGTAATCAAAGAAATAACCAACGAGGAAATTAAAAGTGTCGAAAACGAAGTCGAAAAACAAGAAGATATTTACTTAAATAAATCTAATACTATTATATATTCTAAAAATTCTATACAAAGTAGAAAAGATAATATATTACATTTAATTACGAATGAAAAGATATCTTTGGATGAGATTCAAGATGAATATTTTACACACAAAAACATTGATATAAATAATGATTTAAAAGATAATGAAATTAAAATAATAAATTACAAAAAGAGAAAAATTTTTATAATATGCTCAAATATAAAAGAATCATCAATATTAATAAAAGAAAAATTAATAAATAATTTGAATACGCTAAAAGATTTATTAATTGAAAATAATGGTACTATATTTAGTATATCAAAAAATATAAAAATATTAAATATAAATTGGCATGAAATTGAAGAAATATTATACAATACTTTTAATAATACAAGTATAAGAGTTATAGTTTGCTTAAATAATAAAGAATATGTTGAAAAGGAAAAAAGAAATAAAATATTTGAACTATATCATTCTTCAAGTTTAGGAGGTCATTCGGGAGTAAATAGAACATATAATCGAATTAAAAATAAGTATTTCTGGGAGAATCTTAAAATTGATATACAAAATCGTATTAAAAACTGTGAAATATGTCAGAGAAATAAATTAAAAAGAAACAAAACAAAACAACCTATGATAATAACAGATACTCCAGAAAAAACATTCGATAAAATCTCATTAGATATAGTGGGACCTCTTAATATAACTAAAAATAATAATAAATATATATTAACTATTCAAGATCATTTATCAAAATTTTCAAAAGATCAAACAGCAAAGACTATAGCCGACGCATTTATAAAAAAATTTATTTGCATTTTTAGTTCACCAAAACTAGTACTTACAGATGAAGGTGCAAATTTTACAGGCAAATTAATAAAAGCTATTTCAAAAAGATTTAAATTTAAAAAAATAGAAACTACTGCCTTTCATCCACAATCTAATGGTTCATTAGAAAGGGCTCATCATCCTTTATGTGAATATTTAAAAAATTTTGCTGATAAAAAATTAGAATGGGATGATTGGCTTGAACTTGCACAATTCAACTATAATACTAGTGTTCATTCAAGTCATAAATTTACACCACATGAACTAGTTTTCGTCTATCCAGCTAGATTATCATCTAGTGAACCTTTAAAATCATCAGAAAAATTACAGATATTAAATGACTATATAGAAAAATTATTAATAAATATGAAAGATATTGCAAAAATAGCTCCTGAAAATTTAATACTATCAGAAGAAAAGCCTAAATTATATCACGATAGATTCATAAAACCTGTAGAATTTCAAATAGGTGATAAAGTATGGCTTATAAAAGAGCCAAAACCAGGTAAATTAGAAAAAAATCAAAACCTAGGACCTTTTGAAGTATTAAAAGTTCACGAAAATAGCAATATTTCTATAGATTTCAAGGGTGGCTCAAAATTAGTTCATGCAAATAAATTAATTTCACATGAACAAAAAATATAAATATTTTAGAAAAAATCTAATCTCTTTTTCTCTTTTTCAGGATTTTTTTGCACATTTCATAAATTTTTGAATCTCTATAATTTCATTTTTTCTATATTCTAGTTCATTTATATTATTTATGTTTTATTGATAAACAATTTTTATAAAATAAGAAAAATCTGTAAGTTTTCAAAATGGGGCTTGTAAATTTACAGATTGTCGATTGAACGGTTCTATCAACTTGAATCGATCAATTTAAATAGTAAGAAATAATCACATTTAAATCAATTGATTTAATCAAATACGAATGGCTTTTAAATGAAAAATTAAGAAATTTAAATCAATTTATTTAAATCAATATTAGTTAATAATTAAATTAAATATGTAAAATTATTATATATAGTATCTATAATAAGATTTAAAGCTTTAAAATTTATATCATCGCATCTTACTACTTATACTTTTACTTTTTTATTCTCATTAACAATCAGGGTTGCAAATATTTAAATCATTTTGAGCTTTAAATAAATTTTAATTCACAAATCCTTTTTGAACTCGTAATTAAAGTTTTATTTAACTAACAATTCCTTTTAAATTATTAATTAAAAATATTTCAATTAAGAAATCAAAATGTAATCGTGAATTGAAAAGGCTTTAATTAAAAAATCAAAAGGAATTCTTAATTAAATAAATTTCAATTAAGAAATCAAAATGTAATCGTGAGTTGAAAGGGCTTTAATTACAAAATCAAAAGGAATTCTTAATTAAATAAATTTCAATTAAGAAATCAAAATTTAATCGTGAATTGAAAGGGCTTTAATTCCAAAATCAAAAGGAATCCTTAATTAAATAAATTTCAATTAAGAAATCAAAATGTAATCGTGAATTGAAAGGGCTTTAATTCCAAAATCAAAATGAATTCTTAATTAAATAAATTTCAATTAAGAAATCAAAATGTAATCGTGAATTGAAAGAGCGTCAGTTATGATTATGATTTGTAAATTCGAGGGCTTTAATTAAAAATTCCACAATTCCTTTTTAATTAAACGTACTAAGGAATTTTTATCATATATATGTATATAGAAAAACATATGTGGACGCGTACATACATACGCACCTGGGCTCATATATATGCAACATTTCATGTCGACCCACACGCACCCATACGGACAAGTTGATATATATATACATGGTCCGTTTCATGTCAACTTGCACCCGTTGACCCGTATATATTTTGGTTTATATATATTTATATATATACATACATACATACATACATGGGACATTCCATGTCGGTTAGCATGTACTCATAAGTACAGGTTTTCTTTATATGTGGTACATTTCATGACAATACGCACACACCCATTCGTGTACCCTTAGATTCATATATATGGGCCATTTCATGTCGATTCGCATGCATGCACATGCACGTTAATAAACATAGGATTTTTCACGTCAATTCGAAGGCACACACACAGGTTTATACATATGGGACATTTCATGTCTATTCGCATGCATGCACACAGACTTTAATAAACATGGGATTTTTCACGTCAATTGGAACGCACGCGCTTACAGGTTTAGATATATGGGACATTTCATGCTAATGCGCACGCACACACACATACACACACATAGGATTATATATGGGACATTTCATGTCAACTCGTACATACTCATAATGACAGGCTTTTTTATATATGTGGGACATTTTATGACAACACGCACACACCCATCCGAGTAACCTTAGTTTTATATATATATATATATATATATATATATATATATATATATATATATATATATATATATATATATATATATATGGGACATTTCATGTCGATTCGCATGCATTTACACTCACGTTAATATACATAGGATTTTTCACGTCAATTCGAACGCACACACACAGGTTTACATATATATGGGACATTTCATGTCTATTCGCATGCATGCACACACACGTTAATATACATGGGATTTTTAATGTCAATTCAAACGCATACAAACAAACAGGTTTATATATATTAGACATTTCATGTCGATTCGCATGCATGCACATGTACGTTAATATACATGGGATTTTCCATGTCAATTCGAACGCACGCACACACACACAGGTTTATACATATGGTACATTTCATATCGATTCGCATGCATGCACACACGTTAATATACATAGGATTTTTCACGTCAATTATTACCCACGCCTATACAGGTTTATATATGGGACATTTCATGACAACTCTAACACACCTATCCGAGCGCCCTTAGGTTCACATATATGGGACGTATCATGTCAACACGCACGCACCGGTTTTCATATATTTGACATATCTTGTCAACTCGAACGCGCAAACACATCTAAACATGTATTTGAAATTTGTATTTATATATATGGGACCGTTTCTGTCAATTCACATGCGCGCACACACACGCACACACAGGTATATATATATGAGTGGCACCAGATTTTTTTCTTAACAAGTGAGCAGTTTTTAATCAGTTACACAAACAGGTTATTTTTTATATGTTACTAAAAATAAAATAAATTCTAGTTTAGGAAAAGTTGCTAATATTAATACTGATAAAAATCTTAAAGATTTTTAAGGAATGGTTTTACTTTTTGATGGATAATTTGATTATATGATTTTATTTTTGAAAAAGTTTTTTACATAATAGTTATCTGTAATAAAAAAATTCTTTTACAATGTTAATTACTTTTTTCTGACATTCGTTTTGAAAGTTTATGCTTAGCAATTTTAAAATTTGGTTGTGACACTAATGATGCTGCTATGAATTATTTTGGATGTGTTATAATTAGTGTGCTGTCTCAATTTTCAACTGAAGGATTATAAATTAAGGATATTTTGGATTGAATTGCGGAAATAAAATAAATGATTTAAGAATTACAATCAACAAATCAATAAATTCAATTATTAATAGTTAAAAAAAAATGTTACCATGTCAGTGAGTTTTTTCAACAGGGTTATACATAAATTAAATTAATTAAAATTAATATTTTCAATCAATCATATACCTATTTTTTTATTAAAAAGATATATTTTTACAAAATATGTAACAGTAAAAGAGTAATTCACAGAAAAAAATTGTACTTCGATAAAAAATTTTATAAATTATAAAAACACAAGTTTTTTAAACTTCATAAAATAATGAATAGCGTACTGTACATATTGTTCTTGTAGTAAAAATTCTACATGTAAAAAATGTAATAAGATTAAAACACAAATAACGATTAATTAAACGTATTTATAAATTATAACATAAATTTAGCAAATGAAATAAAATTTTAGGAAATCCTATTCTTATCTCTGCTGCACTGTAACAATAGTCTCATTCTAATATGAAAAATTGAAAAAAATTATAAAACTTATTCTTTTTCATAACTTTGGCATGAAAATTGCATGAAATAAGCGACAAAATGTTTTTTATTTAAAAAATAGACTTTTCAAATTTTTGGAAATTATATCATACAAATTTTCTTGGACATTTTCCGACTTCACCCCCTTTAAATTAATGTTTAGTGACAAAATATATAAAAAAAATTTTTGGAACCGTGGACTTTGATTTTACTATATAATTAAAATGTAAAAATTCTTAATTATATTGGTCACCAATGATTGGTGCAATAAAATAAAAAAAATCATTAAAAATGGCAAAATGAGTTTTTTTTATATTGATGATGTTTTTACAGAGAGATGGTGCAATGTACGGCAAAATTGATAAGAATATTTTCGACTTAATATTTGATGAAAAACACGAAAAATTATGTTTTTCCGCGAAAAATTAACAACCGGAAAATTTACTTTAGAGATTTTCCTAACTATTTTCCAGCTATCCACCCTCAAAATTCGTGTTCAGGGCACCAAAATATATAGGAAAAACTTTGGTGGTGCCGTGGATCTCCATCGGCTACGGAAACTCTCCTAGCTACCTATATTAGTTATAAATGTCCTCCGTATCCAGGTGAAATACCCCGGTTAAAATGTACATTAAGGTTTGGAAAGATCCTGATGTAAAAGAACCTTTCTAATTTTTTACGGTTTTTGGTACCAGTCCATAATACAACTTTGCGACTCTTATGAAAAAAATTGTCATGATTGTCGTTGATACCTTCTGAATTTTTTTGATTCATTAAGTTTTACTAAGGAATAATAACCTTAATTTTATCGTATTCACAATTAATGAACAATTAAGATCGCTTTAGAATTGAACAGCACTGTAAAGTTTTCAGGAGAAACCTTCTAGATTGTATTTTAAAAAATTCTTCAGAAATATTTTTTACGTTTTATCATCGTATGAATATATTTATTAAATTATTGGTAAATAAATGATTATAAATCTATGAGATCATTTAAGAATACGGATGAATCTTTATATTTTCTGTATATTGATTGAAAGGTTAATGAAACTTCACGAACTCTATAGAAGTAAATCGAGATGAATTATTACAATCTTGTAAAGAGTTTAATAGCTATTGAAGATCCTTAAGAGGAGGTCGAGTATATATGTCCTATTGTAATCAAAAAATTGATTTTTTTACAAAAACTAATAATTTTAGCAAAAAATAAAGAGAAAGCCCCATCTTGTATCATAAAAACGCTGCCAAGTGCTTTGGCGTAATGCTTTCTCATAGAGCACATTGAGTTAAAGTAATTTGATTTTATTTTTTTAAATACGATTTTAATATAAATGTCCCTATTCTCTGTATTGAAGGCTGTCTTAATACCTACGAAAACTATATGAATTTTACTCTTTCTTACTTTTGCCATTTGCATAATGTGATTTTATGATGCTCTAAAATTAAAAATGCGTTTATAAAATTAATTTTCCCAAGCTTGTCTTCTTAACACTATAACCAATAACTTGCATACGAATTTTGGAACATTTTCATCGAATAGTTTACAAAAAATACCAAATAATTGAAATATAAACATTGTTTTAAAATTTTCAAAACTCTTTAACGTTACAACTACGCTAAGAAAACCAGTTTCCAAAAGTTCATTTTATTTAGGCAATCGTAAATAATTTCTATACATAATTTTAAGCTACTTTATCGAGTAGTTTACGTAAAATACCAAAAAATAAGTGAAATTCTCTATTCAAAATTTACAAAATGCTCTAAAATTAAAACTGCGCTTAGAAAATAAGTTTTTCCAAGCTTGCTTTAATTAGGCAATAACAAATAATTTGTATGAAAATTTTTGAGCAAATCTATCGAATGGCTTTTGTGTAATAGAAAAAAAATGAAATATGAACATTTTTTCCAAAATTTTCAAATGCTCTAAATTAAAACTGCGCTAAGAAAATAAGTTTTCCAAGGCTTGATTTATTCAGATAATAGTGAATAATTTGCATGAAAATTTTTGAGCAAGTTTATCGAGTGATTTTTGTGCAATAGAAAAGAAATTAAAAATAAAAAAATTTTTCAAAATTTTCAAAATGCTCTAAAATTAAATGTGCGTTAAGAAAATTGAAGAAAATTAGTTTTCAAAAATTCATTTTATTTTGACAATCATAAATAATTCCCATACATAATTTGAAGCTCCTTCATCGAGTAGTTTACGTAAAATATAAAAAAAATTAGAAAAATTTTATTCAAAATTTTCAAAATGCTCTAAAATTAAAACTGCACTGAGAAAATAAGTTTTTCAAAGCTTGTTTTATTTAGGCTATTGCAAATGATTTCCATAAAAATTTTCGAGCAAATCTATCAAATGGTTTTTGTGTAATAGAAAAAAAATTAAAAATGAAGATTTTTTCCAAAATTTTCAAAATGCTTTAAAATTATATCTACGCTAAGAAAATAAGTGTTCCAAAGCTTGTTTTCTTTAGACAATAGCGAATAACTTGCATACAAATTTAGAAGCAAATCTATCGAATGGTTGTCGTAAAATTAAAAATAAATAAAAAAAAAAATTTTTTTTCAAAATTTTCAAAATGCTCTAAAATTAAAAGTGCGCTAAGAAAATCAGTTGGTAAAAGTTTTTCTTCTTTTGGCAGTCGCAAATAATGTTCATACAAATTTTCAAGAAAATTCTTCGAGTAGTTTACGTAAAATATCAAAAAAATGAAAAATCAAAATCTTTTTAAAATTCTTAAAATGGCTCTAAAAAAAACTGAGCTAAGAAGATCAATTTTCAATAGCTTCCCCCCCCCCCCCCCAGTTAGACAAAAAAATAAATTGCATGCAAAATTTGAAGTTAATCCATCGAGTAATTCTCGAGATCTTATTGGCGTACTGAAATCATACACACATACACATACACACACACACACACACACACACATACATACAGACATTTTCTGGAAACCACTTTTTTCGACTCCCTGAGTCTAAATATGTACAAATTAATGAAAAAATAGAAAAAAAATTTTTTTACCGATACAATGCTGTCTCTATGAGAAAGCAAAAGCAATATTTTCTTTGATTGGAAAAAAATTTTTTCATCGATTCGTTTTGAAAAAAACCTTTAAAAACATAAAATATCGAGGTTTGGATGGACAATTCAGTTTTTCAAAGTTTTCTTTGAAACGAAGCGATAAAAATAATTTTTTCTCATAAGAGAAAATATTGCTTTTTATTATACGAGATGGGGCTTTCTTCTTATTTTTTGCTACAATCATAAGGTTTTGCAGAAAATTGAATTTTTTTATTATAAAAGGATAGAGATATACGACCTGCTATAAATAAAATACCGTGAAAATTATTTATGATTTTCAGTAACGATTTTGAAGATATAAAAAAATATACGTATTATTAAATTTTTTTAACTCTTCTTTTTTGTGAATAAATAGAATAAATCGCACTGATTTATTAATACTAGGCAATTTTTCAGTTTATTAATAAGTTAATTTAATTAATACTATGGTATGCCCTTCAAAAATCACTATTCAATATATTGGAAATTCATAAAGAATCTGAAGAAGTCATAATCATATTTTTTGATATATGGGGATATCCACAAAACTTTTAATTCTCTAGTAACAAGTCATATTACAGCTGTTACTGGGTTACCGCATGATGCACATTATTTAAACTAGGTTCAAATCTTTTGTGCTATCCTGTAACTCTATTTCTGATGTATTCTGTAAATGTTTAACAAATGGCGCAGTAGATATTTCTATGAAACATTTATTTTTACACATAAAAAATTACCGTAATTTATCTTATGTGTAAATTTACTTTTTATAGAATTATCTGCTGCGCCGTTTGTGGCACATTTACAAAATACATCAGAAATAGAGTTACAGGATAGCAAAAAAGATTATAACCTAGTTTGAATAATGACCTGTTACTAGAGAATTTAAAGTTGGGTGGATATCCCCATATAATACCATGATAGTACACATGAAATTGGAAAGGTTCCAAAAATATATGAATTACAATAACTTTTCTGATGAGGATATATTATTCAGATTAATATTATTTTTAAAATTAGATAACATTATTTTTTTTTAAGAGCATGACGAAGCTTTCAGTCTTTTAATAATATTTGCAATCCTAAGTTATGAATAAACAAAATAACATTTTTTTGCGACAAAGAAAAAATTTGTAAGATTCAACTCGAGTGCGGACAACTCAAGAAACCCACGAAAATACTACATAAAAAGTAATAATACAAACTTTCAATGTAACGTATTTTAAGATTAGGTTTGTCGAGCTTGATATAATTTCCAATCCAAGTTCATTAAAAATTTACAAGTTTAAATGATTTTTTATTTTAACAAAAATTATTGTATTAACATAGCTTTAGTGCGGACAAGTTATTATATTTGTTTTTCTCATCTGTGCTGAGTAAGTGGCCTATAGCGCATGCGTTTTCGGGGTAGTAAGTAGCTAATAGCGTGCGCTGCGTGTGTTGTTTTTTGAGGGCGTGTGTTTCACAGCTATGTATAATATTATTTTGTATTAAATCACGTAAATACGTTACATTCTGTAAAATAATGTCACGCAAAAGCGTTAATTAATGTAAAATCGCAAAGGTTTATACAAGCGCAGCGCCCTCATACTGTATCTCATCGACCATATGATGAATTTTATACTCTATCTCGCTTTAACCTCTGACAAAGTAAATCGTATCATCTATTCTTGTATTATTTTTACATTAACGAAATCGTAATTATTCCGTATATACGTGAAATTGGTGAACTAAAAGTATGTAATTTAATTACAAATAATAGTACCAAAAAGTATTAGAATATACTATTGCGAGTCAGTCGTACGGCAGATATGAGAGAAAGAGAGTCTCGGGCAATGGCGCTACTCGCTACGCTCGTGCGCCAACTTACCCTCGTGCGCAATAGTCAACTAAACCTTACTCGTTACACAATATACTATTAATTTATGAATTTAAAATGATATTAATGAAATAAAAAAATCAAAACTCGATTGCTGCAGCTTCAACATCAGATAAATATTACGGAAAGAAACATAATGAATCACCTAAATTCACAATTTTATAAATTACAACTGAATCACTGGAAAAATAGTTGCATACAATAGACTTTTCCAAATTTTATGAGTGACGGCTTATAATTGAAATTTCAATGTCAGAATGATTCGGAAAACTTGAAAAATTTATCAATTTTCATTTCATAATAGTTCATAAACATTCTTTAAAGACCAGAAAAATATTTGTTCCTATTCTTTCAGAAATTTTCGGGTCATTTTTACTTTGGCATTCCGTACTTTTCTCAATAACGTCATTATAAATTTTCTGTTTTGAAGTAAAACTTCTTTAGCGACGGTTTACACCTCCCATAAGAGACGTATAAAAAAATTATACGGGAGTGAATTGATTTCATGACGGTACATGCAACGGAACTAATGAAACAGAAGTGTATATAGATGAGGGGCGTCCGCGCCTTCTATATGTAAATCAAGGTACTAAATACGTATAAAGAAAAATTCGCAGGACTGACTTGATGTCAAATGCACAGATAGTGCATGAAATTAATGTTTATGTATTTTTCCAACAAAGTTGGGTTTTGTAAAATTAAATTTTCGTTAAAAAAATTATAATCAAATTCATACTTTACAAATTTTAGACCTCGTAAAAATTTAATTTTAGGAATATTATTTATAAAATAAATTCTCAAATCATTCTTACTGGATTAATAAACCTATAAATACATTGTATTTTATTATGTTATTCATTGTTTTGTTGTTCACTTTAAGGATTTAAAATGAACAGTGAAGAACATTCAGTAGATAATACAGATAAATTGCTAGCTAGTTTAAGAGTTGGTATAGATGGTGAACCATTACATGATGATGGAAGTCAGGGGACAGCAAATAATGGTACCCATTATGAGTTATTACGATTGAGTAATTCTACAGGAATTACAAATGCTTCAACGGCGCCTTCTGTTTCATTAAGTGATGAGCAAAAAGAAATGTTAGATGTCTGCTGTAAAACTTGTTATTTGGATGGAAAATTTTTCGAAGCAGATTTGACGAAATCAAATGGCGATAAAATCATAGCAAAATGCATGACTTGTAACCAAATTATTCATGGAAATCTTAAAGTTTCATCAAATTTTTATCGCCATTTAAAAGTTATTGTTTTTATATATATATGTTATTAAATCAACTAATTTATTTATTGTTATTGTGACTTGCGAAATTTGAAAAGTAAAAATTGTACTTTTTTAAAAATACCTTGATAAGGTCAATATTTAATGGTATGAATTGAAAAAAAATTTTGATGTTTTTTATGACAGTACATTCAAATATAAAGTTAATATTTAGATGGAATATCAAGTATCATGTTTCAATAAATATCTTGTTCAATGATGAATTTTCTCTTATGGATATATAAAATTGAACATTATTTATATTAAAGTTATATACCTTATCAGAAAAAAAGGTCAGCCATGTTGGTAGGTGACAATAATACTAAATTTTATCTGTTATAGTAAACACAGAATAAAATGTTGTGTTCACTTTTTTACAATGTCATCAAATTGCTTTTTTAACACCTAGTCCAAAAGTACCATATTTTCTCCTGTCGTCGAAAATAGAATATGGTATTTTTGGCCTCTTTGTAACATCCTAACTTCGTTATGATGTCTAATTTTATTTAATTTTAAATTTATTAACTTTTTCTTGCAATGACCAGCATCTAAAATTTTTCCTAACTTACACGCGCCACCAGTCTGTCGAGGTCACAGGTATTTTAATTCCTAAGAATTGATTAAGATATCGTAAGACTCACGCACCGAATTAGCCATTAGCAAATAGCATAATCTTATCTGCGTCACTTTTCGACAGTTCGATTGAAGCTAAGCAAACACAGATGTTTTCCTACGACCGACCACCGCTAAGATGTATGTCCGTCTTTTTCCTGTACTTGAGTATAAAAGTCCCAAATTTTCATTGTTCGTCGCAGTTGATAGTACCACAGAGTCTAGCCCGGTCGCAGATAACCGTAACGTAAGTTTAAAAATATAATAATTATAAAAGAATAGAGCAGAGCGCTCAAAATATATATATATATATATATATATATATATATATATATATAAATCGGACATAAATAAAATATAGAACCTTTTTCTAAACGGGCCTTTAGTAGCTATTCAAATTGTAAGCCACTCGAAATATATTATAACGCGAAGTGCGGTCTCTAATAAAATAACTAAATTGTACTATTTATAAACCGTGATTGATATGAATCTAATTTAATTCAATCCTACTCAGAAAGTCGGATAACATTTGTAGCTGCAACAAATGGAAAGCCAATAAAAAGTGAATTGGCCAGTGTAATAAAAAATACTAAAACTCTGAACGCGTATACGAACTAATTAATAACGAAACGAACTTTACTTGTGTGAGGACTTTGTATGTGTACTTACTATTATAAGGAGTGTACTTCTCCCGTGATTTAATAAAGAAATTCATAAAAGATACAATTCGGACTTGACCAACTCATTTCTAAACAAAAACCTCAAGCCAACTCAACAGCAGCGGTCCCAGCAATTACAAGTAGGGCAGCTACAGCAGTTGACAAGAACAATAAAAAAGGGTAAGTTTAATACATTATTGCTATCCATTTATTTTCTTCTCTTTCTCTCTTGCGATCTCAACACGGGTTCACGAGCCCGCAGAATAACTTCCCCTTCGCCTCATAATCTGCCACGCTTACGTCTGAACGCGCATCCGCTCAGCGTATTCAGACCTGTGATATCCACGGTCATATTTTATATATTAAATTAAATAATTTAACCAATATAAATAACGCCGGAACGTTACATCTTGTTGGAAAATTGGATTTTCACCTCGAGAGTAAATGAAGAATGACTTTAATTTTATGTGAATTGTCATCCAAGCCAAACAGGAATTCTTTATTTTTACTCGCTCTAGTTGAAAAATATACTATTTCATACAAAACCAAAAAATTTTAATAATATTAAATGTTTATTTTGTATTAATTTTATGATTTAACATAATTATATTTTTAGAGAAAACATGAAGATAAACTACAAAGCTATCAGCAATATAAAAAATTAAAAAAATCGGATGGTGATGATGAAGATGAAAATGATGTTGTTTATCGTCGTGTGACATGTGCTTTTTCTCAAAATACTTTTGAAAAAAATGTTGTTGAGTTTTTATTGAGAAATCAACTTTCTCTTCGTCTAGTTGAAGATTCATCTTTTCGAAAAATATTTAATGGTTGTATATTTTATATAATATTTTTTTTTATTATATTAATGAATAACATTTTATTTAAAATATTTAGATTTCAAAATTAAACATGGTGACGCTCCGTTAAAGCATTTGACTCGTTATACTGCTGGAAAAAAAGTTGATGATTGATATTATAAACAATTAGACAAGATTAAAATGGCTTTAGCTAATGCAAACCATGTCTGTACAACAGCAGATATTTGGACTGGGTCGAATAGAAGATTTTTAGGTGTAATTGCTCATTGGGTAAGATAACATGTTATTCACATAAAGTAGTTAAAAAATTACAATAAAATCTAAATTATTTCTATTTGCAGATTGATGATATATCTTTAGAAAGAAGATCAGCAGCTTTAGCTTGTAGACGATTTGAAGGATCGCATACCTTTTCCAATATAGCAGAGCAACTATCTATTATCTATTCGACTTTCGAACTAACTACTGAAAAAATTGTATCTACAGTTACGGATAATGGGAAAAATTTTGTTAAAGCCTTTAAAGAATTTGGAATAGAAAATCCAGAAAATTATTTTCCAGGTTATTTAAATTGTTATTTTAAATCAATTGTATTAAAAATTAAATAAATAGACATTAAAATTATTAGATAAATATAATCGATTCTTGAATTAAATTAATATTAAATAATAAAGTAAATTAATAACTGTCAATTATCGGTAGATTTTCTTTAGATTTTATAATTTCTCATGAAACAAAATTTAATCAAACAAATCTAAATTTATTAAAAAAGCTAATTTTGCTTAAAAGTTATAAATATAATAAAAAAAATGAAAAAATTGAACTTCAAATTTATATGAAAAATCTTTATAAAATCTTAATAAATTTTCAAATTATTATATAAAAATTATTGCAGATGAGAATTCAAATGATTCTGAAGAGGAAATGGAAGAGTTCGAAGAAAATGATGGCGAAGAATCACTGTTTATGAACAGTAACGATAATGTAAATCCTGTAGAAGACGAAGCAATATTTTTAAATATAACACTATCTCGTCATTTTCGATAGGTCAGCCATACCTTGAGTTTGATTGCAACAAAAGATCTTGTAGACGCAATTGACAGAGTTCCAAATATAAAAAAGTGTCATAAATTTGTCATGGAAAAATGCCAAGAATTATGGAAATGTTTAAGATCACCAAAAAAACGAGAAAAAATGAAAAAAATTTTTGAATACAGTTTACAGAGGCCCGTTATAACGAGGTGGAATTCTACGTATGACGCCTTTAAGCAAATCATTTCGTTAAAAGAAAAAATTGATGATGAAAGAATTCATGACATGTTGGAATCTAATAAAATCTTAAGAAAAAAAGATTTTGAATTTATTTAAAATTATTTGAAATTGTGTCAACCCCTGGCTTCAGCGATTGATATTTTACAAGGAGGAAAAGATTGTCATTATGGTTATCTTTTACCAACATTGTTGACTATCTGTTAAAAAATGGAATACTTTATCGGCAAATAAGAGTTTGTCTATGTGTGAGCCACTGTTGAATTATTTAAAGGAAGCTTGAGACAAAAGATTTCATGATTTTTTTGAAATCATTAACAATGGCGAATTAGCAGCTATAGCAGCACTTACGCACCCCAAATTTAGAGCAAAATGGATTTCGTGCTTTGATAAAAATACACAAGCAAAGATAAAAAGGCTTGTTGAAGAATTGGTTAGGCCTAAAAAGCCGGAATCAGCTGTTCCAGATAATGAGGATACTGAAGACACGTTATTTTGTTTTTGATGATGACAGCTCAAATGCATTATTAAACACGGCTTTTGCACCTCGAGAACAAGAAAAAAATGAACTAATGAGGTTTTTAAATGAAAAAACGATGTGTTTGGAGTCTTTAAATAATTTGCCAGTTGTTAAAAGCTTATTTTTAAAATTTAATACCACATTACCTTCTTCAGCTCCAGTAGAAAGATTATTTTCTTATGCTACTTTAATGAACATGCCAAAATTCAATAGATTGTCCGATATTGAATTCGAAAAACGAGTACTGTATAAAGCAAATGGACTCAAAAGTTATTTGTAAGGGTATAAAGCTTTGAACTTAATAATACTTATTTTATTATTTTTATGAATAAGCAAAAAGTTTAATAATTTATAATTGAATATTTATAATTATACAGAAACATTTTTTATAAAAGCAATCTTTCAATATGAATAGGTATAAATTTTTTAAAATAATAATCGCGATATTCAAAACCATCGAAAGATTTACATTGGCTGAGTAATCGCCATTTCATAAATTTTTTTTAAATGTTTTATGTTAGAAAATAATCGCGATATTATGAAATATATGAAAGCTTACATTGGCTGAGTAATCGCCACTTCATAAATTCTTTTTAAATGTTTCATATTAGAAAATAATCGCGATATTATGAAATATATGAAAGCTTACATTGGCTGAGTAATCGCCACTTAAAAAATTCTTTTCAAATGTTTCATATTAGAAAATAATTGCGATATTATTGAATATCTGAAAACTTACATTGGCTGAGTAATCGCCACTTGAAAAGTTATTATTCAAACTCTTGTGTTAAATATGCAATCATGATATTAAAAATTAACCAAAAATGTACATTGGCTGAGTTATCGCCACATATAATATTGTAAATTTTTACCAGCATGAAGTAAATAAATAATTTAAATAAATGACATAAAAAAAATTGTTTTATTGCTTTATATAAGGTCACATCGTATAGAAAAAAATTCAGAAGTCATGCATAAACAGCTATAGAGAACCTGTGTATTTATATGAGCCCACATAATTAATATACGATGTATCCATAGTCCATACACAATATGCATAAATGCGTCTAATATGTAAATTTTATTCATAGTCAATATATTATCTCCATTTTAATTTATTTTTTTTTATTCGAAAAACCAATTTTCTTATTAGCAAAGGACAGAAATATGATTCTTCCTCTTAAAATATATCTTCATTTTCTATAATTTTGTAATAGTATTAGATATCTCTAATGATTTCAAAGATTTATGTCTATTAAGGAAATAATATTTATAATAAATGATGTTTAAAAATATTACTTTTCATTTTTGTAAAAAATTAAAGTTTCATGATTTCATGTAAGTAGCAAGAATGTTTATTGTTCGGTTAAATAAACAAAAATGTTAAAGATTTAATAAAAATTATATGTAAATGCATAACTAATTCAGAATTTCTTTATCTTTGGAATTTGACTTATATAGATTTTAAATGATTAAATTCAAATAAAATGAATCACTAATATGATTTCTTAACTTTCGTGGTAAGTAAATAATTGCTAAGATTCATAAATTCTCAAATTTTTTAAATAATAGCGCTTATTACCTGTATATCGGAATGATGTTTGATGAAAAAATGTTAAAATTATTCACTAATTACAATAGTCATATGCTTTCTCGAAGTTAAATTTCGCTGGCATTATTCGAACGATTCACAAATTAGAAGGGATACTACCGCAAATTTATATGCGAGATGATTTGTATGAATGATCTTTATGTATGGGTATCGACTACGAGTAAATCAACATATTTCATGGAACTTGCATGAATCTTAAACAATTGTTCGTTTAAAATCTTTTTATTTCTGAGTATTCTCCGACCTAATCAAACAACCTTAGAATCGAAATCTAAAAGAATCTCCAAGTTTCATTTGACGTAGTCCCTGCAAATGTCTGTAAACTTCATAATCGGTATGAAAAATTTCAAAATTCATTCATATAGACGATTTCCAAGTAGCCAGGATCACCTAGATATTGTGAGATGTCATCTCGGAAAACGTACATGTTATTAATAAATAATGGCTAAATTTCAAAAGATATTCTTGTAGACAATGTTTATCTTACTCGGAACACCCATGTTTGGCTAGATAACATTTGAAAGAACTTCAAAGTAGTTATTAAACTATAAGTTGAATTTCAAAAGTTTAAGCTGTAGATGATGCTTAAGTTGTCATTAACACCTAGGTATCCAAAGACGGCGATCGTGGGTACCACAGCATAATAAATAACTATTTTTAAATATTGTCTACATCGATAAGGTAAAGTATGTATATATATATATATATATATATATATATATATATATATATATATATATATTAAGTTAAACATGTGTTTGTATGTGTGAGGGTGTGCGTGCGCGTATGAGTTGAAATTAAATGTTCCATATAAACTTGAATAAACCTGTGTGTGTACGTGCGATTCTACATGAAATTTCTTTTATGTATATATATATATGTTTATATCATGCTTGTGAGTCGACATGAAAAGTCCCACGTACATGAATGCGTGTGTGCATGCATGCGAATTGACATGAAACGTCTCATATATATAAACCTAAGGGTACTTAAATAGGTGTGTATAAGTTGTCATGAAATGTCCCATATATATATATATATATATATAGAAAAACCTGTGCTTGCGAGTACGTGTGAGTTGACATGAAATGTCCCATATATATATATATATATATATATATATATATATATATATATAAACAAAAAAATTGCGGTCGAACGTGAGCAGGTCGATATGAAAAGGATCGTATATACATATGCAAAAACCTGTCTGTAAGGTCGTATATGAGTTGACATGAAGAGTCGCATGCATATAAAAGCGTGTATGCATGAATGCAAATTGACATGAAACGTCCTATGTATGTGAACCTGAAGGAACTGGGATAGGTGTGTGAGAGTTGTCATGAAATATTCCATATATATGTAGAAAAGCCTGTGATTATGAGTACATACGAATCGACATGAAATGTTCCATATATATATATATATATATATATATATATAATCCTGTGTGTATGTGTGCATGTGCATTGGCATGAAATGCCCCATATATATAAACCTGTATGTGCGTGCGTTGAAATATACATAAGAAATCCCATGTATATTAACGTGTGTATGCATGAATGAAAATTGACATGAAACGTCCTATATATGAAAACCTGAGAACTCGGATAGATGTGTGAGAGTTGCCATGAAATGTTCCATATACATAGATAAGCCTGTGATTATGAGTACGTACAAGTTGACATGAAATGTCCCATATATATATATATATATATATATATATATAATGCTGTGTGTGTGTGTGTGTGTGTGTGTGCGCATTGGCATGAAATGTCCCATGTATATACACCTGTATTTGTGTGCGTTGAAATTTACATAAAAAATCCCATGTATATTAACGTGTGTATGCATGAATGAAAATTGACATGAAACGTCCCACATATGTGAACCTGAAGGAACTCGGATAGGTGTGTGAGAGTTGTCATGAAATGTTTCATATATATAGAAAAGCCTGTGATTATGAGTACGTACGAGTTGACATGAAATGTCCCATGTATATATATATATCATCCTATATTATATAATTATATTGAAAATTCAGTTTCAGCCCCCCCACTCCCCCCCCCATGCCCCCCCCACAGCTCCCAATAATGTTTTGTAAGGAATTCCTACAAAATAACGTAAAATTGTTTGTAATTTTACGATATTTTGTAACCATATACTTCCTGTATAGGTCCCCCATCCCCCGTGCCCCCTGTAGCCCCCCGTTGCCCCCCAGTCCCCCCCATCACCCCCACTGCCCCCCCACTCGTATAATGACTCGTATAACAGTTTGTAACTTGTATGCATTATTATGTTAATTAATATAATGTGATATATCTAATGAAAAACGAAATTATATTTTTAATAATAAAATTTTATTATATAATACTTTGATATTTATACATTAATAAAATTATTGATAGATAAAAAAATTTGTTCTTTATATTATTAATTAATGAATTAAGACTTCTCGTTAAAACATTTACATGAAGAATAAGTAATTATATTTATAAAACACATGATATATCTGAAAAAACAAATAATAATTTAATTATGATTGTTTATTTATATAAATAAACAATCAAGTTTCCACACCACCTTACACTTTAAACCTTTGTTATATGTTTATAATAAATTATTTTTAAAATTAACATTCAAATTTTATTATTTTAAAAGTTAATATTTAAATTAACAATAAATCTATAAATATATTAAATGAATATATAGAAAATAGGTTTATAATGTAGCGGTATCGCTAACGGCGCGTTGTGATTTTTTTATAGTGGAAACCTTCGCCAGTAGCCCTAAAAACCACTTTTTATATAATATATATTATTTTATCTTATAGTTTTTGTATATGTTTCACTGTATTTTGTAATATATTAAAAAGTTGAAAAAATGTTTTAAATAACTAGTGTTTGAAAAAATTTTATAATTTTAATATAATAATTGATATATCATAAAATTCATTATTTTTTCAATAAAATTTATAAATATTTTTATTAAAATGTTTAACATTTTATATAATTATTAAATAAATCTTAAATCACAATATATAATTTAAATTGAAAAAAATTTAAATATAATAATTGATATATCATAATGTTTGTGAAGTCTTTTAAGATTTGAAGGATTATTTTGAGAAATTTCTCAATTAAATAATATTATTAATTCATATATTGGCGGGAATGAAGAAAAAGTTGAATACAATAATTGGAATAAAGTACCAAAATATTATAAATATTACGTTAATAAAATTATAGAATATAAAATTCAAATATGTGAACCAATAACAGAATATTATATTAATCAAAATTATCAAATTTATTCTAGATATTTATTACGATTAGTTAATATTATTAAAAACATTTTTGATCAAAATTTATAAAAGTAAGTAATAAAAAGTAAGTTTAATATTTCAAAATTATTTTATTTTATATATATACAAATCAAAATCATTAAAATAATATAATGATTTAATGATCTTATGAATATTAATAATAATTACATCACTTATTTTTGAATATTAAAGTAAACAAATTTTTAAATTTTAGTATAAAATATTGATATATCTTAAAAAATGTAAAAATAAGTCAAAAAGATATCAAAAAGGATATATATCAAAATAATCCCATAAATCTTAAGACATAAATAAACATTATGATATATCAAATATAATACTAATAAAATTTTTATACCAAATAATTATTTAAAAATTTTTATATAGTTTTAAATTTATTATAATTTTGATCATTGATATCATTTAATTAATAATAAGTTATTTTTTCACTTATATATTGTACGATATCACTATTTTTTTATTCATATTCAATACATAAAATAAATTATATTATAAATGTATAACTAATCTATGTAATATTATCTATAAAATAAAGTGGTTTTTAGGGCTCTTGGCGAGGGTTTCCACTAATCAAAAAATCTAACCGCGCCGTAACGTTACCTCTATATTTCACACAGTTAAAATATATTAGTTAAATTAAAATCTATATTTAAATATTGAAAAATTTATACAATTAAATTAAATATATGAATGCAATTCATCATAATAACTAGTTTGAAATGTAAGGTGGTGTGGAAACTCGTTTAGTTCATAAGGTATAAATAATCATAATTAAATTATTATTTGTTTTTCAGATATATCATGTGATTTATAAATGATTAATTTTTCTTTTATTGGTAAAATATATGTAGGATATGAATAATCACCAATGGGGGTTGTGAGCAGAGCGAGCAGGGGGTACCCCTAGATATATATATATATATATATATATATATATATATATATATATATATATATATATATATATATATATATATATATATAATCGATGTATAATCGAAATGTCGCATATATATAAACCTGTATGTACGTGCGTTGTAATTGACATAAAAAATCCCATGTATATTAACGTCTGCGTGCATGCATGCGAATTGACATGAAATGTCCCATATACATGAACCTGTGTGAGCGTGCGTTATAATTGACATAAAAAATCCCATGTTTATTAAAGCCTGTGTGCATGCATGCAAATTGACATCAAATGTCCCATATATATAAACCTTTGTCTGCTTGCGTTTCAATTGACACGAAAAATCCCATGAATATTAACGTGTGCGTGCATGCATGCGAAACGACATGGAATGTCCCATATATATATATATATATAAACCTGTCTGTGGGTGCGTTCTAGTTGACGTAGAATGTGCCATGTATGTATGTATGGATATATCAATATATATATATATATATATATATATATATATATATATATATATATATATAAACCTGTCTGTGGGTGCGTTCTAATTGACGTGGAATGTCCCACGTATGTATATATATATATATATATATATATATATATATATATAAAGCTGTCTGTGGGTGCGTTCTAATTGACGTGAAATGTCCCACGTATGTATGTATGTATGTGTATATATATATATATACTAGGGGGGGTACCTCCCTGCTCGCACTGCTCGCCAACCCCCAGTTGTGCTATAAATATATTTATATATTAAACATTTAAATCATTTTTAAATTTTTAAATCATTTTTTTTAGTTTCGTTGATAATTTAGTATATTATTTGATATATCGTAATGATTTTGAGTTTTATAAGATTTATAGGATTATTTTGTTATAATTCCTTTTTTATATCTTTTTCTCATTTTAAACATTTTATGAGATATATCAAAAATTCATACTAAAATTTATAAATTTATTATGATATTGTAAATGAAATTATTACATGATCATTATATCATATTTTATTTAAAATTTAGTTATTTATATAACAAATAAATAAATAAAATAATTTTAAATTATTTTATACTTACTTATATTACATTTACCTGTATAAAAGTTATGAATATGTTTTTTTTATTTATTGTTGTTAGTAGTTAAATTATTTATTTATTAAAATTTCGATTTATAAATTTTAAATAATCATAACTTTTAAATATTTTAGTTAATTTTTAAATATTTTATTTTTTTTTTTATTTTTAATAATATTGATAATGTTTAAAAATTTTTTTTAAATTTATTATTAGATATTGAAATATTTATGATTTATTTTAATTTTTCATATTTTATTAATAATGTTAGCTAATCTTAATAAATATTTAGAATAAATTTCATGACTTTGATTAAAGTAATATTCTGCTATTGGTTCACGTATATTTATTTTATATTTTATAATTTCATTCGCATAATATTTATAATACTCTGGTACTTCATTCCAATTTTTAAATTCCAATTGTTCATTATTTTCCTCTATATATGAATTAATAATGTTATTTAATTCAGAAATTATTGTATTGTTTATTGAACTATTATTATCTAGACTTTCTAAATAATATTCATATTCTTCTTAAAAATTTAAATGTTCTTCAATTTGATCATTTAAATTTTCCATCAAAATGGATTTCATTCAATCATTTGTTGATCATTAACATTGTCAATTTCAACATTATTAATTGGATTCCATTCCATTTTTTTTATTTTATTTATATATTATTAAAAAATTTTAATGTTTATAATTAATATAAATATAACCTGAAAAAAATAAAGTTTAATTAATAAAATAATTTATAAAATATTTATTTAAATAACATTAAATTTTTGTTAAATTATAATAAAATTATTTTGTTAATATTTCTTTCCAAACTATGTTAGGTACAATATCTCTGTTTTTCGATTCATTTTGAATATATATTTTATTTACATTTTTACAACGTGAAAGAGTTATTTGTGCTTCTATGTTATATTTGAATAATTTAGTTATTTTTAATCGCGTTTCATTACATAATCCATTTTTTATACTTAAATTTCGAATCAACATAATTATGGTATTTACTTTTAATTTCAGTTCCTGTGGAGGTAATCCTTCTCTTATGTTATTTAACATTTCTATTGAATAATTCAAATGAATATTATCATCCGTTTGATCTACACCTTTGTAAAACAAATATAAATAGTTATTAATCTTGAAAGTTATATAAATTTAAACATAAATATTAATATCAATTAATTTTAAAAGTTGTATAAATCAATACTATTAAAGGTTTATAATGTAAGATGGTGTGGAAATCTGAA
Source organism: Anastatus disparis (assembly GCA_017163975.1). Taxonomy (NCBI): domain Eukaryota; kingdom Metazoa; phylum Arthropoda; class Insecta; order Hymenoptera; family Eupelmidae; genus Anastatus; species Anastatus disparis. The sequence continues at coordinate 1,039,236 of JAFFSR010000407.1, forward strand.
TCCTCAACACTATATGCTTATTTTTATTTTAATACAATAAAATATTTATAATATGAACAAATTATTAAAAATCATTATGTTTTCAACAAATGAATTAATTATAGTGTTGAGGAATTGTAATAGAATTAATTTAAATTTATATTTATTAATTTCAGATAAACTATGTAAAAAATGGTAATAAGATATCTCATGAGGCACATGTTTTTCATTTTAAATATTATAAATTGTAATTTTATTCAACTACTTTCGAGTTTTCAACAAAAAAAAATAAAAATTTTATATTTTTATGTAATATTATACATAAATAGAATATAATATAAAAATATAAAACTATATTATCCAGTATTTGATGGTTCTAAAAGATTGTGGGGGGAAGAGGGGGTTAGTGGGGGTCTATGGGGGGGGATGTGGGGGGACGTGGGGGGGGGTAATGATCGATAACATAAAATAACGTAATTTTACGTTATTTAATTAATAAAAATCATGTGGGCGGCTGTGGGGGGGATGGGGGGCACCGACTGAATTTTGGTTCATATAACTATATAATATAGGGAGTATATATATATATATATATATATATATATATATATATATATATATATAAACCTGTCTGTGGGTGCGTTCTAATTGACGTGGAATGTCCCACGTATGTATGTATGTATATATATATATATATATATAAAGCTGTCTGTGGGTGCGTTCTAATTGACGTGGAATGTCCCACGTATGTATGTATGTATGTATATATATATATATATATATCAACTTGTCTGTATGTGTGCGTGCGGGTCGACACGAAATGTTGCATATATATGAGCCCAGGTGCGTATGTATGTGCGCGTCCACATATGTTTTTCTATATACATATATATGATAAAAATTCCTTAGTACGTTTAATTAAAAAGGAATTGTGGAATTTTTAATTGAAGCCCTCGAATTCACAAATTATAATCATAACTGACGCTCTTTCGATTCACGATTACATTTTGATTTCTTATTCGAAATTTATTTAATTAAGGATTCCTTTTGATTTTGGATTTAAAGCCCTTTCAATTCACGATTAAATTTTGATTTCTCAATTGAAATTTATTTAATTGAGAATTCCTTTTGATTTTGTAATCAAAGCCCTTTCAATTCACGATTACATTTTGATTTCTTAATTGAAATTTATTTAATTAAGAATTCCTTTTGATTTTTTAATTAAAGCCTTTTGAATTCGCGATTAGATTCTGATTTGTTAATTAAAATATTTTTAATTATTAATTTAAAAGGAATTGTTAATTGAATAAAACTTCAATTACGAATTCAAAAATGATTCGTGATTCAAATAATTTTTAATTACTTTTTTCGCAACCCTGGTGTTAACTATAGAGAATTGAATAAGATCACTAGGAAGGACGCTCATCCAATACCTAATATGGATTTAATTCTGGACAAGCTGCCCAAAGACAGATACCTAGCCCAAATAGACCTGAAGTAAGCATACTTCCGAATTCCCATGAAGGAGAATAGTAGGATGTATACTGCCTCCTTAATACCTGGCTCAGGTCTCTGGTAATTCGAAAAAATGCCCTTTGTATTGACCATCGTACCAATGACCTTCCAAAGGCTTATCGATGCTCTTTTTGGACCTGAATGTGAACATAATGTGTTTAGTTACCTCAACGATATCATTATTGCCACTGAGAACTTCGAAGATCACTTGAAATGGCTAGAAATAGTGTTATGGAGACTGATAGACGCTGGGTTGACTGTAAAAAAGAAAAAGTGTGAGATTTGCTGCCTACAGATCACCTACCTTGGATGCATATTAGACAATGAGGGGTTAAGACCGGATTCAGACAAGGTAGCACCAGTCGTCAATTACCCATTTCGCAAGACTGTGAAGCAGCTGAGGAGATTTCTTGGAACGATAGGATAATATTCAAGGTTTTTTAAATATGATTCAGAAAAGATAGTTCCACTAGCGAAGCTGTTAACAAAAAGCAGGGAATGAAGTTGGAGAGAAGAGCAACAGAGGGCGTTCGAAGACCTGAAAAGAGCCTTAACAACTGCTCTTGCCTGTACTTGCCAGACCTGACTTAAACAAACTATTCACTTTACAATGTGATGCCAGCGACTTCGCAATAGGAGCAGTACTGACTTAAGAGCACGAAGTTAGTGAACATCCAATTGTCTACGTGAGCAGAGAAAACTTAGACCTTATCTTGAAAGTTATACTCTTAAGATTATCACAGACCATAGTGCGTTGAAGTGGTTACAGAAGCTAAACGATCCAACACGACGGTTAGCGAGATAAGCATTAAAATGCAACAGTGGTCATTCAAGATCGTACACGACGTGGAGCATTACATCATGTGCCTGATGTTCTCTCGAGAATGTACAAAGGTCAAGAAGAAGAGGAAAAGGTGTGTGCTTTCGAAGAAATAAAAGATGGGAAATACATTGAGCGAGTCAAGGAAATAGAGACTAACCCTTATAAATACCCTGGATGGAAATTAGAAGATGGTTTACTATATAAATTGAAAAAAGAACCATTACTCGACCCAGTGACCCATGGAGAAGAAGGATGACAACTCGTAGTACCGGCGTCATCCTTCCTCCGGGCATCTAGGACTAGAAAAAACCTATGATAAGGTAATCAGAGAATATTATTGACCAGGAGTTTACTATGATACCACTCTATTTGTAAAGGAGCGCAATGACTATCAGCGATACAAGACCAAGCAAACTAGACCTCAAGGATTAATAGGAAACCATTTAGTTGAGAGACCATGGCTGGTAGTATCAGCTGATATGATGGAGTTGCTCCTATTAAGAGCCAAAACAAATACCTGCTAGTCTTTCAAGATCTTTTGACCAAATGGATCAAGTTGACGCCACTAAGAACTACTGAAGAAAAGCAGTGGTAAAAGCCTTCGAAGAGCTGATATTATTCATATGAGAGACTCCCAAGTACTTGTTGACGGATAACGAAATAGAGTTTGATAAAAAACATCTAGACCAAGTGCTGCAGGAATACGGAGTATTTAGAGTTACGACATCGCCATATCACCTGCAGGCTAACCCAGTGAAACCTACAAATAGGACCTTAAAGACCATAATAGCAACCTTTGTAAAAGAGGATCATAGGACTTGGGACCAGCATCTTTACGAATTTAGACATGCAGTGAACACAGCGACGCAGTCGACACTAAAGACGTTTTCAGCATTCTTGAATCACGGGAGACACCCATGCCTGTAAAGAGCTTGTAAAGAGAAGTGAAGCTGAATAAACCAATAATTAGAATAAATCCCAAAGACTGGGCAGATAGAGTAAAAAGGTAAGACGCATTAAGGGATTTAGTTATTAAACATATCGAAAAAGAGAGAGTTTAATAAAGGAAGAAAAGATATTAGGTTTAACGTAAGGGATATAGTCATGCGACGTTCACACATGCTTGAGAACGAAGCCAACCGATTTTCAGCGAAACTTGCACCGGAATACGACGGACCGTTTAGGATTTCAGAAGTAAAATCGCCGTTAGTATACGTAGTCGAAGGAGAGGGCGGTAAGCGCAATGCGAAGGTACACGTTTCAGAACTCAAAAGATATATACCCCCTGGAACTAAATCTAACATGAAACCTTAAACCTGAACCTAAATTTAAATGAACATAAATTTAATACTAACCCCGGTTATACATTAATTTTTTTCTATATAATAAATGATAAATATGTTGTTCGTAGTTTGAACCTTAAAATTTATTTAATCCTCTCTCACTAATCCTAACCTAACTAGACTAATCTAACTTAAAACAAAACGCATTAAATTTAAATACGATATTTGATGTACAACTTGCAAGCGGATCCGTGGCAAGAGTCGTTGGTGTATAGTGCAGCGTGCACAATGAGTTGTAAGCAGTCCACTCCGGCGAATGTTGAGCTTAGGAGAGGCGGAGAGTCTGTGACGTGTTACGTCATAATGAAATTCTTTAACAACTTAACTTTCTCAAGAACATGCACGCACACAGACACACTATCGGTGCACTCACCGACCTGGACGCATTTTTAGTGAATCGAATAAAATAATTAATCGAAAGAAACTTTTTCGTTTGTAAACTTTTATCCAACCAATGGGAAGTAAGGCCTTTGTAAATCAATAAGATCCAAAAATCATTTTAAAAAAATTGTTACGTTTCGTCGGTATGGTTTCCGACCTCTTCAGACTAACTTAAAATTAATTCATACACTAAACTAGTTACATGAGAATTACTCATATTGTCGAACTCACTTTTTCGTTTGTTTGTTTTACTGAAACTACGAACAGAGCGACGATGCTAGCAGAAGTGCGTACCAGCCATAATGTACACATTCGTAGACCGTATGTGTGAGCATCAGTGCTTCTAACCTACACTCTAAGTAGAGAGCACATCTACTACCACTACGGAACAACGACCGCGCATGCGCTAGAAGTCAGCGCATGATGAAGAAGACTTAGAAAGAGAGGAAGAATCAAGGGACAGGAAGAAAAGAGATAGCAGGATTAGTATACTGTAAAAGTGAATTGGGAATTATGGCGCGCCTATTTCTCGCGCAGTGAGAAAAGAGGGAGACGCAGTACGATAAGAAGAGATGGATGGAGGTGGTGCGCATGTCGAAGACTTGCATTCGAGGATCGGAAAACAAAATTAACCAATTAGAGGCAGCTATTTGGAATAGTAATTAACAATTGAAAAAAATATAATTAAAAAGGGGAAAAAGATAGTTAAGAGGAAGGAATAGACTCGAAAAAGAAGAGAGTGGCCATTGCGGAGTCATTTGATCGCTGTTCTCGTGACACATCGGAGCTTTTTCCTCGTTTACCAGAAATAAAATTATTGAAGTAGATTTTTGTGAGTTTGTTTTGTAGATTGTGGAGAGATTAGATTTAGATTGAGAAAATATCGTGGAGGCAGGGAGCGAAGAAGTTATTGGAAGATTTTGCCGATCAGTTTTCCACTTTTCATAGATGGCGCCAAACAATTGCTGTGCTAGAAAAATAGAGAGAGAGAAGCAACCAACCCTGAACCTCAATAGTCGCCGTCAGTAACCTGATTTTTCCTCTCCATCAACGAGATTTATCTACGGTAAAAGATCTGTGGTCCAGTTCATTTATTAAAATTTGTGAACTAACGACTCTCGCCGACTAACAAATAGATTTAGAAAAAAGTGCGTGTGCGAAGCGAAAATTTTATAGATGACTGTGACGTAATTTAATTTGATTTAACTAGTGAATGGATGATTTTTTCATTTATTGTTGATTTGATTCAGTCAGAAGAAAAATTCATTGTAAAATTAAAATCTAAGCGGTATAACCTAAAAATTTATGTAGAAATTGTTCTTTATTATTTATTCAAAATTTTGAGAGTGCGGGAATACTCGAACACGTTTCTAACGATTTCGTCGACCGTGAATGTATATCAGATTAAATAATTAAACAGTGGATTGGAATAAATCATTCTTTTTTTTGTTAGTTTAAAGTGATTGGTGAATAAGACTACTTGAAAATAAGTTTTTTCGTCGAAATTGATAGACACGACGGTACGCAGTGTGCATAGTGTAAGAGTGAGGCAGTGATATAAAACGACTTGGGCTCTTGGCGGTCATTTTGATTATATAAATTTTCTCAGAATTTAGCTTACGCTGACAAGTAAATTAAAGTTTTTTTTCATTATTCATTAAATTAAAATTTATCTGCTTTGAAATTAAATTTAATTCCCATTTTTTTCCTTAATTGAAATTTGTTGGTATGTGAATGGGTTATAAGAGTGCGCGTTGAATCATAAATTAAATAAAGACCTACGTTACATTAAGTATGAGTTAAGAATAAAATTGTGAATTATTAAGCCTAAATTCGGGTGTTAAATCAGAATTTATTTCGCGTTGTGTTGGTTTATATCTCTTCAACTTTCAGATTCGAAAATTTCCTGCTAGAGGTCGCCCACCCCCTGATCCAAAACAGCCCGAGGTTCGTGCTGACCGTGAGTTAGCTGCTGGTTTAACTGGCACCTTAATGAGGTGAAATTTGGCAAATCGAAGTTTGCATGCGGAGATGAGCATAATTATATTTTTATCAATTGATTTTCTTTTGATTATTCAAATATAAACGAATTCCTACATCGCAAAGTATAGACCAAGACGTTCCATCATGCGACCGTAGTTCTTGTTATTTTGATTTTTTGATTGCGTGAAAACCCTTGCAAGCTTGCAACGAGTGATCTGCTCTAAGAATACAAGTTTAATGGAGGCACAAACGAAAGAGATTGACAGATATTTACTTTATTCTGTAATAACATATGAAAATGAAAGCGTGTAATACAATGCATAAAATTCTCATGAAACTGAACATAAGTAGAATCATTGCACAGATATCACAATCAAATAACTTAACTTAATAAGAATGATTAAGTTACTAAAAGAAGTGTTGTCTCAGATTATTAGTAAAAATAATAATAAAATACACGCAATAATGCTTTAAATTGAAAACAGTTATTTAACATCTGTCAGTCATGATATGATATTAAAAAAAAATACAATAAATAATAAATAAAATAATATGAAGCGCATATAATAGCATCAAACGTAATCAATACGATAAAATCAAAAGAACTACATTTACTCACTAACCATACAACCGTCATTCTTACAATTAATACTTTCATATCCTAAATTTATATATAGGGATGCACTAAATAAATTACCATAAATTAAGATTGAAAATGTTATTCAAGGTTGAGCAAGTATCTCCTTATTGCCGTCTTAAACCTGCTGAGAAATGGAAGATGTTTAATCTTAGCAGGTAGAGAATTCCATAAATGCGCATCTTCAACTTGAAAGGAGTACCTGCCAGTCTCAGTGCGCGTAAAAGGTATTGGTAGATCTTTAGTCTCTTCTCTAGTAGATCCTAAGTGCACATCTAGTAAAGAGACTCACCAGATGCTCCAGTAAATTCAAGCGCACCATTTTGTACATAAGTACAACAAAAAAATACTGTCTTCTTGAATCAATACGCAGTCAACTCAGCGCAGCTCTATAAGGAGAATCATGATTGCCCATTCTCAATCCCAATACATATCTCACACATTCATTTTGTAGTCTCTGTATCCGTATTTTTGACTTCTGAGAGACATCGAGCCAAACCAACGAGCAGTAATCAAGATGCTGAAACAAAAGAGCAGTTGCGAGTTATTTACGTGAAGCCTTCGTGGTTCACCGATGGAAGAGCCGTAAAGCATACAAAACTCTGTTAAATTTTGTTGTAACTGTATCAATGTATGACTCCCAGCTAAGTTTGAAGTCCAGCTCAACACCAAGGCTTGTGACGGTGCCAGAGAAAGGTATGCTAACACCTCCCCCTAGTTCGATCGTCCTGAGCCTACCAGTATAAAAAGAGTTAACAAAACGACTATTGCTAAAAACGATTCCCTTATTTTCATCAACGAATAAAGAAGTAGTGTGAAACAATATTTTCGATATTGATTTTTAGGATTCGTTTTGAGGAAACATTCCATATGAACAGCTAAAGAAAACATATTCCCTAAGTCACTGTAGGCAATACTCTTCTATATGCTTTTATATTCGTTAGTTTTATTAGCATTTAAAGTATGAGATACATTAGCCAGCCACTCTGACACCGCTTCGTTTGACGTCTGTAGGATAAGAATACCCTTATTTACATTCTCGCAAGGAAGCTGCGTATGAATTGGCAGGTCATCCGCATATAGTCAGAGCTCAACACAACTAGAGTTAAGAGCGTAACGTAAGTCATTAATATAAAGACAAAGCAACAGAGGCCCCAACACCGATCCCTGTGGAACTCTCAAGTTGGTTTTGAGCCAACTCGATTCCTCTTTAATATGCGTAGGAACCATTTGTTTTTGTCCTAAAATATGGGACTTGATCCATTTGAGTGCGTTCCCGAAAAAGCCCATCAATCTAAATCTCATAATTTAGAGGGAAGGATCGTGACAAATGCTTTACTAAAGTCAAAAAGTAAAAGTAATGTAACTAGTTTTTTGTCCATACCTGCTCTTATGTCACCTGTTAGTTTAAGTACTCCTGCAATTTATCATGGACAATCTGCTCAAATAACTTAGAAAAAAACATAGAATAGCAACTGGTCTAAAATCTTTTGGTGATTTAGATGCAGAGCACTTTTTTATTGGCACAATTCATGCAAGTTTTCAAAGGCAAGAGAAACAGGCACGTATCATTGCCTCAGGCAAAAGAAAAATTGAACAGAGTC